>JAOTQQ010000041.1:34678525-34756655 GCA_026546715.1 Gallinago undulata | reverse complement strand
TTCCAATGTCTGATAACCCTTTCAGTAAAGAAATATTTCCTAATATCTAACCTGAACCTCCCCTGGTGCAACTTGAACTCCCCCATTGCCCCTTGTCCTATCATCTGTAACTTGGGAGAAGAGACTGACCCCCACCTCTGTACAGCCTCCTTTCAGGTAGTTGTAGAGAGCGATAAGGTCTCCCCTCAGTCTCCTCTTCCCCAAACTGAACAACCCCGGCTCCCTCAGACGGTCCTCATAGGGCTTGTGCTCCAGCCCCCTCACCAGCTTCATTGCCCTTCTCTGGACCTGCTCCAACACCTCTTTCTTGTTGTAGGGGGCCCAAAACTGATAACAGATATAAGTTATAACATAACAGATTCTAACAGCTTACATATAGGGGATGTCATTGCTTAATAACTTCATCATTACATCCATTCTTGCCTCCATAATACAGTATCTGAATTGAGTCTAGCAAACTCTTGAGGTGAATGAATGCTTCGGTCTCCATGCTACAATTTTAGACTGAAAAGAATATATATATGATATAATGTGTCACATGCCTAAGTTTAATGTAAGATTTCAGGACAATTAAAATCCCTTACGCTCACAATTTACTAATGATTTTTCTTGTCATCTTTGGCTCTATTATTACATATTACATTTTACTGAATTATTCATTCTTATAGTTGTGGTACTTTTTTTCATAAAAAAATTAAACCTCTCTGGACGACTTAAAAAAGCAGTTGGACTATAAGAACAAGTATGCTTTTCCCAAATGTGGCTATCTCAGGGTGATAAGAGATAAGATTACCATCTCAGAGGTAGTTACCTTGACATAACAGGTTACTGCTGCCAAAAGGAAAAAAGGCTTATTTTTCTTTCCTCTCATATTTGTCTCCCTCTTTCTTCCACTTTTAGTGGTGGTGAGCAGTTAAATATCATAAGCTGAGCCTGAGAACATGAACATACCTTGGAAGGTGACTCCTTGGGAGGGCTCCTGAAAGTGTTCTCTGATGGAAGTCTCAGCAGCTTTCTCACAGAGAAGTTTCTCTCCCTATGGTCCACAATTTCAGGAACACACAAAATCAGCCGGGTAAGTGAAAGAAAGCAAAAGAGAAACACAGAGATGAATCTCATGTATCCTTAGTATAACCAGATGAAGTATGCTTTTTTTCTTCTGTTTCTTCATCTCTCTCCTCTATAAACATCTCTAATCATGTTATCTGCTTTGGGTGTTGTGAATCAGTTAATTGTGAATTAGGTTATTCTGCACACATCATCATGGCAAGTGCTTAAACTGGGAGGCTGGACTACATGTAGTTCTCAGCCCTCCTTTTTCAACTGCACAGGCCAGGTGAAGAGCTAGCCGCAGTGAGGCCAGGAGGGGTAGAACTTACTCGGAAAAAATGAGCTCCTTGTTCTGCAGTAAGATACTGGGAATCACGCCTTGAACGTCACAAAACCCACACTGCAGTATAAAGGTAGAGTGCATGATTAAAATGGAAGAAAAGTAAGCAGTCTCTTGTTAATTTTTTTTCCTTTTAAAAAAACAAGACGTGTCATTTATGAAAATAGTTAGAATAATACAAAAATGTTTCTAGATTAAGTCTGAGGTACGTTAACATGCCAACAAAGTGAATGATCCTTCAGGAACAGATACTGGCAGAACACAGAATTGCTGAAATTAATCAAGAGGCTGTAACTATAACTGAATGTTATATGTTCTGCGTATGGCAGATAAATCATAAATAAAAATCCAAATAAGCTATTTCCGTCCTTCAGCACTGAAACAAAGAGCCTACAGTGACTGAACTTGGTGTTTCTCTGCCTATGTGACTTCACATTACTTTTTCTAGCTTGCTTTCTGGTATTTAATTTTTCCCTTGGTAGTATTTTACCAACTCACTGTCATCTTGACTGATAATGAAAGCACTGGATTAATACAACCACTTTTTAATCCCTTCTTTTTTTGTTACTTTGTATAACAATCTTACTTTGGAGTTTTTTTCCTTTATTCATGAAATATTTCACAAGAAGAAAAATATCATAATTATCGATACATACACACGTATATCCTAAAATGTTCCTCTGCAATATATAGCACTGGTATTCTATTTGCATTTTAAATTGTTTGAAAAATTCCCGACAGTTACCTTTTCTTATGTGTTATTAGTCTAACACTGTTCTCTCATTTGAACTCAGACAAGTATTTACTTTCAGATCTTGGACTGGTGAAAATAATGTCAGTGATATCAGCTAAGTGCTTCTTAGAAGAACTTTTTCCAAGCAAAATTTGCACTGATACGTCTCTAAGAAAGTAGAAAATATATCTGATTCAGAATACAGGCCTGTAACGTTCAAATGTGCATAAGATATGTTTGCCTTTTTATCTTATTTGCATATATCTCATAAATATGCCTAGAAAATATTACTGATTTACATTCAGCTTGTTACTTATGTATAAAGGGTGCAGCCTCCAAAAAGGACATGTTTTCTCCAGTATAACAGTATATATTTGTTTATTTCTGCACAGTGTTTGTGCCACTGCAGTTAAATTTGCAGCCCACATTTTGAGGATATACCACTCAGTTTGAAGTTATGATGATGATTTTCATACCCATGTTTTTCTCCTTCAAGCAAGATGAAAAATGTTCCAGCAAAAGCATAAGAAAGCTATTTTAAGATCTTCGAAGAAAAATTAATATGTTGCGATGATGATATTTCATCTTAATCTGGCATCGCCCAGGCTTGTCTCTTTCAAGGAAGGGAGGACATCTGGGAATGAGTGAAAGCCACAATAAAATAAGATCTTTTTACTGAAACTGAAATATGATGGCAAAGTTGTTTCTTGACAGTTATGTATTCAATGAGTAGGAATAAGTGGTATGATAAAGGTGAATGATTTATTGATATATGCAATTACATGAGCCACACAATATTGATATTTTACAGGGAACTGAACTGATATTTTAGAAATAAAAATATGAAATAGAACATAGCTATACTTATGGATTTTCATAGAATAAAAGCAAAAAATATGCCTCCAAGTAGCTAGAGAGAATTTCAGTCAATAGGGATCCCTCTGTAAATTTAGATATTTTCTTTGGTGTGCTTCTTTTTCTCATATTTAGTGTGTGGAATAAATGCAAGGAAGAAGGGATATTGGTTTGATATCTGAGTTTCATATTCTCTGTCACCCAATGTAGGACATGAATCAGACCTCATTTCCACTGGTTTTATACTTGTGCAGTGCAATTAGCATGAAAATACATATATATAAAATCTCATGTGAAATACATTTAGAATTCTAGACACCAGTATTCAGAAAAGGTAAATTGAAACTGAAAGGGAGCAAGGATATGCTAGAGGGACAAACAGGTGATTGGTGAGCCAATCTTGTCTAAAGAGAGTTGAAAGGTCTTGCTGATTTGTCTAATCTAACGGAATGAAAATTAAAGGGTGGATAATCACTATCACTATATTCTTCAGCCAGGTATCAAGAGAAAAGATGAAATATTTAAGCCATGTTGGCAAAAGAGCATTCAGATACAAACTAGCATTGAGTAAATTCAGGCTAGAAATGAAAATAAAATTTCTAGCCCTTACTGAATTGAGGTTCTGGACATCACAAGATGTCTTAACTGAAGAAAGTGAAAAATTTGAATTAATTGTTCAAAATAGCATATTAAATGTTTCCAGTGTGAATTTCATGCATCAGTCTTTTCTACAATGATTGAAGGCATCAATTCAGGAGCAATATTATTTAACATGGCTCTCAGTCCCATGTCCAGAGCTATGGATGTCAATTTGAAACACCCCTCTGCAACTTTTACAGATCATGTCTGTCTTTATTCCAATTTTTTTTTAATTGTCTCCTACATCTTCCAAAATCAGGTTTCCTCTTTTCCTTAAATGCCAAGTGCAAGAATATAACACTTTTTTAGCATTCACATAAATAAGATCCGTTGTCTGCATAAACCATGAACTAATAGAATTAACATCAGATAAAATAGTCTGCTACTTAATATTGGGAAAGCGACACCACAACCAATTAAAACAACTGAATTCAAGTTGTGTTTACTTATACATGGCATCAGTTGTCTCTGCCTGTTGCCCAAGAATTAGTCATCGGTAAGGCAAATTCGAGAACGTTTCCCCCCCGAGGTCTCTTCTGTCCAAAAGTTGCAAATTCAGAAAAGGATTTCATAGGACCTTCAGTCACACTTTTATACTGCAAAAAGGAAAGTGGTGGGAAGAAGGGAAACCTCAGCTTGAGTGGCACCATCTAAAGCCTGTGTCATGAAAGAGACCAGAGTGAAGAACTGGTGTTAGGAGTGTGCTGCCGTGGTCACTCTCTTGGATCCTAAAGGGCAGAGATGGGAGGAGAACGACCAGTGTAGGTCATGGACATGTGGCTGAAAACTGTGTTGAATACAGTTTCTCAGTGTAGTTGTTGTAATCCTTTGCAAAGTATCTAGTCTCAACATGCCTCTCTCATTGACTGCTGATCCTTGGTTTGACACAGGTAAATTAAACCACACAGAAGTTAATGGGCTCAGTTTCTTGTTATACCTATGACTGACCTGTTTCACTGAATCTCTGAGACTGCTGATACCATCCCTACTTCATTTTGATCTGCACTAGTTTTAAAAGTTAATTATATGTGATTCATTATTTCTATACACAACTTTTTTCATTCAATGTTTAACAGAATTTTTTTGTCTTTAATATTAATCGTATTCTCTTGATAATATACCCAGAACAGTTAATATTAAAGCTCAAGCTGCATCTATGACATTTGCATTATTATCTTTACCTCTGCATCCCTGACTGTGTGCTATGCCACTATAACTCCATCGACAATTTCTCTCTTCATGTCATGTCAAACATCAAGCAGAAGTCAGAAACATGGTCATTGGAACACAATGTCTCTTCAACCCTGTCAGATGAAGAGAAAATACATTTTCATCTTAATCAAGCTTTTAAAGGAAAATCATGCATTTTTCAGAAACAGAACCAAACCCTAAATATTTGATGATCAGGAAACACATAATTAAATTATTTTGTTTTGAAATAATTTCGTTTGTTGTAACTATTTCTTCAAACTGTTTTTGATATTAATTTAATTTTACAATTAACAGATTGTCTTATGGAAGCTATTTTATCTTCATGTCTTTCTGATGGGGTAAGTGCCTCAAAAGCTTTTACTTCCCTCTGGAAAGATCGTAGTGATCCACTGCGGATATATGCTTGTGTACAGGACTCTGGCTGTATCTCAGGGGAGAGAATTATGAAGTTATATGGACAAAAAAGTTCTGTTATTACAGGAGTAAATTCAAGTAGAATGTTTCTGATTATCTCAGTTTGAAATGTGAATGCATAAATAATATATTCAATAGAAAATTTCGAAGTGAAACCTACAGAAAATATTGATATTCCAAGATTTTATTCTAATACTGAATTATTTACACTTCCATTACTCTAGGAATTCAATACCATGTTCTACAATCCACACATCTGTGAATGCAGGATTTGGGATATATATTTCTAAGAGTTTATGCAAAATTTTATAGCTATTCCTGGGCAGGCCTCTGCATATTTTGATGTTTTCTTACAGACTTCTTGCAGAATTTTGATAATTCTTCACTATCTGTGCCAGTGCATTATTATGCTCAGACATACAAAAAGCTCCAACGTAGCTCTGCTTTGCCTCAGTA
Source organism: Gallinago undulata (assembly GCA_026546715.1). NCBI lineage: Eukaryota > Metazoa > Chordata > Aves > Charadriiformes > Scolopacidae > Gallinago > Gallinago undulata. The sequence continues at coordinate 34,750,956 of JAOTQQ010000041.1, read as the reverse complement.
GTTTCTAGCCACAGATCTATCCACTTTTGTGCTCTACTGAATTTGCAGATTCTCCCAAGTCCCTCATAAGTCTCCTGAATACAAGTCAAAGTTAATTCTTCTCCTGTATCTTCGTTCTATTTCCACTACTGTCTCCATCACAGAGCAAATACATAAACAGGAGCACCACCTTCATGTTAGGAATTGAACACACAAGATCCTAACCATTTTCCTGTCAGAGACTTGTGAATGGTGCAATAGATCTCAGCATTGGGAGGATTTTCTTTAACAACCTACATCGCTTGGTTTTTTTATTGGGTAGCTGTTAATTAAATACCCCTTTTGACCTACAAAATGCCTCCCTTTTGACGTCTTTTAATCTTCAGTGTTTCTGTTGCTGAATAACTATAAACAGCCACTAATTCCTTGATTTTCCTTCTAGTTGAAGTGGTGAATCCTTTCTTGCCAAAAAAGCAATCAATGCTATGGAAAGTGGTGAAAAGTGAAAAAGAGGGTTGTTCCCTAATGAAAAAGACAAGTTATTTTAAATTGCAAGCAAAACATAATTATAGATAATTACTACAGATTACATTTTCTACATACATGCACTAATTAAATCACCTATAGATGATTAGATTTTTTATAGGTTTTTTACTTTCTATTTGGCATTAAATATGATAAATCAAATACACAATAAATGAAAAATGACAGCATCTATCAAAATTGTCCTCAGAAACATTTAATTTTTGATAAATATAATAAGAAAATTCCCAAAGTATTGAGAGAGAAAAGTAATAGTCTTTATCTACGTCCAGTCAACTGTGAAGCTAACTTAATAAACACAGAAGTTTTAGTTCCAAATATATTCTTTTATTTGCAACTAAAACATTGTGGCTAATAGAAAACAGTTCATATAGTTCCCGTGTCAGTCCAGGTCAGTTCTTAATCATTTTACAAAGCGTGTGTAAAAGGGTGAAAAATAGAGATGAAAACAATACATTTTGTACCAATCATATATGGGATCACTATTATTTGTTTAAAAGATGTAAGAGCCATAACCAGAAATAATGTTTGGAGTGTATTACTAAATTAGCAGACCTATCGGGAACACAGTATTGTATCTTTTACAAACTTTCATCGAGTATGCCCAGGGATGGACAAAAGATCAATGTCTCATACAGTCCCCTCTCAATTTTTACTAAATCCACTGACATGTAATGGCTAAACTAAAATATTCTAAACTGTCAGAGGTTTCTTGAGATGAACATTCTCCTTATATATCAACATCCTATAACAGATGCACATTTTTAGTTCTCACCTTTGACTTGCTTGGTGATCATCTTGGTGGCATAAAACAGTGGTACATACTTTTGTAGGCAACTTGGGAAGGAAAAATAATTCATTCTATTAAACTAGCAAAACTTTCCTCTTAAAGCAATACTTCTTAAAACAAAAAGAAATAACCAACCTTCTCTTCTTCCTTTCCTTCATGACCCTCCAAAACTACCTTAATATCATAGCTTGCTTTGATTGAATTTTCAAAATAATCAGTGTCAATCTGATACTTTGTACCTTAAATTCTTTACTATGTGCCGGTCACAATAGTATCTTTCTGGCTTTAGTTGGTTTTGGATTAAATCCCTAATTTCTCACTTCAGCAAGTAACAGTAATGATCTCTCCTATCTGGCTAATGACAATTTAGTACTGTCACCATGTGAGATATTGTATCCTTGTTGTCCTGTTTCTGCCAAAAAATTTATCATAATAAATGCAACAGAATAAGGGGCTTCTTTTTATGTTGGCGTACCTAACAGCTGTCTATTTTGATCATGGAATTGATTCTTCAAAGCCTCCAACTTTTTTGCAAACAGCAATCTGGTTTTAATTAAAATGTTTGCAGAGAATTTTGCTATAATAATAACTGAGATTCCTACTAAATCCTACATTTTGAATTTTTTCATCATGACATTCATTCTGGTTCGTAGATCTGGATCTTGAGGTACTTTGGAGGTACTTTGCTGTAGCTTAGTGAAACTAGGAACAGCTACATATATCACCTGGAGATGGAAATTGAGAGGAAAGTTTTGCAGTTGCATTGCAAATATGCTGGATCTGGTATTTGTCTTAGGAAATTGTTTCCTGCCTGCATAGTACTGAGTCCCAGAATTTGGATCCAGACACCAGTCTGTATTGTGGCATAAATTCTAGCACTCAAAAGTGATATTCAATAAGGTAGACATACCTGCTGGAGTAACAACATAGCGTAAGGACTGGTGATCCTGGTTCATCTTGTACTGGCAACTCTCCCCATTTGTTCTAACACCTCCAATTTAGATGGATTAGACTGTGGCAACTATATTTCATCTATTACTGAGCACTGGATGAAAGGCGCAGTGGCATCCACTTATCTGTGTCTCTCACACAAGTCTGGCTTTGAGGCCACACGATCACTTTGCAGCTTCTTTTGCCCAGAAGTGGCAAGGGAAAAGGAAGGCAGTAAATTTGCCCAGCCTGCACTTATGATAGAGAAGCCGAGGAAAAAGTGTTACAGTAAACAGCAACTTTGCCTAGTTGCAGATAAACTCTGGTAGTCGCTGCTGTGAATAGCATCCCTAATATCTATTACTCCATAACTCCTTTCAGTCCTAATAATGTCTCAGCCATTTCTGCCTCCAGGGAATTTTAAACCCAGTATCACCCCTGTCGCCTTGTATTTCAACTCAATGCATTCCTGTTTCATTCCCAGCATAGACCAAAATCTCAGTATCATTTTAAGATTTATTTTACACACAGCTATGACTACTTCAGTGTCAACGCAGTCCCAGAATACCATTATTCAACATCGCCACAATTTGTTTCTCCAGATTCCTTCCATAAGGGCTACGTGGGGGGAAAAAAAAATCTCACTAGCAGGCATAATTAATTTTGTGTTTGTTTTTAAAATAATCAGCTAATTAGTGGTGTGACATAGTTCATTTGTGACTTTAAAAATATTTATGAACCTTTATGATTCAATTCTATGCTTTGGAGGAAAATAACTTTACAGTGTTTAGAGTGTAGAACACTGCCAATTTTCTTAAAAAGAAAAAGATTTGGACTGCTGGACTAAGCCTGCCCTAATAGCTGGCAATCCACGATCCAGATCAATCTAATGCATAGAAAGAGTTAGAAAAAAAAGAATTATCCTAGGTATATATTCTAGAAATGCTTGTTAAATTTGAAAAGCATTATAATGTCCCTTTTGGGAATTCTCGTTCTCCTTGCACCACTGCAGCATTAAGTGGAGCAGAAAACAAATTGGGCTTTGAAAATGAAACTCTTCAGATAAAGTCATGAAGGTGCAGGTGTTTTATGAATTATTTCCACTATTAGATAACTTTTGTCACCTATATCTATATATCTATGTCTATGCCAAAATCATAGCCACACAAAAAAAAAAACCAAAATAGACAGCCTCCACAGTTTTCCTCTACAGTGACATTTTAAGTACTTAATCCAACACGGATGGCAACATAAAGCAACTTTAATTTATATCCCTGTGGAGCTGTTCCTGCTCAGTGAGATGAATACCACTTTCAAAGAAAATAAAAAACCAAAACAAAACCAAAAAACCTTACTGTCACTATAATACCTGCAGAGTGATACCACTAACAGACCTGGCTGTTTGTTTCTAAGGAAGAACAGCTGTGCAACAGACTGCCTGAACAGTCCCTATTACAGAATGCAACATGGATCACTGACACAAAGGAAGCACTACACCAGCTGGCTTTCTGTCTTAGAGCATTTCTATTCCTAGATGATTTACCTGTTCTCAGTCCTGTCACCTTAGCACTTCTACTACCCAATTAAAAAACGATGTTGCTGTATTCTCTCTGCTGTAAATTAGATGTGTCATTTTTTGGATCAAACTGGTTACTTTTTTTTTAACTTCGCAATACATGGCTTATTTTTAAACTTATAAAAGATGCTTGATTATTTATTTGTGGTATATTTTGTTCTCTTGTAGAGTTTAGATCAGAAAAATTCTTTTCTAATGTATTCATATGCAGTGATCTACATTTCCTAATCATAATCATGTCAGCAAAAGTGGAGCTGCTCTTAGGATAACATTTTAGTCTAGGAAATTATTTCCCTTTAAAATGGATTCAATGGACATGATGATATAAAAAGAAGATGCAAAATTACACACAACAGTTTGCATAATCTAAACAGATATGTTTTGTATTCAGGCAAGATTTCTTTTTGCTATATTAAATGGAAGAAAATAGACCTTTTGGAATTCTGCAAGTGTGCTATGGCTGAGAATGCAGTACCAGTGGAATTCCACTAGGATTATGAAGAGGATGTACAGAACTTCAGAAAAGGATTCAACCGAGAAAGAGAGGGACAACATGAAAGGATAAACGGATTCTTTTTTAACTAACAATAGTTCATTTATTTCAAAGTGGAACCATATTTTCTAGTTTGTAACTAAATTTAAATTTATTGAAGCTTGAAATATAGAAGTGTATCCTTTTGTGTAAGTTCAAATGAGACCTAGTAAGAGTAGAACTTCATTCAGTAAATAACACCTAAGGTATATGCATACCTAAATTCAGAACAAAACTTGCACTCTTATGGAATATTTGAAGTGTTCTGCAGGTGTCTCCTAGAGGCACTGTTGCTCAGGAGCAGACTTCAAATTAGCATTTCTCTTCCCTAATGAACAAAAATCTTGATTCAACACATCAAAATAACATATTACAAATAGCTACAGAAAGTATTGTTTGTTTTCAAGGATACTGTGAGGATAATGTTGTGAAGGTTATTGAATGAAAAACTAATCCCTTAATATTTAATGATTTGAGTTAATCAATGTTAAAGCTAGCCATAAATATTTTTCTGTCCCATGACATTTTACAAGATTTCAGTTATTTTTCCTGTTGTACCTTAGGAATATCTGGTAAAGTGCATGTCAGGCAACCCAATTGTTATACAGAGGACCCAGGTTCAAATTCCTTATCTTCTCGTCTTCCAGCCTAGACAAATTTTAAGTGTCTCTCAAGAAGACGAGTTACTAGGTTTCCATTGAAAATGGAAGTAACTGATGATGTAAATGATGACAGGCAGAGGAGAAAATGGAGAAACTTTACAACCAAATGCTGACTTGCGTCTCAACTCCTGAGAAACAAGAGTTCCTGAGTACCATGTACATTTTCTTTATTCTTTTCAGCATTACAAAAAAAAACCAAAAAACCAACAACCCTTTTCCTTGGATGAAGGTGACACTGACTTTTACTGCTCAGCAAAAATAGCTGGGACAACAGAAGAAATTTTGACTTAACAGGTACTTTACCTCTTAGGTGACATCTTTGTATAGGTGGAAATTATTTCTGCCAGTGCACTCACAAGTCAAATTTTCGAGTATTGATTTAATAATGAGAAGTAGCACGCTGTCTAGAAGTAAATGTTTAATATATATCTATCATCTATACAAAAATGCCTTCACTCATGAGAGTCATCATTAGAAGATAATCACAAAGGCACAAAGAAAGGCTGAATTGACACAGCCTCCTTACAAAGGCATGTGCTGTGGTAAAACAGCTGTACCCTTGAGTTTGTTGCTCAGACCCAAGTGGGATCATATATTTTAAGTGTACACAGGTTTGATGTATGAAGCCACCAACAAAAGCCAACTTAAAAGGTATAACCTTATTTTTATTGTTTCCTAATACCAGTGATTAAGATTTTACCCAAGGTATCTGACCTCAATTGCAATGATTACTGTCTGCTTCACGATGTTTACTGTATTTAAATTCATAGTGGCGTTGTGGGATAAAAAGGTGCAGTTGTTCATACAAATGAAGAGCTAGCAGATTTTAAGATGAATGACAAAATTCTAAAAATTATTTAGATGCTTGAATCTTACTGAGTTCAAGGAGCTGAAATTTATCTTTCGAGGGTATGTGTCAGGAGTGATGGGCAGGATTTATCTCACTTAACTTTAAACTGTCTAAGCAATTTGTCAGCTCTTCCTCTACAGAAATGCAGGGCTACAAATCTCTAGAGAACAATTCATTCTTTCTCCATGCAGGATCTAAGTCAGACGAATGAATTATTCTTTGGAGTAATTTTATTCTCCACTGATTACAGAAAGAGCCTAAATGCCTAGCAGGCATAAAATGCACATTGAACATAGTCAAAGGGAAGTGAAATGAATCCAATCTGGTGGATACCAGAGAAGTTTTAAACCACTTTAATATCCACTCCAAATTAAAAGGAGGGACCTTCAGCCATTGTAATGTGCTTCTACAGTACCCAAATTGAAAAGTAATACCGGCACGGAGACTACTGAGTCACAGAAATGGGATGTACTTCTTCCACCAGAAGTCAAAAAAGTTGTCATAATAAGCCTCGGAGAACTTATTTATGGTTGTCTAGGTCTACCCTTGTGATTTCTGAAATCCATGCGTATAAACGTCTTGTGTCTTGAAGCGCCTGAAGTTAAGTTGCCCAAGCTGTGTCGGCATAGCCTACATTCCTCCTCGTTGGCAGCGGGAGTTAATTTCTTAGGTATGAAAATTTCAAGCAATTGAAACCCTTTAATTCTCATGTAATTTTAAAATAATTTCTCTCAAGGTTTTTACCCCTGGACAACCACTAGCAGACATATGTAAAATGAATACTGTTTTAATGCCTGGGTGTTTGCAAAATTAAAAAGATACCATTACAATAGATAATGACTGTTGTAGTTGCTTGTAGTCTCAACAAGAGACTTTTATTGGGAAAGAAATGTACCCTTACGTTACTAGATCTTGCCTCTAGCACACAATCATGATGGGATGAGAACATCAGACACATAATGCAACCATTCCATGAATAAATGGAAAACTTCAGTTTCCAGGCCTCACATACCTGACAGTCTGGTAATCTCAAAACTAAATTAACTCTAAAGAAACCCGAAGAAAAAAGAACAAAATGCTATTGACAACAACATCTACTGCTTACTAACAGGCTGTGTAAATTCCTAAAATAGAAGGGGTTTTCTTCTAAAAAAAAAAAAAAATCTTTATTTCATCGCAGTTGCACACTGTGGTGGGACTGATTGGTTGTTGCGGAGCTAATAAAAAGATGACTACTTGCAGCTGATAGAATATCCTATTTCCATCTAATTTGATGGTTTTCTGCTGGGCTGATGGGAACCTGTAATCACAAAACATTGAAGATTCAGCTCCTTCAATGCCTGTGTGCAATTTTTAATATTTTCTGACTAGTTAGCCTCACTTAGAAATACAGCCTCTTACTATTTTTTATGAAGATAGTCATCAAAGTGTACACTAACACTTTCTATGTTATCTTAAAATTTACTTTCTCCAACCAAACATATGAGATTAAATACTATCTTTTTATGCCAGAGAATATTATAATTTTAAATTCTTGCTATTAGTGCCTAATGGCTCTAGGCAATGCATACTAATAAACAAAAAAGACATAGCCTCTGCCTTAAAGGGCATCTGAACACCAGCTAAAGGTAGAAAGTCAAAGAAAGTAAGGGCAATTGTTGCACAATGGCAGAATTGTCACAAACCACTTCCACAAAGAATTTATACTTTGAAACCTTAATTCTTTTTACAGAACCTGGGATCAGGCTCTGTAAATCCATGGTAGACAGAGTTTTAAAAGCCAATGTGTTAAACTAACAATTATTTGGACCTGCAGTGGGCCCAAAGTTTCCGATGACTAAATGTAGCCAGATATTCCCCACTTAGTTACACAAATACAATAGATATGAGCTAATGGCTGCCTATGTAGCTGCTGTCAGATGGCAGTGAGGTGGCAACAACAAAGCCAAATCAAGGCTATTTTAATTATTCCTTCGATGGCAATTAAAATATGGTCTTGAAACATAATGCATATACGTTTCTAGATTATTTTTTTTCTTCTGGCCCTGAAAACTTTCCATCAAGTAAGAATCATTAGATTTATACGCAGTCTGAAGTTGCCAAACTTAAGCACATGATTGTGTTCCTGAACTGATCTCATATTAATTGCATGTTTTTTCACTTTCTTGGTTTAAAATATCACTGGTAAAGTTAGCTTCATGACTTCACAGCTACTGAGATCTAACATAGATGTTCTTTTCAGCTACACCTTTATATATATACACACAGAATAGGTTATATATGCACGCGTATATAAGTTCAGCAGCCAACAACTACCAAGTTCAGAAAGTTAAGGTAGTTTGAGTGAACTCCTGAAAACTTTTCTCTCAAAACTAGTTACACATTTGAACTAGTCTTACCAAACCACAGAGTCTTTTATTAAATTTAGACTTCTTAAAAAGTGATGTACAAAATACACAGAAAACATGAGGTAATTTTAAAATTACAAATAGAATCAATACCCGCGTCAGTGGATTAGTGTTTTGGGTTTTTTTCTTTGATATTAGTTAAGGTGTTGTAGATAGTTTGCTGTAATTAAATTCTCACATCTTAAAACTGAAGAGGAGGACAACAAAGCTGGTGGAAGAGCTGGAAGGTATGTCCTATGAGGAGTGGCTAAGGACTTTGAGTTTGCCTAGTTTGGAGAAAGGGAGGATGAGGGACAACCTCACTACTCTCTACAGCTTCCTGAGGACGGGAAGGGGAGAGGATCAACACTGGAACAGCCTTTCTAGAGAGGTACTCAATGCCCCAAGCCTGCCAGTGTTTAAGAGGCATTTGGACAATACCTTAACAACATACTCTTTGGTAAGCCCTGAAGTGCCCAGGTAGTTGGACTAGGTGATCTTGGTAGGTCTTTTCCAAGTGAACTATTCTGTTCTGTTCTGGCTCTAAGAGTAAACCAAAAGATTATACAATAGCAACCTGCATACTGCTTAAATAAATAATACAAAATATCATATGTTTCTGCATATTCCCCCCCCACCCTCCCCAAATCTTTATTTCCTTCTGCTTTTCTTTATAATCTATAATGTAACGGTAAAGGGATTACCAACAGCTTAACTTTACAGAGGTTTATAACTGACTTCTGAAAACTAGTTTTAGTCTCTCTTGCTCCAGTGGTTGGCTCAAATAAACAAGAAAGTTTGTATATTTAAAAGCTGGGAGATGCATTGTTTCGAATCACTGAGATTTACATACTTTTCTTTTACAGGAATTATTTCCCTACTTACGTTTTGAAAATATTCCAATTTTTTCTTACTATGAATATGCAGAGCTTGAACACCGAAGCCAATGCAGCTTCCTTTCTAATTTGCTGGCCTTTCTCCTTGCTATTTGAAAGGTCAAACATACTTGAACTCAAAATACAGGTAATCAAAACCAACAAAACCAAAATAATTCATACACTTCCTTCTTTATTATATATCGTGTTATTGCCTCAGCAGAGGAAACTGAATTATATTTGCCTAAATAGATTTGCTCAACACTGCTCTGACTTAATAGTTTCCCTACAGAATTTACTCATTTCCAAAGGAGTCACAGAACATAAATGGGTGGTTTTTTTTAATTTATTCATAAATGCTAAAGAGAAATGGAATGAGAAGACATCAAAATGATATTTCAGGGACATCAAATACTGAGATTTTGTGGAAATTCAGTGTAAAATTATTACCGTCCAAAGATAGAAAGGAACTATAATTTTATTTGCACCTAGGTAGTACATGTAGCATTTAAAGGTACCAGACTGGGTACCAAAACTGTAAAATGCTGTTCTGTAAACAGAACACAGAGTTGATAGGGATGATTCATGTTATTACTAGAGTTCATTAAGCAAAATTAGACTTATTTCTTGTGAAATGTTCCATTGAATATGACTATCTGTTAACAAAGTATGAAATAAGACATTTCTCAGATAGTTTTATTTGTGACCTTGAATATGGAAAATGCAGTTTGTAACTGGGGACGGTTCATGTTGTTGCTATGTGGTTATCTCAATCCAGCAAGAAGTTACGAGTATGCGTAATGTTCTGAAATGAGAAGATGACTGGGCTGTGGTGGGCCAGACTCAAGCCAACTGTTCAGCCAGTTAGCTACTGAGGCCTTATCGTCTTGAGCGATGGACCATCCTACACAGGATTACACTCTTTTGGATCAAAGGTGACTTGTACTTTGGGAGTACCTAGACACGTAATTTGACAACCAGCATTTATCTTAACATTTTTACACAGTCATATCTGTACCAAGGAAATGGGAAGTATCTCTCTACTTCTACATCTAGGTATATGACCCAGCACAGTCTGACCACCATGCCAGGAGAAGATATTGAAATTAACTACATCCCTTTACACCCAGCTTTGTATAACTTCTCTCTTGCATGAATAATTTTTTTGATTCCCTATTCTGGGACAGCAATGGAATCTATGTCACTGGCTTCTTCAAGAAACAAAATTAAATGTCTGAGTGAAGCAAGGTTTTATAAAAATAAGTACTGTGAATTTGAATGTATGTGACAACTTTCAAGTATCACAACAGGAATATACAAAGAAAATTAAAGGAACACTTACAGAATTAATTGAAAACCCTACAATGTTTTTGATGAAAGCCAGAAAGCAGGAAGAGTTAAAGATGGGAATGTGGCAGGAAAGGAAGCATAGCTAGATTATCTCTGGAGAAATTAGGTGGAAAGAAGCATAGTAAATCTTACAAAATGGAAGTCGATGAGTAATTAAGAGCTTGAGAGAATCCCTAAAACGGAACATTCACAGAGTGTGTACTACAAGAAACCATGCTGGTAGAAGTAGAAGAGTGCAAGAATTCAGGGCTGTCTGAAGATCCCAGCTTGTTCTGGAGCAATGAAACATCTCACACTACAAATGTATGTATAGACAAGCCCACAAAGCTGATGGGAAGAATACTATGGCCTAGAGCACATGGATTTGTGCTTGGAATGGATTTAAGGATGTTATAGTCCTTTTCTATTTCTGCTAATGACTTTCTATGGTGCTTTTTTCCCCCTGTCGGTGCCTTGTTTCCCCCATTTGTAAGATAGGAATAAGAATCCTAGCCTTCTTTCAAGCATTCCTAATAAAATATACTGAAAGCCAGTTACTATTAATTTTATTGCTGCTGTACTGAAATGAGTTCTGCTCTGGAATTGGTAAGACTGTCTTATATATACCTTTGCTACCAGTGAAATTATAGCAGCATAGGCCTTGGAGAGTTTGTTGATAATAACTGCAAATCAGTTAAGTTTAATTTTCAAAATGGGGAATTTTGGCAAATGTAAAAGGGGAAACTACAGTTTAATTGTATGACCGGATCTATGTAATGGCTTGCCAATAAAATTCTCTCCAGCCACAGATTCTTGTCGCTGTCCCTACACTGGCTTGCATGCTTGCCTAACCACTTGGTGAGGCAATTAAATTTGCTAACCCAGCAGAAAACTAATCTGGGGTGGGAAGGTGGGGGGAGGAAGTAGGGGGAACAAGACTATCCTTTTCAGTGGTAACAAGCTGTTAGATTGGCTCAACTGCATCGTATAACCACGCCACGATTTTTATGCTTGGCAAAGTATTTAGATTCTTGTTCATCAAAGCAATTAAAAGTGTGTGTAAATTGAAGCATATGAGCAATCTCACCCATATTCAGTAGAACGTTTACCTTTACACCTAGGTTTTATTCCAATTTATATAAGTGTTTTGGTAACTGACTGGGATTGTTCAAGTGCTTGAAATTAAACGCATCTTTAGGAGCAGTGCTGAATTAGAATTAACGGAGTTTGGAACTCCATTCTGTGGTACTATACGTGGAGTTACTCTGAGTCTTTGCTCATTTGTAGTCAATTCAACTGTATGCTAGCTTCAAATTCCTCAAAAGTCCATTGTAAAAGCTTATCTCTGTCTGTCGTTCATACCCATAGCATGCCATTTGTATGGTGTTTAAGAAGTGCAGCATCTAAAGGGTATGAGACATACTCCTTTTGACTGGTATGCATTTGACAGTTTTATATGAAAACTTATTTTGATATCCATGTGGTTACAGGAGCTTTATTCTCTTTCTATGTGTTAAAAAGCCGTAACAATGAAAATTAAATGAATATAAAACTTTGTGGAGAAATCACTCAATTTTGTAAGTGAAACAGCTTTTAGCATAAAATGCCTGGATCTTCAAAATGATTGAGTAAGATTTTCTCTGTTTATTTTGCAGATGGGTTTTCAGAGGTAGAAAAATGTAATTATAGGAAAAGCAGTAAAATGTGAGCTGTTTGAGGCATAAAGTGCAGCACTTAGAATAAGACAATTGCCTAAATTCCCTGATTGACAGATGGATGTCACATTAGATGAAAATGATAACAGATTTAGTGGACTGAAGAATAACTTCCTCTTGACAGTGCCCTGACCCTTAACCTACAACCTGACTCCTGTTAGCTTCACTAACACAGGGTAATTGTCACAGGTGCAGGATAAAAGAAACCCCTACAGCAGCTACCAGTGGTCAGAGGCTTATTTCTTTTGATGACCAGAAATGCACTGTTGAGATATAGTCAAGAAGTCCTGACCTCTGTTGACCTTTCAGGGCATTAAAATTTACCCCTGGGAAAAGGCAACTATATAAAAGGAAAATAGTCTGTTCTGACTAATGCAAAGCAATATTTTACCTGTGTAATAATTAAGTTGACAAACAAAGCAGAGTGATGGTAAAGTAATTTATTTTCATTAACACAAAAGCGTGTTTCTCACACAATTGTAACATGGTTTCAACAAAGACCAATACTGTACACTCAATAGAGTTCATGGGTTTTATAATTATGAGTAAATTCTTTACCATGTCATACTCTGGATACGTGTACTATTCCAAAATGATTCTGTTGTATTTATATGCTAATAGTATCCTTTCAACAGAAGCCAGTTCTTTGAATTGTATTTAAATTTTAGGAAGGTAGAGGATTGTAACAGTATTTATAAATGACATGGTGACAACTGTGAGATTTCACAAAAGTTTATACCTCCTTCTGTTAGAAAATAGAGTACATTTTATTCTTTTTTTCTTCAGCAACATGAATGGGGAATTCAGAAAACACAGAGCAACACAATGAGCTATGCAAATATATTTTATAATAGAAGAAAGAATATTATAGAAGAAAACAAAATGACTGTGTCTCCCATTAGAATGAAGTCAATGCAATAACCTGCCCATGTTGTTTGCTTTATGCATAGAAGAATGAATATTACATAGGGGGAAAAAAAAAAAGATAAATGACTGCACATCTCATTAAAGTGAAGTCAATGCAGTAAGGAAGCCTGCCTGTGTTTTCAAAATGTCTCATCTTAGAAAATGAAACAAAACAAAACAAAACAAGCCCAAAATCAACTTCTTAAACACCTGACAGCAATGAATTGGTGTATTCAATTATTGTGTTTATTGGTGCTTAATACCAGGACCATCCAAATATTTATTCACTAAATATGAAGAAACAAAAACAATGTTCTAAATACAATAGACTTACTGGGATTAAGTTTCTGTTCAGAACAGTAGAGCTCTAAAAGACCCTTATGCAAAAGGCACAAATTACTCTAAAATTCATTGAAGGTTCTTATTAAGGTCATAGGTCTTGCCCTGTGGTTATTATTCATCCATAAAATGCTCTGATAAGTAATATGACACTAAATTAGTATACACAAGCCTTGGGATAATTGCGTAAAGAAAATAAAAAGATCAAGTTACCCCAGAAGGAATGTTATATAGGTAGACAACTTCACTGTGAAAGGTGTAGTAGAATCTGTCTGTTTTTATTCTGACACATATGATTAAATGATAAAAAATATAAGGACTATTCTGATGTAACTTATTGTCACGAACACTTGCAATAATAATGCCTTCCTTTAGATTACCATCTTTTCAAATGTGATGAGATCATCAGGTAACAGTGTAAGATATGAAGGCTTAGCACTCTGTGTTGTTAGCACATTAAAAAAAGAAATTGCTGGGATAATTAACAACTACCTATTTGTGTGTAGGCTGCATTCATTATGCCTGCACAAATTGGAGGTCTCCAAAATCTGTGCAGTAAAATTTACTCTTTGTTCAGGAAGTTCCCCTTGGATTTGGGTAAAATTCTGGTTTGCTGTGTCTATTGTAATTGTGACAGGCAGTTGACATGTCTCATAGTCTAAATGTAGTGGCAAGCAGGGGGTGGTACAATGATGAAAAAAACTGCCATTCATTCTTGTGCAAAGGAAAGGTGTTTCTTAGCATATTCCAACCTATGTTCAGTCTAGAGTTGGGTCTCTGAGGTTGAAGGTCAAATCTGTGAGGTCAAAGCTATTTCTTGTCAATCTTCGTTCACTAATGACACATGAATTGGAAATTAGAACAAAGTAAGTAAAACGAATAGCCAGAAGGTGAGTGTCTGTTTTATTACTCAGAAGAGCTGGGAAATCTGGCCAATTGTTGCCCTATGTGGCTTGAATGACAGTTGTTAAGTTGAAAAAGGGACAGTGTGATGGGAATGCCACTTTAAATCTCAATTACCTCCTCCACTCCAATCAGCTTGGTAGAGCTTTAATGAAGTGCAATTCTCTGTCCTTTTCCTCATACTTCTATCTCCAGAATAAGCCTCACATTCAAGTTTGACAGCAGTACAATCAGTTTTCCATTCATCACTGGCCCTGTTTTAACCCTGCTGAAAAAGGGCCTAATGTACGTGGCAGTGATGGCAATTAGGCAGAAAAGTAATATTAGAAACAGACAAAAGCCCGAGTCTTTTAGCATTACAGGTGTTGTTTTTTTTTTTTTTTATAGCCCTTTCTAGACATAAAGGAATAGGCAGTGTTGTTAAGTTCCCTTCTTCAGTCTTCTCTTAAGCTGAAAGTCCAACGATTTCAAGATTCAATTAATTAGAGACATGGAGAGCCAAAGAACAAGGTAAAAGCTACGTTCCTTCTAACTGAAGACACACTTAGTAATTGGCCTCTTATTAAAATGGATATCTTCTGGGTGTATGTTTAATAAGGTTGATAAAAGTCGTCATTTCCTCATTAGGACAGTGGATGAATATACTCTCAGTGCTCGTGTTTAGAAAAGAAGGGAACAAATATAAAAATAGTGCTCTCTTAAAATGTAGGAATGTAAAATATTAAACCGGAGAAGCCTGGGGCTGATCCTCCGGGGTAGGAAGAGAGGAAATTATCATGTGTCTGTCTATGCGCATGCAAACACAAGAAAAGCAAAGAGAAAGGAGTTTACTGGGTGCTTCACTTTCTCATTTTATCAGAATAGGCAAAATATAGAAAACCTTTGAGCTCCACGACACGGACTATCACTGGCTCCTTAATATGACTTTTTGTCTGGAGGAACAAGGTAGCAGAAGCAGGTTACAAGAGACTTCTCTTTTAATAGGCAGTTTACACCTACCGTTTCTCTGCTTAATCGTTTTTTATTTATGTCATATGAGAATTGTGTGCACGCTGACGTATGCGATCTGAAACACATACTCCGGATTAGAATGCCTGAGTTTTTCTTTGTTTGGGCTTTTTTTTCCTTTTTTTTTTTTTTTTTTAATTTTATTTTGTGGTTTTCGGTGGGTTATATAAGTTTCTGCAGCAGTTCTTTTTATGCCAATTTTTTAAAATGTCAGCAAGGTTGGGGTGGGTTTTTTGTTTTGTTTTGTTTGATAGATTCCACAGGAACATGTGGCACTGGTGCAAGGATCTTGTTTAAGAGAATGGGGCTTGGAGGTAAAAAAAAAAAAAAAACCCACGCAGCAATTAGGCGGCTCTTGCCGCTCATTGGGGATGTGACACAAGTGGGTGATAGTGGCTTTCACCTCTCGCACTCCCTTCTCTCCTGCCTGATTCCTAGAACAATCCCTGTCAGAAACACTCTTTGAAAAAGGCTGCATTAGACAATGGCTCTTCACCCTTATTTTACGCTTTAAGTAGTGGAGCAGAATGCTGTAAGGGGCTGAAAACAAGGCGTAATCTGAGAAAGACGCGCAGGCATTGTTATAACTGTGAAAACCAGAAGAACCCCTTTCAGAGCCATGACTGAAAGTGCTATGAAGACCTTTAGTCCTTTGCACTCTCCCAATCACCAATTAGACAAACATTAACATCAATTAAGCTGTTATACGGCACAGGTTCCATATAATTACCTTAATGGGTTGATGCTTTCTTTAGCAGCAATTTCTTAAACAAACTTCATCTTTTGTGCAACAGGCTAAGAAAATTTTCAGCAGGGAGCATTTCCTTTTGTCAAGTTTTCTAAAGAGACAGCTGAATTGTTCTATTTAACAACAAACACCTTCACTAAGGACCCTCGTCTTGTCCCCGTTCCCACCACATTTGACTACTAGGCTCAAAGCTTATTAACCATCAGAGACAAAAAAACTGACTAGCCAGGGGAGCACAGACACATGCAGGGAGGGCAGTACACAAAGAGCCTGTGAGCCTGGCACTGGTTTGCAAGCAGACCCTAGGAGAAAGCACCAATTGAATTAGTTGCCTATTTAGTATCCAAAGAGCCAGATCTGTCCTTACCAAAAGCACAAAGAAAACGAAATAGAAAAACAGGATCTTGCTCATAAAACAAGACAAATCTGTCTAATTTATTTTGTACCAGTAAGTGCTAATTAAATGCAAGCTACTCAGATTCTTCCTGTTCCTGCATCACCTAATTCTCTTAGAATCACGACAATACTAGTCTGATTTTTCCCCCTGTTTAACAAACATTCATTTGTAATGTACTCAAATACAGCTATAAAATGCAACCCTTATATCACTTCTATTTTTATTTTATATTATATCCTGGTGTTTTCGCTTTGCTGTGAAAATACTTGGGGAGGGTGAAAATGGAGGCCGGGAGGGGCAGAGGGATGAAAAAGGACTTGGCAGAAACAAGTCCTTAAACTATCCTTCTCCATGATGAACAACAAACGACTTGAGGTGCCTATGGTGACCTATAATTGTTTTCTGAGAGCCAATGTATGTAATCAAATTTTATTGCAATTGATTGAAAGTCAAAGAAATAACCTATTTGAATAAAAATAATAATGATTTTAAAACTACAAAGGAAAACCCTGCAATAGAAAAGGAAGCTGTTAGCCACACATGAGTGCTTAAAAAATGTGTTTTAATTTTTTTGCTGCTCGTTCTACTCAGAAGATACTGAATATGATAGCCAGGAGCCAATTCATTTTACAAATTTAAGGTCAGGGTCTGGATGTTACGTACAAGTGCTTGGTCCATTTAATCTCAATCTAGCGAACACCAAACACCACTTTGGGTCAAAGGCTCAAGGCCACAAAATTAAAAGGCAACTATGAGCTTACATGCACTCTTTAACCTCAGACCAGAGCCAGGAATAGCCATTTGAAAGAATTAAATATATACATTGAAATATAGTTATATGGTTAAAGTTATGCTTATATAGTGATACCATACTCGATCTGTTGGTGATAGTACACTAGAAAAAATATAGGATAAGACCCAGCAATACTTTCCTATGTATGAATTACAGTGGTTGTGTAATGTTCATAAAAACATACCTTTGATAGGTTAATTTTTCTTAGTTTCTTCAGAAAACTGACAAAAGGTATGTATGCATCGACACAAACTGCTGCCATGATCAGATGGCACTACCAAAAAAAATCCTCACAAACATTTCTGCACTTATTCCACTGAAGATCTGAACTAGTAAACTGATACTCACAAAATGTACAGTTTGTGCCTTCAGTATCAGGACGACTCTGCCTCAACATGAAATATGGTTACTGGCACGTCTCCGTTGATTTTGAATGTTTTACTCTAAGGTACAACTTCCTTATGGTGTTTCTTGTGCTTTGCCATTTAGTTCATTTCTTCTTATATGTGGAGGGACACAGTAATTGACTTCATAGACAAAAATGTGTTTGATTGTCCTGTAAGATGTAATCAGGAGTATTTGTGAATGTTAGCCCCTGATCTTGGTGCATAGCTTTGCTTTCTCTCACATGTACAATCTTCCACTGGTAGTTAAGTAAACAACCCAATTGTCCCATCTCTTCTTAGTAGAAAATGTTGCATATATATTGTGATCAGCACAGGGAGAGTGAAGGGATCAAGAAGGCATACTTTCTGGATTACCTAGACCTTTATTGATAACCAGAAGATGTGTGTGAGCAGGTGAAGGGTGAGAAGAGTAAATTGTTTCCCTTCTCCTCATTTTTATTTCCTCATTTACTGGTTTCTTCCAGAAGCCACTTCGCTCCTATTTGTCTTCTGAGAATCTTTTGAAACTGCACCAACAGGCTTGATGCCCCAGTCTCTCACCGTATAGACTAAATAATGTTAGAACTGCATCTCTGCGTTGGCTGCAGGTCTGACCAGAGTATAGGTTTTATTTAGGAGTACATAGTATTTACTTTGGATGAGCCTGGCGAACAGCTAGTAAGGATTTTTAGTTTCTTCATTGTCTTTTAGATATAAGGTATAGGGATCACTAATGGGAAAAATTAGTAATAATTTAACTGTTGGTCCCAGGAGATTATGGATGAACTCAATTAGAAGGCAGTGTAAACCTAATAGTGTAAAACTACACTAGTGTTTAGGGAATGACATTTACTTTTCTCCTCTTCTCCTAAACTCCTTGGGCAGAAATGAAGAAGAGGAGGCAATGGAAGTGGCTCCTCCAGCAAAGATTCAGAGCAAGAATCTAACTTCTATAACATGAAACACCAACTGAAGAAGTCTGTCATTCTGCACTGACTCCAGCGGGAACCTGATGAGTGGTCTGCTAGCATTACGAAATTGGATAAAGTGAATGTCCTGCTCCCTCCAGTGCCTGGATGATGATGAGAGATCTTGCCTCCAAGTAGATGTCAATGCCCAGAACTATAAAATTGTACATTTACACAGTTTCAACTGTATTGTCTTCCTGTATAAGGAAGGCTTCCTGTTAAAATTGTATGATGAAATAAAAGGTTTTGGCGCTGAGAAATTATGGCGTTGGCTAAAATTTGAAATGTTGGTGATTGGGGAAGCAATATTAACTGGCTTCCTGCATAGATGCTGGTGAAATTGTGGTCTTTCATTTCTCTCTCCTGTGTGTCCCAACCAAGTCTCAGGAGCACAGGAAACATATTCTATCAGCAAAATAAAACATCTAAGAAAGTAGTTTTTCTTTAGGTATTTCTAGTGTACCTAATAAGAAACATGGGAAATTTATCTCAGAAAATGAAATACAGCATAATCAAGATCGTTATGCATCTTGTTGGCCAGTGCAATGTTCCTACCCTTGCATAGGCTAAGCAAAAACAGTAAACCAAGTAGATCTTGTGACTACTTTTAGACTCATAAGCCAAGAAACTGCTACCTGATTGATTGCAATAGGTTAAGTAGAAAAATTGAACAAAACAAAGAAGCCTAGCAGTGTATAACGGGATTTTTTCCAGTGAGCATGGCAGATGTTGTAATGGGTAACATGAATACAGCTAACATGAACAATGACAGCTCGCTGAGAAGGGAAACAACTCAATCAAATATCTGACTGGATATCATTAATACATTACACAGCCTTGAAGAAAAGATTCCTTGCTTACTTCCCAAGTTGAAATCCAACTCACTTCACCAACTATACCACTCTGGAAAGCCTGTTTCAAGAGATGCCTATTCCCACCTTTTCATTTTTCTTTTTATTCCCCCAAAATATGAATGTATTTTTAGATTATCCAAGCAGGGAAGAAGCATTTAGCTTTCAGTGCAATGACTGGGACTGCAACATCTTGTAGTTTGAATACTGAAGAGAAAACCAGGAGTATGCATAATAAAGCCAACACCCTCTTTATTCCAACCATCACATTCTTTCCTTTGTTTTCAAGAGTCATAGATTTTGCCTTGAAGGTTTATATAAATGTTGAAAAATTATACTTCTCAGCTTTTACATCAATATTTCAAATGAGGATTTTTGTATGACATGGTATGAACTTGGTTTATCTGAATTCCTACATATAATTACATAACGTGCATTTACTACATCTGCTAAATTCAACTTCATCCAAAATATTAGACATATAAGATTTTAATGAAGTAAAAGTTGTTTTGCAATGGAAATTATAAAAAGAGGTAGATTGTGCCTGCTATTAATGCCAGGAAGTTGCAGATCAACCTGTAGTATAGAGCACAAAAGCACAGGATCAAGACTGGTTTAATATGATACTTGGAGTTGTGAACTACAGGGGCTGAAGAACTGATCCTCATTTGCTTTCACTGTCACTTGCACTAATACAGCAGAAAAGTTCAGAAGACAACTGAGCTGGTAGACATCAGAGCAGAATTTCATGATTTTCTTATAAATCACAGTGGAAGTTCTCTTCCATAGTAGAACTACTATGGTAAGCATTAAACATTGACTATATTCCTATATCCTGGACAATTTTATATCACATAAACACACTGCTTCAGCTTGGTACTGATAGAAGTAGGTACCTTACCTACAGCACAGTAGTGAATTTGGGCTATTATTATCAGTAATATTTTAGGTAACATTAAAATGCTCTTTACTCTTCAATTTTTAATTCAACTAGAAGTGCATCTTGAAAAGTAAATGCAATTCAAATTTGTTTACATCTATGTTTCCTCCACCTATGTTCTCTTAGCAATACACCAGCTGACAGTGGTGGCATTTCCCAGAATGCCCAACGGTTGATAAGCATTGATCTTACCAGGGAATGAGACGTGGCTTCTGTTGACTCCAGGGGTCAAGTGACTCCTTTTCTCAGGTGATTATGAAAGAGTGTCCTAGGATGAAAGCATTTAAGTATCAATACACATTCTAGAAGAAGTGGTCAAGCTGCACATACTACATAACCGAACCAAATTCTTTAGAAGCTTCTTAATTATTTGTTGAATTCTCTCCCAATGAAGTTGTAATCCATCTACAATAGGGTCATACCTCAAGTATAATATACTTTGATGTCTGATCAAATTATGGTAATAAACTCTGACATTGTGTAAAATGCTAGGAAATTGGGGGAAAAAAAGGAAACCTTAATATATAAGTTCATTTTAAAAATCTTAAAACATTCATATGAAGGTTGTCCAGAGAGGTTGTAGCGTTTCCATCCTTGGAGATATTCAAAAGCCATCAGGATTTGTGCCTGGGCAATGAGGTTTAGGTGACCCTGCTTCTGCATGGGTATTGGACAAGATGACCTTCAGACTTACAACCTTAAGATCTTCCAACTCACACCATTCTGTGGTTCTGTGAAACAAGAGGAAGATAAATGAATGGTCCTGACATTTTGCCTGAACTCCAAATCATACTTCTATTCCCTTCTTCACTCCTTCATTCTACTCACATTACTAGCCTAGGATTACTCTTTGAGAAAAATTTCTCTCAAAGTACTTTGAATTTTCATGAGATAAAAAGGTGTAACTACTAATTGTGGAAAAAAGGATAAAAGTATTTAAACATACATAGGTACTTAAACATTCTCACTGTTATTGATAGCATTAACAGTATTTTCCATCCTTTACTGCAGATTAATGAAATAAAATGAATAAAACAACTTACATTTATATTCTCAGGTAACAGAATGGTATGAAGGAAAATAAGCGACAGGATCATCTTTTAGGATGGTTGTTGCACTTTTTTCTTAGTACAGTGACAAAAAAGGGTTTTAAGAATGGAGTAACTTTCTAGAGTAGGAAGAAAATGAAGCAATTGAAATCTAATTTTCTGATAACGTAACATTCCATTACAGGCCCAGTCCTGTAACTGTACTCATGTTTTCTCTCACTGGAGTCAGAGTTTGTTTTGAGAATAACGCTTACAAAACTTTAGTTCCTAATCACTTCTCTTTCCTCCAGTTCCTTGTGTCGTTTATAGATGTGCAACTAATTCAATGTTACATACACGCATGTGTGATGGTTCACACAGAATATGAGTTTTTAGAGCTCTCAGCAGTTTGAGCCTGTTTTTATAGCTCAAGCTGCATGACTCTTGTAATTTTTTACAGAGGTTGCAGTGTATGTATTTTCCATAAATTAGATCATAAAGCTTAGATCAGTTTCAGACTTTTCCTCCAGAATTGTTTATAATGGGATGTCTGCAATAAATGGCCTTTTGATAGTAGTTAGACAGAGAAACAGTGGCAATTCCTGATGCTGCTCATATTTTTGATTTATCCTAAACCAAAAAAACCTAAATGAAGAAAAACTGCCTATAATGTTTCAAAATTTGTTATTAAGAACTTGGGACAAGACCTCCTATAACATGAAAGTTATACTGAAAGTATTGAGCCATAATTAATTTTTCTTCCTGTCCTACTATATAAGCAAAAATAGTGTGTGACATCAACGTATTGCACTTACTCAAACAGTATCTCTTAATATAAGGATCTGAAATATTACAATGATAATTATGAGCACGTGAGAAATTTTATCTGAAATAAGAAACATCATAAAAAAATTATTAGCCTATTCTGAAATCATTGGCTCTTCAAATATAGTCTTATTGAAAAGCACTTTTGCTTATGCAAGGCTTCCATGGTTCTCTTTTTAAATTTAATTAACATTAGTTAACAGGATTTTTGAAGGTTTCTCTGGAATTCCAAAACCTTTCTGAGACATATGTGCATATAAAAAAGATTCTGTTTCCAAATACTGGTGCACATTATTTATTTATTTCTGGTTTAGAACACTAGTTGTTAAGAACAACTAAACAAGTAAGGAGAAAGAGAAGTCGAACTTATTTGTTCAATGTTATATGTATGCATATGTGGTATTAAAAGGCATGCACATGTGAAAGAAATCACTGAAGATATTAGAAATATGTACACCAAGCAAGGTGGAAGAATTTTTGAAAAGAATTATAATCTCATTGAGTAGCTGATAACTTTTCCCATGCACATGCATCTCTTCTTACCTTGGCATAATCTTTTTACCTTCTTACACTGAAATTTTCTGAGACAAATACTGTGTATCTGGATGTTTCCTGGTATAAGACTACCTCTATCTAGGACTAGACAGCAACACAAATCTTTAAAATGATAATCGGTGTTCAGATTCAGATTTCCCGTTTTGCACTTTTTTGCCTCTTTTTAGGCTCCACATAATATGTATTGTTCAGAAGCCTATAATGAAGAAGTCTAATGGCAGCCTTTTTGCATAGAATGCCGGTGTCCTAATTAACTTGTGAGGATAGCTATCTCCACCTGAAAAAAACAGTATTTGAAGTTTAATATTTCTTCAATTTTTATTGAGAACTTTGAAGTTGAAGCCCTTCCTCAAAATCTTTGAAAGAGTTTTTAACTGCTTGAATAAACATCTGGTCTTACAGCAAGGTACCCTGTTCCTGACATTGATATGAGAATAATACTTGGTAGCTCAATAAAAACCTAATCTATTCCTTAAATATATTTGAGGTTAACTTTAAATTAATCTGAGGTTAATATTTAATAATAAATAATATTTAATAAATTACATATATTTAATTCCTTAAATATATTTGAGTTTAAAAGGCTCTGGAGTATCCTTATCCATGTCCACTCTGGCTTTTTAGATTGGTGACTTTTTAGAACAGGACTCATCTATTGTTAATTGCCACTGAAGTTTGCTTTTGTTCACTATTGTAGTAAATATCACAAATAATAAAATATTTAGTGCCAATAAAACACTATAAATATTTCATTGTAATATTCTGTACACATTATGATGATTTGACAAAGCACTTAGAGCACCTACATAAAATCTGTGAGGGAAAAACCACTTATTTCATTATAATGTTCAACTTCATGTAAACTTGTTTTCCCCAAAACAACTGAAATAATTTAGTATGGTATTAGTTGCAAAAACAAACACATGAAAGCCTTCAAAAGGAACCACATGGATAGGTTACTAGGACTGTACAGCTTCATATAGTTCGTTAAAATTCCCAGAGGTTAGTTTATATCTTGATACTTTAATAAACAGTTTCAACTTTGGTGAAAGCTGGAAAGCTTAATGGCTTAAGAGCCATTCAGAACCAAAACAAACAAACAAAGCTTTAACCACTTCAGTGACAACAGCACAGAACAAACAAGCAGTCTCCTTCGAAAATCCCAGCAATTCTAGGATCAATAGCCTCACTCTGTGCTTTTAAGTGATGAAAGCTAGAAAATCTCTGCTGTCGGCTCTTTTCAAAAATGTTTCTGGCAAAGCTATAGTTGCAAATTTGATGAGTTTAGTTTAGTAATACCCATGTAGTCTAGAAGGCTGACTTAAGTACTATCGCCGGTCACAATGAAAACAAACTAACTCAAACATCACTTTTAGATGAAATTTCCTCCCTGTAACCTTAATTTACAATGTTAAAATACCTTTCAACATGTCTTCCAAAACCTAGAGTTTTTTGATTATTTTTCTAATTACCAGCAGCAGGATTTTTTTTTCTTTATATATAGGGAATTAAAAAAAAAATATTAGAAACATTTTTGTGAATGTAAAACCAGTACAATGACTTAATCTACTAAAGAATGTAAGGCTGTTTCAAAGCCCATTTAACCTGATCCGCCAATATGGATAATCAAATCAGCAAATACATCTATATACAGAGAAAGAACAAAAATAAACATTTTTTCCTTTATAAGATTAAAAGCCTGTTAGGCCCTTTTAAAACACTGCCATTGTATATTGACTTTCATGAAAATAGTGTTTACTTCCTTTTACTTAGTCTAGACTTACATCATTCAGCAGAACTTTCGTATAATAGATCTGTTATAATTCCAGAGAACTTTAAATTATTCCTACATCTTTATATTTATGCCTTTCCCCCCCTGTTTTTAAACACAATAACTCATATATTTATTTTGGTTTGTATTTAAATTTCACATTTATCCTTAATTATAAACTCAGAAGTAAAATAGGAGGAGTATTTACTTTTTAGCCAGCAGTTTCAGCTAGTTTGTATTTTACCCATAAATTATCTAGAAGCTTTAAATTATATACTTTCTTACGTAGTCAAAAGACTGTAGGAATTGCCTGTATATGTCTACAAGCTAATTTATCTACTGAGAGTTGTTGGGTTTTTTGTAGTCAGCAGACTTTACTAATTGTATTTTTAAAATTAATTCAGTAACATAGAATGTTGTCAATATGAGGAATATGAGCAGTAAAACAGAACCTGTCCCTGAATTCTTGTTTACAGATCACACAGTCTACCCAAATTTTTCACCGGAAAGGCATAAAGTCAGAATAACATTTAAAATATGTGGCTTTACACAGGGACACTGTTGTTTAGTCCTGATTCATTAAGATTCTTGATGCGTAAGCAAGTTGTCAAACGGTATGTGGGTGGCTGTAATGGCAGCATGTAGGTTTGTATGGAAAACAAGTATGGCACTGTGAAGATTTTTTCTCTCTTTCATCATATAGGTACTCACATGTAACACTTGTAAGGGGTCTGCTAAGAACCTTGCTGTCAAATGAACTAATTCACCAGAAACACATGCAAGTTTAAAACAAAGTTCTCCAAAGGCGGAAAAAAAAAAAATCAAACCACCTAGACTTTCTGTAGCCTAACCAAGTGACAGACACATAGACAACTTCATTGCTGCCAGAACAACACTCTGCACAGCCCACAGGCAAGCTATTTGTCACTGCTACAAGAATATCCTCCGCAACTTGGCATCAGGGTCCCTGGGTAGCCAACTGTGCTTGCACAGTGCTGGAAGTGCTATCCAATAATAAGGAGGAAAATGATCAGAGGACCTCATTATTATTACAAAATGTGTTATTGTATGAAAAACATATCTTTATAGGCGTAAACATGGAAACTTTATAGGAAAATACCGATTTGCAGAATACCAGGAAATTGTATTCTATATGAGTTTATGGAAAGACTGTGTTTAACTCCACTTCCTTTTTCCTCTCTCCAGCCCTCCTGTCCATCAAAAATGAGCCTGAGTGTGCCACTCATCTGCTGTAACATGGTAGGCTTTTCATGATTGTTTGTAGAAATAAGGTGTTAAAATAATCTATAGCATTATGCCATTATACGTTATCCCACAGTTGAGCATGGCTGAGTAACTTTGCAAGTATCATGTTTAATGTTAAAATTTCAATGTAAGATGTTGGAAAAGCATATTTTACTTGTGGTAGATCTTCAGACCCTACTAGCTTTGTTGTGGAACACAAACTCACATATTGCTATTTATATCACAAAGGTCAAATCCTTTCATTCCACATTGTGTTGTGTGATACAGTTAATTACAAGCCCAAAGCAGTACATTCTTTTATATAATCTTGGCCTATGCAGAAAAATTCCCTTTCTTGTTGCATTAGATCCTACATATTGCAGTGGATCCTATGTGGTTAGAAATGTATTAAAGTTTGCTGCACTGTTGCAATTATCTAATTATGGTCCTCAGCCAACTGCTTTTATTGAACAAGCAGACCATTTCCAATGGTTCTAGGAAAGTGAGATAGGAAATGAAAAGTAATGACTATGAAGAACAGTCAAAACAGTTTCCTAAGAGAAACAGTAGAAATAAAGTAGCAGGAATGACGAGTTCTGATTTAAAAAAAAATAAATAAAACAAAAGAATATCAAGTAATGAAATAAAAATCAAAAATAAGAGGAGGAGAGGGAAAAATTCCATTTCAAGTAAAAAGCCCATAAGAACTAGTGTAGTGATCAAATAAATTAATAAACCAGTCTGAATTTTTCAGTTTGTGTTTACCTGGCCATTTCTTTTAATTCGCCAAACATCTTAGAGTATGATGTAATTTAAAAATTGTGTGTAGATGCTCAAGAAAGATGAGCATTCATTTATTTTGTGATTGTGACTTGATGCAAGGAGTATCAAGTAAAGACCCCTCCCTTTACAGGCAGATGGGCATCCAAGGTACAGTGCGGACGGAGAGTCAAGGTAGTGCCATATGGTCTGTGTGTGATATGTACAGAAAGCACATGGAACAGAACATTTACAAGTAGAGAGTACCATAGTGCTGAATATGCATATATTGCATCCATATGCATATGTTGCGTCCATTTTGTGCAAGCTCATGAACTTTATTCTATGAAAAATATATTGGTAGCTGCACAAATTTCCTCCCTTAATGCATGGGGTGGAATCCAAACTGAAGATCCCAACATCTCATTATTCAAATAAGGCACTGAACAAGCTCATGGGGAAGCTGACTATCATTATTCTCATCTGTGACCTTGGCAAGAGTCTATTTTGTAATTAGAACAGAGCACTCGGAGCTCCTTACAAAAGGGGAAGAGACCATGAGACACTTATCACTCAACCAATATCCTTGATGTTGTTATAAGTGTGAGAACAGGGTTCTGTACTTAATTGACTTTTTTTAGTCTCTCCTCTTATGAATAGTTCCTCCCTTATGCAGAATAGCTGGAGCTACTGGTAGGCTTCCCTTTTAGGTCACGGAGATAAACCAAATGATCAAAGAGCAAGAAGAATGCATAGAATAATACCTTATTGGAAGCAGTAGAGTTTTAGACTGTAAACTCATCATTGAAGGCAGATAAACTTGGGAGAGGGGAAAAGGAGTAGGGAAAATGGGAAAATAACAAAATGAAAGGTTGCTGTTACAAAACCACACTGTAATACTACTATAGATTCCTATTCCACACTCAGATCCTGTAAATTAGAGTCCAGCAAAAACCAAAACTGGTTTGTTCCCAGTCTTACATTGCAAGCTGTCTATTTAGACCAGATAATTTATCCTTAAAATGGATATTACAAGATTTTTATACATCAATTAAATTTATATTGAAATGGGTATGCACCTCTATTTTTTAGCTTTGCAATTTTAGTTTTGTTGATCATATCTGTGGCTAATAGTGCTTCATGTTTTTAAGTTTGGTAGTAAGCCATTATTTTTTTCTAAAAATATTTTAGATAACCGCTCATAACTGATGTCAGTACTTAAGGTGCATGAACAACTATTGGATTCTTTCAGGCAATGTGGTGATCTAAATTTGTATTTTCTCTCTCTGGTCTTTTAATTTATAAAGATAGTGATTATTTTGAACCATTTTTATAATTTATATAATATTTTATACTGAAATTTCAAATATCATTTCACCTTCCCTCAACTACAAGCAGATGCATGTTTATATTAGCAAATTTGAAAAAGACCTAACAGTTATTCCTTTTTGTTTCCTAAACTACCGAGATCTGTGGCAAGTCTTATTAACATTAACAGCATTTAAGCACCCCAGATCTCTTCCTACTAAGGTTCTTTGAGGAGTTAAATTAACTTCTAAGAAGAGCTTGTTCTTCACATATTGACACAAAGATGGCATTGGGTTTGGTCTTGGTCCTATCAAAGTTATTGCCATTTTACTGCTGAATTCAACACGTAGAGAATCAGGTCTAATAGCAATACACAATTACAGTTGGAAACTTATTCATTAATCATTCTCTAGAACAGAACTTTTTAAGCATTCAGAATTGTTCAAAGTATTTGTAATTACACTACAATAAAAAAAATGTTGTAGCAACCTTTGCTACTGACATGGCTGCTCAAGCAGCTTTTATACTTGGGGCTTCAGATGCTATACTTCAAAGACTTCGTCATCAAACTCTGCCTTGCTGCCTGTCAAGAATAGGAAATCTTACTTTAGACCACAATGGACTGATTGGCCTGGTGCAAAAGGTCAACAAACACTACACATGCCTGGCTGGGACTAAAGCTTAAAGGGGAAATCTTGCCCAGCAGGATTAAGGTGTCTATTCTTTCTTCGGTACCAGTCCAGTGTCAAGGGGAGTAAAATATGCATATTAAAAGAAGAAACAAGTGTAATGGCATAAAAGAATCTGGCAAGTCATGTATCTTGCAAGAGAGATTAAAACACTCGAATATGAGGAGAAGTTTTAAAAGCACATAGAAGAAAAGTTACAATTTCAAGTCAACCAAATCAAGGAAATGATTGTAAATCCATAGTAGCATAAGAATTCCTGCAAAGTTGGTGTACAGTAGTCACATTTTTACTTTGAGAAGTACCATGAGTGATATATTTATGTATTCAGTTAAAGAATCGACAAATATGTGGCTTGGGACAATAGAAAATATAGCTAATTATTCACACGAGCAGAAGCATGCTGATTCACTCCAAGCCACACTTGCCAGACCAGACTTGCATAAAAATGGCTTAAGATATGCTGCAGTTCAGTCGGTTGCGGGCTGGACAGTTATATCTCTGGTTCTGTTTTATCTACACCTTTGTTCCTTTGGTCCACTTCGCTTACCTAACATATGTATGGATAAGAATTAGACTCCTTGCTTATTGCAACAGTGTGGTTATTTCCATAAGTAAAATGTAAATATGTCTTTGGTACTTCCCACGTGCTGATCATGAAGCTGCCTTGGAGGCAGTCCACAAGGAATGCTAAGCAGAATGAAAAATGAGATGCAAAGAAAACCAAGCCCCTTTGCTGTGTAGGCACCTCACTGCAAGTGGTCTGCTTCCACTTATTTGGGTGACCTCTAGCTACAGAGATGTCTCCTGAGGCAGGGTGCTGAGGGAGCTCAATCTTTTTAAAGTCTGTATGTAAAGGGAGGAAATGTCACCTGTCTTTTCTGCACTAACGAAATGATTAGAACATTTAGTTGGGAAATGGGTTGTCATCCATGGCTCTGTTGCTTTAGGAGAGGACTTCAGTCATAGGGCTGTGAGTTTCTAGGGAGTGTAGCCCTAGACTCTGAGCTCTGTTTCTTAATATCATACAATAGCCACTCTTTGCAATTGTACCCAGAATTTCAGAGGATATTTTTAGTTCTAGATTATGCCTCAGCCCTAAAGAATAGGCATCCGGTAGGAATAAAGGGGACTTTTGCTTATTTCTTGGGACTTACAGCTAATTTATTACAGATTGGGAGACTCAGCAGGAGAATCATAGGCATTACAGCTGCAATTGTTATCAGCCACAAGCTGGTATTTGTGAACAAGAAAAAGGAACGAACCCCCTCATCTTTTACTTTTGACTTTTTACATTAACTCTGCTGTAACTATTTAAAGCTACCACAGTTTTAAACAGAAACCAAGAGCAAGAAGAAGAATATGTATGTTGACTATTAAAAAAGCAATATACCAGACACTTTTTTTCATTTTTCTTAAAAATATACATTGTACATACTTAGAATAGAAAATGTTACTCTTTGGGAAAATACTGCACAAGTCTGAGGTACAAGAGGATTTGGACAAAGATCAAAAGTTATAAATCTCAAGCAATTCTTATGGATAAAACTTGTGTACAGTTTCCACCATAATGAACATAAAAACTTGTTGTTGGACTAGAAAATTAAGAGTCGGGATGCTAAACACCATCTAGGAGTAATTTGTGAGAAGAAATGGGAAAATCAGCAGATTTAATGGGGGTAATATTCTGCTGCTAGTGCCCTTTCAACAAACCAGAGGCAGGGTAACAGAAGAAGGAGATTTCTTGGAACTGTGCCAAATAACAAGCTGTTAATTAATATTCAACCCAAATCCAAAAACTTTCTTGGTTTATATCTAAGGCTGCTCAAATGAAAAACTAGTGCACCTAATCAGTGCAAACAAGGAAGTGTCCTGTAAAGGGGGTGCTTTATTCTGTATATTCTCACACCACATTATGTCAGACAATTCTTCACAGATTCTGCAACTCCACAAGACACTCTCTGTCGCTTCCAACATTCGATGAAAAAACCCTCCAAATTCTTCAAAATTATATTTATCAGTTTAAAGTATTGCTAGAGGAAGGGAGGAGGAAGCACATAAGCATTTCCAAAACATCTGTGGCAGAAGAGGAAATGAAATAATTTACAGGAGGGAAAATTAAGAGACATTTAAGTCATTCTGAAGTGACCTTGATCTACAGTTATTGTTTCTTTAGAAGTGAGAACGTGGAAGGATTTTTGTGTACGTGTTTTGGTTTAGTTCAAGGAAGTAAGAGTTAGCTTCAGTTAACTGCTGAAGTGAAGGAATGTGTGAAGTGTGTATAGTGCTGTAAGGTTGAAGTTTGGTTTCAAGCTTATCTGAAGGGGGAGGAACAATTGAAGAGAGAACGTGCCAAGATCTAAGCGAATAGGGAAAATGGAGCCTCCTTCTTAGATTTCTTCCTTGCTTTCTGATTTTTGAATGGCAGCACTGCCTATAGATTTTTGAAAGGTAAACATGGAAAGCAGTCTACATTTAATACTGTAGCTAATACTAAATTAAATATTTTCTAAACATAGAGAGCATATCCTAATACATATATTTTTATATCATGACTAAATCATATGAAGATATTCTTATTTGAGGATACTCCAAAAGAAACAGCATATTTTGTCGATTTATATTGGGTTTTTAGTTTTTGTTTCAAATTCATCAAATCATTTTTGCATGTTTATAACCAGCCCTATTCCAGAAAACATTTAGACATACATATAAATATACTACTCATGCTGTGGAAATAATGCTAAGTATAAGCGCTGTGTTTTGATGAATCCAGGCCTCAGAACAAAAATGACTGTAAACATTCTGAAAACATCTTAAGAGGAAATTCTGTAGTGTATGAAGTGTAAAAACAACTAGCATGATGTTCTTGGAATACAATTATAGAGATAACATTATTGATCTGCTTATTAAATGCCAGGATGGAGACCAAGATAATTAAATTACAGTTCTTGTTGTACTTTCTCACTTGTTACTTGAAGTTAGGCAACAATTTTATTCAATGTCTTAGCTATTATCAAATATATTTATATTTTTATTTAAAATTTGTTACTATATTTTATATTTACTCAGGTATACCTGCACCATATTTGACTATTAATGTATTTGTAGATCTATGCTGATCTACAAATACTTGCTTAGCTCTCAGCTCATCACCACCACTGGCAAAGGACAGAATTTGAACATACGCTGTAATCCTGTGGGTTTGGGTCCACTGCTTCAGGAAAATAAATAAGTTTCCTAAGGTGACTTTTGAGTATATCACCATTTGGGTGTATTGCGCTAAGATGAGAGTGAAGGTAGAGCAGTTCACTCATATTTTGTAGCACTTAATAATTCCTTACTCATATCAAATAAGATTTCACTGGTTTAGAGATTATTTTTTAATGATCGTAGCCCTAAAAACTATTATTTCTTACATTGTCTTTCTTTTGTAAATTGGACTTCCCTCCTAACTGTGATATTGCATATTTATAAAAGCATATATTTAAAATTCTTAGGAAAAGGAAAAGTTAACAAATGTAGAATAATTTTACCTTAGTTCCAATAAGCAGCTGGCCAAAATTATTTTTACCGGATACAATAAGCAACTGGTGAATATTGCTATAACCAGACAAACTGATAAAGGACATATCCTTGAACTGTGAAGATATCAAGAATCAGGTTGTAGGTTATCCACTACTAAAGGTATATATTACCCATCTGTTATCAGTTAGCTAAATGTACAGTTGCATTTGTAAAAACCATTATTGTGTCCAGGTGATATGGGATGATCTTTTCCACTTGCTGTAATTAGGACATAACCATGGTCAGCTGAGAAGAATTCATAGCAAGGGGGATACACCAACCTTCCTATCTTAATTCAAAATTCACATGAGATTTTCTGAAACTTAGTAAATACATACTTCCAGATTGAAATTGGAGATAATCCTCAGCAATTAATTACAAAATAGGCATCCATTACAGTCATTAGATATAGCCTTACAGAAATGCACGATATATTTAGTATTTTAGACTTCAAGGTATGAAATCCTTTCTTCAATAGGAGTGTATTGAAACAATGCCTTTCAACAAAAGAAGGTGGGTTTTTTTCTAAATCTCCTCTGTTACCAGTAGATTTCTGACAACATCTGAATATGGACTATAATTATGGTAAAGTTATTCTGTTTACTAAAAATGAAATTTGCAATGGCATTGAGCACCTACATCTCTTAGTAAAGACAGAGAGCCTCAGACATTTAACACCTCGATAGCATATTGTCATTTAGATAGATACAAAATGCAACACATTCCAGTAAACACAAAGCTGATTTAATTTTGTCTCTGTTCACTTTATTGATTTAGTTGGAATACTGCTGAGTTTACAGTGCTGCATGCTAATTCCTGCCAGATTCTGCCTTCACTGCTCACACTGAGCATTATTTTACTCTCAGGGTAGTCCCATGGAGCTCAATGGGACATCACCATGTGAGGCAGAGCAGCAGAATATGGTTCTGGTAGCAGACAGTTGTATACTGTTTTTTAAACTAATCTTACTTACTGGTAAAAAG
Organism: Gallinago undulata; assembly: GCA_026546715.1. Taxonomy (NCBI): domain Eukaryota; kingdom Metazoa; phylum Chordata; class Aves; order Charadriiformes; family Scolopacidae; genus Gallinago; species Gallinago undulata. Next base: position 34,717,822 of record JAOTQQ010000041.1, on the reverse strand, counting down.
AGAAAAAGGAGGGGAGAAAAAGAGGAGGTCTATGTAAATCCTTTATTTGCATTTCCGTGCACTGCAGAAATGTTTACACATTCAAGTTTTAATTTTGCAATGGTGAGCATTACCTGGTGGAACTGTTGAGACTATTTCAAGGGCTTAAATAATTTTTAGTATTTTTAAAGGGAATATTCACTTTTGCAAACAAGAATAATGTAAGTAGAGACCTCTTTTTTTGTTTGACCCCATTTTTCTTGGTGCTTTGAGTTTAACCAAGTTTTTCAACAATGCTACAAAATTTTAAAAAATATTGAACTTCATGTAATATGTTCCTGAGAATACATGCTGTGAGTCTTCCTTACTTCTTATGGTGTGATTATGGAGTGGTATAGCCCACACTGAATTGCTGTTCTTGTATTTTTTTTAATATCAAACCAGATAGTAGCATGAGATCGTCAACATAATTCTTATTAATTATACTTTCCTCATTCTTCTGTGACTTTCATAATTATTTTTGTTGTTTTTTAATATAACTACCCTTGCACTTATGTCATAAAAATTCTGCCTTTTTCTCTTTTTTAATATTTGTATTCAAGACAAACAACAGGAGGTTGAAATCAGGCCATTTAAAAGAAACATCTGCTGACATTTATTCATATGCTACATGTTCCACTTTCATCATTGAATGTAATGATAAACACACATTCCAGTCAATAATGGCAATTCCCAGCCAAGCTTTACAAATGGTCTCTTTAACACCTAAATTGACAGCTCGGGAGAATTTGAGATAGAAGCTAAATATGGTACATTTGGACACTATTTCCCTAAGCCTAGAATGACTGGAAGACTTTAACAAGCACATACACTGTGGGTATGTGGGTATAGTCTTGACTAATACAGGTAAATATCTCATTAGACTTTTGTGTTTTGTAAAAAACTACTGAGAAAAGAAATTTTTTTTGAAGGAATGACATTATATTCTTCCTTTAAAAAGAATCTAATTATATTTCCTTTATACAGGAGAACTAACCTTAATGGAAGCTGAAATTTGAAACAAGTTTCCTTTTTGAAAGAGAAATATTTTTTCTGCTTTGCATTATTATTTCTTATATCAAGCTTGCTAATTGCTATTGCATTAAAATCCTTTATATACATTTGCTTTTAAAGAAATATTTTCAAGAACAAAATGGATTCCTGATTTAATTAAATGTACTTTTATGTAAGAATGTCTCAGGAACTGCCATATTGCAAAATAGGGCCTTGTTCGAAAGCAATGTTCCTCAGTTATGAGTAACCAAAGATGGCAAATATAAAATTATTAGAGGTTTCATGATAGGAACAAACAGAAAATATCGCTTTGTATGCATATAAATATATCATTCTGAAACAATAACAATCTCTTTCTGCATTTCTATGTATATTCATTTCCATTTTAGCTCAGATTGATTAACCTTCTTATAACTGAATCATAAACTGATTTTAAGTCAAGCAGAAAATCACAGCTTTTCCAAACTCCTTCATGTGTGAATAGTTTTTCCTTTCAAAACTCTTCTGTAGTTCAAAACAGGTCATTCATTATTTAGCAAGAGGGGGGAAATTCTACACACTCTAAAATAATGAATGTAAAAATAATTATAGGATCACAAAGTTATCTTGTATGGTATAATGAAAAGTGTTAGACATGAAGATAATGCTGTGTCTTGGTTGAAATTACTTTTCTGAAATCCTTTCAGTTTAGTTGATCATGTTTGAATTGGTCCCATTTATCCTTATGAAGAACTGCAAATATTGAGGTTCATTCAGCAGACTTTTAATCCACAGACAATTCACTTGGAGTAGCAAGAGTTACTGGTGGCAAAGGTTATACATTTTGTCTACTTTTGTCCTAGATGTATGTTCATAGCTACCATTATTTGTCTTTACGTTTCCTTTACTTTGCAGCAACAAAAAATGATTACTTAAAACCTGAAGCAATAATAAGAGTCTATGCCATATAGCATTAAATCAGTATCTGATATTGTTTGCAAAACTACAACATAAATACATAAAAAAATTCATGGACATGTTCAATGCGAAGGTAATATATCCTGGGATGAGATTTCACAGACCAGTCTAGAAAAACTACTGCAAATAAAGTATTAAAATCCCAATCATAATCTTTCTGCTGTTATTTAAACATCTTTATGCCAATGGACTGGAGTTTTGAGGATTGTTTTTGTTGAGATTTGTTGTTGTGCAGAATAATCTTGTTACTTTTATTAATCTGAATGATTCTTTAAGTTGAAGAAAAAAAATTACAATAGGATTTTTGACTTCTAAATTAATGGAATAGACAAATTTAGCAAAACATCTACTTCAGTATCATTTAAATCTGCAGGAGTGCATGTTGTATTGAAATACAAATCTGTATATCACTGCATGACAAATCCAAACCTTGTGCCAGTGATCATAGTAGAAATAATGTGCTAATATTGTGTAAAAGTTAAATGATCTGCAAGTAGACCATTAAGCAATCAGTGCATGAATCTATTTAAAGCTGAAATCGTGGATAGAGCTTGGGGATGAATACCAGTTATCAAACATAACGCTGTGTGTGTTTGCTAAATGCTGCTTACCAAATTGTACATGGTGCAAATGGCAACGGTAGCCATAGTTTTTGCAAGCATCTAATTGTGGTTACACAAAGCTACTGTATGGCCTATAAGAAGATGAATCCTTTTGATTCTGTTAAACGATGAATTATCCAACCAAGTATCCAAATAAGAATTCTGGACCTTATATTTATGAGGAGTTACCCCCAGATACATCAGAACAAGTTCCATATCACAGTGTTTTCTACTAGAAAGTGGTTCTTGTTTCTCAGTTTTCTATATTAGCAATTTTTTTTTTTTTTTTTTTTTTTTTAGAAAATGTAGTAATAGTATACAGAATCCATTATCATGATTAAGTAACGTAACAATTGCTACAGTAAAACAAGAAGTTCCAGAATCAGGATTGAGGAATCACCATTCTAGGACAAAAAGATCCTTTTCTCCAGCATCCTTTTCTCCAAACATGGAGGAAAAATGTAAAGACATAACAATAATATCTCTTTGTCTACTAAAAGGGACCAGGGTTCTAAAATAATAACCATGAAACCATAAATAGTAGACTTTATATTACTGGAAAAGGCATCTTGCTTGCATAGGAGTGGGCTAAACCACACGTGCAGAGAAAATATCTTATTCAGGTTGTAAATAAATCTTCTAAATCAAATTCAGAGATGACTTCTGAATGAGTAGTTTCTTTGTCCAAAGCTAATCTTTACCAACCTGTGGTAAAAACAGAATTAAAAAAAAAAAGAATCCAACAAGATTTCTAGAAAGACGGAAAACATTAACTGTTGGGCCTTTTCCTTGTCCTTGTACCATCCTCATAGCGTCCACGTCAGAAGTTTAAATCCAAATGAGTCTTTTAATGTTTTAATAAAATCTAAAAGATTCTGACATCTGGCTTGTCATTGAGAATCCAAGCTAAATGGTGTGGTGGCCTTTGTAACTTAGAAAATGTTCTTTCATCATGTATCTTCCTCCAAAACATGCTTGTGAAAACTTTGTACTGATCAAATTTTGTGTTCTAGTCTAGAATAGCTCAAATGTCTTCAGCTGAAAGATGCTCTGGATAAAATCTTTTAGTTTCCCAGTGTTCAGAAATGGTAAGTGAACGTTTATATAGAAGAAGCTCAATTATTTTGCAAAATCATAATTTCATTCTTGTATTTTTAAAATATTTTTATTTAGGCTCTAAAAACAGTTGAGAACTGTCTACTTTGTCAGTGTACTACCACTAATATACCAAGAAACTACACAGAATCACAGAATCGCTTAGGTTGGAAGGGACCTTTTAAGATCATCTAGTCCAACCAATGAAAAAAACAAAACCAAAAACAGTAAAAAAAAAACCCAAAACCCAAATGAACAAAAAAACCCACCCAAGACCCACACCACACCCAAAACAACACCAACCCAACACTAATCCGTATCCCCGAGCACCATGTCAACTCCTCTCTTGAATACCTCCAGGGATCGTGCCTCAACCACCTCCCTGGGCAAACACACGGCTGTTTATTTGTGCATTTTGCTTGGGTTTTTTTCAGTTATTTCAAGGATTTTCAGAAGTTTTCATGGTCGCTGATAGCCACTTATCTAAAATTGCTCTAATCTCAAGAAAGTATTGAACATTAATGAGCTGTCAACAGAGCTCGCAGTGCTACCTCTGTTTGACACAGAACACAGTGCTTATCTGAGGGCAAGAGAGGGACAGAAAACTGCACAATTGTCACTGTGTATTTATTTCAGAAACTGTTCTCCACATACAGTTTTTCTTCTTAAGCCCATTTAAATGATAGATAATGTAAATCTGCAGGTTAGCCAAAGCTGTAGTTATTTATAGGTGAATTTCCCCTCTTCTGGCTTTTTTTTTTTTTTTTTAAGATAGAAAGGAAACATATGGACCCAAGTTTTTAAGTGTTATTACTAGGCCAATATAGAAGCATGGTTGTAATTACGAAATTATTATTTAATCATTTAAAATAATAAAAATGAATTATTAAAACAAATACTAAAATTCTGGTAAATTAACTTCGATTACCATTCTAATAAAAATGCTTATATTAAACACATAAAGATTTCTCTGTCTTAATAATAAAAAAAAAGAAAATAGGAAGAACAAATTCTGCCAATGAATGTTTCATGACTTCAAAATGGATACATTTTCCAGTGTGCACTAGAAAGTTAATATGTTCTCAGAAGATTTCTTTAATTTAGTTGTTGCTAATTTATTCACACTAATACAGGAAAAAAATACTGCAAAATTTTTCATAACAAAAAACTGTGCATATCTCTGTGTTTTAGCTGGCATGTGGTTCTACACAGATGGTTTGGGGCTTTCTTTGCTGCAAAACAGATGGGCCTCCACTGTCCCTTACCAATCAAAAGAGAACTTGAAAATATAGGAATATCTTTACTTCCATTGTGTCCTGTAATTCAAGAAATTAAATGCCTAAATATATAAATATGACTTCCTGTGTAAAATGATGGAATATCATATGTTTAATTTAAACTATTTGTCTATATTTAATGTGAAAACTGTTGGGTGGTAGTGGTTTTCTTCCAAACAATAACTAAATATTACAAAAAGTACTGACTAGAATGAGAGCTATTGCTGTTAATCTTAGCTGTGTGATATTGTTGTATTTGTACTTTGCTGATACTGTTTAAATTTATTTTAGATGTGATACGATGTCATTCAAAATAATTACCAACTTAAGAGAGCAGCTTGTTGACAGATCATCTTTTATTATTTTGTTCACATACTGCACTGTATGACAGTAGCACAGACATTTATAGCGTGAATATCAACTAACTTTGTTTTGTTCTATAAGCATTTGCAATGGGAAAAAGAGTGTATTTGGGGCATTTTTTCTTACTGACATACCATTTCCTGCCTCATTTTGGACATCTGAGATGAGGCATCAAAAAACACTTTTGTGGCTATAATTAAAAGTCCCAGAGGATAGAGAAGGAATTAGTCTGAGGGACTGATTCACCTTGAAATCAAAACACCGCCAGTGCCAGAGGAATATATTTACTGATCATACTACAAATGATGCAGACCATGTGAGTTTGGGCCTGAGTCTTCAACGTAGCTGCTGCTTATCCCACAATTCCTGCCACCATTAAAGGCTTTATCATTTTTTGGCAAAATATTCTGAGGAAATACTCTCTGAAAAAGTACGGTAAACCCCATAATATCTTTTAGGCCATATTTCTAAACCTCCACAAAGCTAGATGAGGCTGCACATAGGGTCAGAAATCTGACTTGGATCTGGCTGCAGTGGTCATTCAAAATTAATAGACACAATAATGCTAAAGTATATGATATCAGTTCAATAAGATCCTATTCCTCTATACTTTAGCATATGGGCATACAATGCTTTTGAGCACATTGGATATTCCCTTTTAATGATGTTATGCCATCTCAGTGATAGGCAGAAAGAGTTCCTGAGTTATATACTTGGAAACATTCTTCGGTGACTTTTTTTTTTAAGTGAGCTTTCTTCCAGCTATAGAAAATGAAGATAATAATTTCAGAGCAGTACATTAAGGTAATATATCTATTATAACGGTCCATGAATTATGACAGCATACCATTTCTATCTGTGCCTTGAAAATTACAAACCTACTGCCACTTAACTTCATTAATGATGTACATTTTTATCATCCACTAGCCTTGTGTGGGAAGAAGTCACATCTTGCTGTGTCTAACTTAAAGGAAAAAGGGGCAAGTCATTCAACTTGTTTTAAAGTATGCTGATTTTGTTGAATACATGGAACTAAGGAACAGTACATCCTCTCTTTTCCTCTCCAATCTTCATTAATATTTATTGTTTAACTTTTATTCGGTACACATTGTAAAGAATATATTTTAATAGCAAACTTAGAGTTGGTTGCAGTACACCATCTCATGTACGTGCAGAAAAACTTCTAACTGCAGGTGATATTGTTGTTAATTATACGTCAGTCTGCTGAAGTTATTTTTTTAATTACAATTTAAAAGGGGAAAAAGAACAGATTAAATAGTCATATAACAATGCCAGAATAGTTCTTTGAGATCCTATACATATTACCACTTTTTGAGCAATTATACCCATGAAGATATAAAAATTAATTTGATAATGCCAAGCATTCAGATTCAGGGATGATGTACTCCGGTTCATGGCTGAGGGTAAGAGAGATTCTGATACAGAGGAAATATGAATCACTATGCATCTTACATCTTATTCTTCAATTGAACTCTACAGTGACGCTGAGAAAAGTGTTGACTCTTTCCATAGCCTTTCTGAATGCAAACATTGCATTCAGGATGAACATAGTAGACTATATGAATGGAAAAGGACTGTCCAATGGGAGAAGCAGGAAAGATGAGGATTCCACAGTCACGTACTACTGTCATAAGCCAGCAAGGTTATTATACCTGAAGTGTGGTGTATTTCACTCTTAGGTGGGGCTCAGAGGAAGACCATTGATAGCTACCAAAGGGAATATGTCTAGTGTTCCTTGTCCTATCCCTTCCTTCAAGAACAGGGATTTCAGGAAGGATGGGATCAAAGTCCGTGCACCTTGTGGAAAATTTGGGGGATAAAAAAAAGGTACGGCCTTTTTCTTGTCAAATCATTAGGTAAGTGCAATGTACAGTCAATTTACTCTGTCCTACTTTTTAATATACATATGCTAATAATCCCCTTGATTAATTCCTCAAAAGTAGATATTTTTTTTAAGAAGTAGAAATGCTTAAATTTTGCTCACTGAATATTCAGTAATCAAATTAATGAAAATCTTCATGTGATACACATGACTTTTATAGGACTGTCCTTGTCATTTGGGTCTTGATGCTTTGTAAACTAAAATTGTTTGGCTCAGTTCATAACTTAGAATCATAGAATCATCTGGGCCGGAAGGGACCTCCAAAGGCCATCTAGTCCGACCCCCCTGCAGTCACAGGGTGACTTACAGAGGTATAATTTTTTTTTTTCCTCTAAATCACAGCAAGAAATGCAAAAATGTACTGAATATTTTAGAAAATAAGTAGAATTATAATTTTTATATCAACTTTTTGGAATATATTTCAAATTACAAATGGCAGGGAAATTTAATATAAAAAATTTAAATTCAATTAAAGCAAGTGTCATTTTCCCCCATTTGTAGTTTATTTCATAAAAACCTGTAAAGAAACATTTTGTCAACTAATAATTTAATAAATTTAACTTGTGATTCAGTGTTAAAACAAAGGATGTTTTTCCAGCACATGTAACACAAGAGGTTTTTGCAGCACAGTTTCAGAACTCTTTCTTGCTAAGAAACCTTATCTAATCCTGTTTCATCCTTTAAAACTGCCTACACACTAATCTCAAGGGACAAATTTAATACTTTGCAACAAAGGGAATATAGCCCTTTCAGCTTGAATAGAGGAATTGTTAGGACACCACGTGAGGTATGAATAACACTATAATGCTGCCTTTTACTTGGCAAAGGAAAAAAAAGTCTTCTCTTGCAACCAAAAGATTAGACCTTCTTCCTTGGGTTAAATTTTTTGACCCGTGGTATATCCCAAGACACCTATTTTACTGTTGTATTTGGGTCTTCTACCTCTTGTGAAGTAAACACTGAGCAAATATAAGTAAACAGTTTGTTTTAGCTGAAGATAGAAAGGCACTATTTAATTGAGTTTTGATGATAGATGTGCTCCAAATGTTGCAAACATCTTTGACATGGTAAAATAATATTGTCTTATAGCATGTGTAACATTACATAAAGAATATTAGTTTAGCACTTTCTAAGTTTACAACATTTAAGTGAGAAATGACAAAAGAAAGCCGAATTATCTAATGTGGAGAAGAACAAATAAAATTGGATAACTCAGTTCTTTAGTAGTAAGTGATAATTTTCCTTATCAAATTCTTAAAACTAACATTTGAATTTGTACTCATACAACCTACTTCTTATCTTATTTTTACATCTTGCAGTTGTGTTCATTTATTTCTTTTTATAATCTTGTCCAATATATTGTTTCTACATTATATATTTTTCCAGCTTTTTCAAACAATACCTATATTTGAGCTTATGAAATAAATTTACTTAAGGTAAGACTTTTCTTATCATGATGCAGATATAATTTGACATTCTCTGTAATTCAATGTACATCACTACCGTATTAATTGTAAATATTATTACAATTACACTTGGTTATGATAAAACACAGAATAGTGTAGTCAATAGAGCTGTAAACTATTTTTTCCACCACACATAATACTTTAACAATGGAGTTTTGGAGGAACAGCAATGGGATTACCAACTAGGTTATACTGAATCTGTTTCTTTGTTATACTGAAATAATAATTACTCTCTTGTTTCCTCTTGTCAAGGAAGAATTCCATGAACCAATATGTGGTCAACAGCAGAAGTTACTTCTTGCGGGTAAGAAGACAGAATATTAAACTCTGAGATCACATGTAACTGATTACTGAAGTGGTGGAATGATTTCCTTAAAAGCAATTTGAAATCAAATACCAATCCTAAACTCATCAGTAAGGGTATCCAGTTCCTAGAGGTTTCACTTGGATGGTGTGGATTGTCTTGCCACCGTGTTGCCAAAACAAATTGTACATTTCTGATTCTTTTAATTCAGCTTACATTTAAATGCAGAAGAAAAACTCCAAAATGATTATTTCTTTTCTTTACATTGCATTGCATTAAATTAAAATTTGTGGATATACATAAAAATATTTCTGATTGGTTGCTTTTAAACAAATAATTTCCATAAGATGGAATGTCCTGCTGAGGATTCATCTCACTACCTTCAATGCTTCTCATGCATACAAGCTGCAAACCCACTCTTGCTGTGTTGCTAAAAATGAGCAAGACAGGTAAACTCTTCGTATCCTCATGTTTCCCATTAAAGACACTTATTTTGGACCAAAGGATAAGAAGCCTTATATAAACACAGTGCTGTTTTCTTTAAAACGGAATATGAACTGTGGTGGTACTGGGTGCTTTATTTGCTTATATATCTTAAGCACTGCCTTCTCTATAAAGATTCATCTTTTTTCTGCTTTAGGCACTTATTCTTGAATGTGCCAAGAATTGTGATCAATTGGGAAGTCAGCCTGGTTTCAATTCTTTTAAAGATAAAAGGCCTAGTAAAAATGAACAGGTCTGATTATTTCCTGCCTTGCTGCTTGTGGAGTTATTATGTCTGTGTAGAGTGTATAAAAAATGCTACATTTGTTGCATTTTGTACAAACTTTATCCTTAACTAGTCGATTATTTAAAATGAAAGCAATGAAAAATCAGACCCATGGTTGTTACACATACAGTAATATGGTCTCATTTATTTAAAAGTAATTATGTGCATACTAAGCCGTGTTAGAGTGCACTCAGCTTAATTAACAACAAAAAAAAAAAAAAAGAGGGAAACATATGAGTACTAACTACAGCCTTTTTACCAGACAGTGTAAAATACCCTACCATATCAGATTCAAACCCCAGAAGTCGCAATCTAAAGTTGGGGAATTATACCTTACTACAGTAATTTCCAGCCTATGGTAACAAAAGAAAATTACCAACCTTAAACACATTAAATTGTCTCTGTTTTCAATGTAAATCACCTATATACGTGCACTTTCCATAAAAAGGGTAATGATTAAGACTTTTCACTGTTAATTGAGGTGCTTCTTGCTACTGAATAAACAAAGGGATTTTAAACACGAAGTGGCAGTCTCCTTTATCTTGCTTATTCCTGTCAGTAACATTGACTCTTCCAAAGTTTTTGTCACAGAAGAATAGTGCAAAGTCTACTAAGATTGTAATAAATACACGTGATTAAAATAACAAGGGAGTCAGGCTTGAAAAAGTTTATCTCAGTAAAATTGTACTCATTGAAATGTTTTCCTCTGCATTACCTTTCAGTTGATTTTGACTACAGACACACTGAAAAAAACCAACCCAGCTCAAAAAACTCATGGTCATCACATCTTTCTTTGTATTTATACAGCTGCATGGACAGTAGTTACAATATTTCTGTCAAGATTTTCAAAAACACACTGCAGATGAGATGTTTGCTAAAGATTTGTCTCTTCTCTACAAGTTTTATGAACTGTCTCACATCAAATTATACATGAAAGGACTGAGTCCCTTTCTATAGGGACAATTTTTTTCTGGGAGATGATTAAAATTTATTCTCCGTCAAACATGTTCATAAAACATTCTTATCTTGTGAATTGGGGTGACACAGAAGAAAGTGATTTTGGTTAAATTGGGATTACCAAGACCTGGTAGGCAGTCTACACGACTGGAATGTTTTAATCACAGATGTCCAGATAGATTAGAAAAAGGTCTCTAAAGATGTCACTTTATATTAGGCACCATCCACAGACAACAGTCTCAACTAATAACATATATATGTATGCAGGCTTATTCAACAAAACTGGGATAAATTTTGGGGAAGGCTGACTTAGGAGAAAAAGTTAAGATAGAAATATATGAAAGTAAAATGGCAAATTTTAATGCCTAGAATGGCTTCCTGCAATATGAGGGTTAAAAGAATACAAGTAACAAAATACGCTACAGTAGCGCTGTAACCATATTACTAGATATTCCTGATTAAAATAGTATGACCACAGAAAGTATTTAAATAAATATTTCTAATGTTTTTGAAACAAAGTAGCTAACATATTTTTTAATAAAGCAATAACAGAGTATTTCTAATCTGCTGTGCTAGAAATTCAAACAAGCTAAAATATTCAAGGGGTAATATTTGTTTATCAGCACATAAAAATGATTTCCATCTTCTGAACATCTTACTAAAGCTTACCTTCCACAATAAGGTAATTCAGGAAGGGTAGGAAGTGGCAAGAAGAAGTGAAGTAACCCATACTATAATAGGACACTAACATTTTAATATAAAGAAAACTTATGAAAAAAACGATGGGAAATTCAGTTGTCAAAGAATTAAGATACAATAATTCCAGTCAGCGTGAGTCTACAGAAAATATGTCTTTTCAGATAAAAGTAATTTCATTTTTTGATGAGATGTCAGGTTTCATTGTTAGCACTAATTGTATAAAGGTAAGAGACTCCAGATTTGGTTAGACATTAATGAACTGGCCAACTGACAGATTTTAAAAAATGATGTCAGTGGAAAATAATTGTCAAAAGGAGCATTTCTAGCGTGGTTTCATAGCGACTGGAACAAGTCCCAAAGCTTTTCATCAGCCATATTTAAGTAATGTATCACCCCAATACAATTTCTAGGTGAAACAAAACTTGGCAGAGTGATAAAGCAAGCCAGTCATTTGATCCTTTTAGAGGGAAATATGAGGCAGAAAGGGAACACCATGGTCCTCTTCTCTGTACTTTAATATAAATTCTAGTTGACTTTACTAAATCAAAGTATTTGGACTAAAAGTCTAAGAAAAATATCCAAGCACGTTTATGAGAATGCTTCATATAATCCACTGCACTGCAAAAATCACTGCAATCCTGAGCAAATTTAAAGTATTTTAAATGTGTGCTTTATCTCATGTCTGAATTTGTCTGGTTGCAACCTGAATTTCAGGTTGCAATGATTGTCTTCCAGTTATGGGAATGAAGTTTTCGGAGAGCCGAACCAGCCTTGGGTGTACTTCTCTCTTTGCTACATCATATAACCTCACGTTAAACAGACCGAGTATGGACATACACCTCTCTCAGGCCAAAAGCTTACCCAAGAGACTCAGAGTAAGTAATTGCTATCATTAGAAACATGGTAGCTTGGTCGTGTTTCTACCTAGATGGAAGAAGGTCTGGCCTTTAATAGGATAAGCACAGTAAAACTTTTCCAAGCATATACCATTGATCTACAATAATCCACTTTGGAAAATGACAGTAGGCTTCAGTCATCTCATTAGCTTTACTTCATTTTCTGTGCAGAGATACCAGAAGTGAAAACACCTGTAAATATACCTGTGTAAATAATAATAGAAATCAGAAAGGGGCATGGAGAACTGTCATCCAAAAAACAACAACAAAAAAAAACATTAAAAAGCAGATAGAGAACTCATCAGGTTCTCCTTTCATGGGAAGCAGAATTGAACTGTTCAGGGAGATATTGTTAGGCTAGCTAGAGGCACTTCTTTGGTAATTACATTTCCAAGCATTAGCTGAACTTGTTTGATAATTTTTCACTGTTAATTTTTTTTTGGATGAAAGGATCTCTATGTGGATCAAAATAAAATCAACTGAAATCAAATGTTGAAGAGTACTCACTAGTCACCTGCAAAGTAAAATGTTGCACTGAAATCCAGAACTCTTAAAAATTTCTCATTAGTTTCCATCCTCAATCCCTGTTCAAATGTTATTGGAGAATTGCTGGACCCTATCAGACATGCAATTGGTATGAGTTTCGTAAGAGTCTGAGCTCTAAATAAACATGCTTTCACTACTAGGCAAAAAGAGCTAAGTACAAAAGAGGAGACATTCCATTCTGGCACGGGCTGTCTACACTTAGCTTCTTGACCAAAACTAAAGGTTTATTTTAATCCTTTTGAAGTTGCGATATCTCAGTTTTCTTAAATGTCATTTTAGGGTAAAACACAAGGGAACACTCAGCATCTCAGAGAAAGATGCAGCCCAGCACATGGCTGAGAACTTTGAATATCAATTAATTTTTATACAGCATTCAAATAATATAAAAACAATTGATAATCTGACTTTATAAGCATGTAGACCCTCTTCGCAGAACCAAACCTGGCACAAACAACTTTCACGTTGCTGTTTTATTCTTTGTTATCTGTATAGTCACAAAATCTATACCCCAAGATCCCCATTTCTTATATGAAAATAATTTAAATAAGATTATTCATTTAGGTATAAATTAGCTGCCAACATATCAAAAAAAGATAAACCATTGGATGAAGACCAAACTAAAGAGGCATCTGAGTCTATAGTGTATTGAAGTAAGAAGTCAGCTTCTTCTACAACTACAAAAGGGAATCATGCACTTCAGTTTTCTTCAGTCTCTATTTTACTCAATAGTAGAAGCTGAGAGGTTAACAAATTATGAAAGACTGAGATCTGTTTATCCAATTTATTTTCTATCAGTATGCATGCTGCTACCAGACTTTGATATAGAAGGTAGAATTTACAATGTTAGTTTTTCAAAAGGGAGAAAAAAATGGACAGATTTAATCTTGAAAACAAGAAGAAATAATATGAAACCTCCCAATAATAGTAACAGGTAGTTGTTTGCCATGATAAGACTAAATGATGCCATTTTATAACTGAAGATCTTTGCTTAACACTTGTAATATATCAATCTGTCCAAGCACTTCTTCCAATGCAGCTATCCATTCTTCTGTTTCTTCCACCTCGACTCCAGCTGCAAAAACCTACATCCCTTTCATCAACAACTGAACTTTTATCTTCACAAATTACCTGAATGGCCTTGTGGCAAAATGGAGCCTTAGGAAGCTTGTAAAAGAAAAAGAAAATCCTGTTGGGTTACAAGGTTGGTTATTCCCTGTCAAGCTTGAGTGGATTCCATGGAGAATACAAATCAGACCTCCAAGTGAAAATGATGAACTGAACTACAATCTGCAGTACTTATGAAACTTGTTTATTTTGAATATCTGAACTTTACAATTGTTGTCCAGTAGAAATACCCATTAGCTACTTTGTGTGCAGTCAATGTCTGCAAAGCTGTCAATTCTCTAATGAAAAAATAGGAAAAATAGCTCCTTGAAATATAATTGTTTCAACTTCTATATAGAAGACATCTCAGAACTGAACCTTAACATTTGTCCTATGAAAATTCACTGCTAATGTATAACTATTCCACATTTAAATTCCACAGTTGATTATGAGGAAATATATTGTGTTTTAAATCTTTAGGCCTGAATAAATTATTCGTCCATACAATTACTTTGCTTTGTGTATTCCCTTCAAGGAAAATTAAATTATCAGCTCAATACTTGAAATCCAATGAAAAATATTTTGAAAAAATATTTTTCTTACTATACATCAGAAGGCAAGTAACAATATATCCAAGAATTTTTAAAATACATTAAAAAGAAATTTCCTAATCAGAAGGGTATTTCATAATCAGGAATGCAAAAACACAAATATCACAAATAAATTACTTAGTCCTCTGCTTTTTTATAAATTAATTGAAAGTTTTGGTTTATAATTTTTTTAACAATTTTTAAATAAACAAAGTGGAAAATTGTTCCCCTGAGGCTTCATTAAGCCTTTATAAATGCTTACAACAATTAAGATTGATGAAATCAATATATTTACATTGCTTCATTCAATGGTTCATCATACTCTACCATTTAAACAATGAAATATAATTAATAAATTGTTAGATCATTTTTTCTTGTTTTATTTGAAAATGTTTCGGCATATTTTAACATATCATTTTTGAAGTAGCAAAATACTCTAATGTATAACATTAATAAGCGGTGATAGACTTTACTATAAATATTGTCTCTGTTGCCAAGTAAAGTTAGATACAAAGCAGAACATTGCAAACATCAGTTCACTCATTCTAGTGGTAATGAAAACATGGGCTTTTTGTATTATTATTTGTGTATGGTTTTTTATGGCTACATGTTCTATTAAAATACCTACAAAGCAGCATTAAAATAGTAACGGCTCTGTTTGGAGCATGTTTTTTTAATGCCAGCAGATTCTTGGTGTTACATTTTTTCCAACATTTTAGCTAAAGTACATCCCTAAAGCTTCCGTATCGTTATTTTATTGGTAGAAATTCTTACTAAGTAAAAGGTAAACAGAAGTGTTGACCATGTTGAAATGGCATCTAAAATGGCTCTCAATCTAGTGACTGACTCAAAAACCTTTTGATACAAATGCAAATTCTCTCACTGATGTCAATTTTCATTTAATTACACTTACTAAGATGTCAGTTTCTTAAAACAGAATGATTGATCAAAAACTACAGTGAAAGTAAGGTGTTTGGGTGCTCCATTTCTGTAGTGGGGCCTACAACCTTTGGTGAAAGAGTAACACCACTGAGATTTGTGTGATTCCCAGTCCAGTATTTCAGCTTTAGGTATGTTCCAGTGGTTTAAACTCTCACAACAAATGCATAAGAAGTAACAAGCTTATTGATCTTATTAAATATGATGTAGGCTCTAATTTATAAAACAGAGCTGGAGGCACAAAGGAAATATGTGGTTAGACTTGTGGCATCTCTGAAATACAAATTTGTTTATTCCATGGCATTTGAACAGGAATGTTAGAAATACAGCTCTGGAATTAAATATATAAATTCTTTTAATTTTATGCCACTAAAGGCAATTCATCATGAAAGGGAAAGTGTACATCTGTGAATTTAAAGAAAAAAGGGTTTAACAAAACTGTTTACCATAAGACAGCAACCAGGCTTTCTTTGCTTGTTCTCACTGCATTTCATTCATAGTGACTGTTGGCAGCACTCAGTGTGTGGGGTTTATATATGTATTTATAGATATATACATATTGCTTGTATAGGAAGCATAGACACTTGAAAGTAATATTGTTTTCTCAAATCATTTCACAAAGGCCAACTTGGCCCCTTTAAAGCTGCAGTTCTTGAACTAGAGACATCAGAACTGGATATGTCTCCAGATTTGTCCAAAGGTGCTTTATAAAATAGTGTAATTTTCTAAGCAACTTAATTAAATTGAAAAAAAATATCCCTCTGTTCTAAAATTACCTAAACAATGCTACAAAACCTACTGAGTCAGTCAAATATGAAGCTCTGAGTCTAACACAACTCATTCTTCAAGTAGTAAACTTCTTTGGCTCATATTAGTTTTGCAACTTGTGTTATCATAATATTATAAGAAATTGTAATAATATAAGAAAAAGAAGAATTGTTCTGAGTGGTTTAAGCCGTCTTAAGAACTGGATTATGACTGATTAAAATCAGAAGATTAAATTGACTATTGAACCTCTAAACTTCTCACACATCCTCATTTCAGATACCTTGGTGTCTGGTGAACTAGACTGACAACAGAATGACAGAAAAATCCAATTTAAGTGTCAGTCAGTGCAATGCAATTAATTTGGTGTTAAGATGGAACATTAGTATATTTTGTAGTAGAAGTTAAAACATTTTTGGAGCTTTGTGACACTTACTACATCTACCTCAGTAACTACCACAGCTTTTCTAAAGAAAAAAATTGGGTTTAAAAACAAAACTCTGCAAACTGAAAAATGAATAGAACTTTTTATTCTAAATTGTTACCAACCATGCTGGATATTGATGAAAAGAAAAGAAAAAAGCTTTCCAGCAGCTTCTGTGAACTATGAGTATCTCTATATGTCTATAAATATGTATCTGATTCTGGCCACAGAAACTGGAGGCAATCAAGAATAGCTTGTATTTGACATAGAGCCTGTGAAAATGAGATCCGAGCTAAACCCCAGTGACTTCAAGATGACTGAGGATGACTTCTCATTTGCAGTAGCACCACTGCATTTTGACAGGAGAAAAACCAAACCAAACTATAGCAGAAACTTTATGAGGAACCAAGATGGTGGTGGTGGATATATATATTGTCTCCTGTTCCTTCTCTGTCGCAGAATCCAACTACAAATATCAGTCCATGTGATGTTAGACAATACATAAGAAAAATGTTGGACAGATGAACCAACAATGACACCTACTAGCATACAGCAAATTTGAGCCAGAATACAGGTGTTCATGTTTAAACTTGCCAGGTAGCCAGAAAACATTTGAGGGGGAGGGAGTAATCATGTTGAACAGAGGAAGGAGAGGAAGAATGATCCTCTTCAGTGCTGCTTCTTTAGACTTCAGCCTCTGTAAATTAGCATGACAGATGTATGATCTGGGAATTTTTCCAGACAAATTCTTAAGAAATTAAAGCATTCAGCACTGGTTATGCTAGGAATGTTTTGGGTTTACTTTTTTTTTCTTCTTCTGGTCTGTCACAATGCATGGATACTTACAGATCCGCTCTGATCCCACCCTTGATTACTTGAGAACTCGGAGAGTTAAAGCTGGTTGCCAGGACTAAAAGAACAAAACTTGCTTTTCTCATTTCTGTTCCACAAAGACCAAAATCTCTTCCACAAGAAAGTGTTTGGATTGACATGTATAAACTAACAATATAGGGCTACAGGTCTACCACTTAAATTTGGAAAGGGCTAATGCAAGTGTTTGTCACTCACGGTCAGAGCATAACATATTTAGATATTTGTTTTGCTAATGCACTCTCAGAAGCTGATATCCATGAACCCAAACAATTATAATCATAGAAAGAAACATATACCCACACACTTGTATGTCAAGGGGAACACCATTACCAAATCTGGGTGAGCAGATCACATAGCAGCACTCTTGATGCAGGTACTTAAAGATCTTTAAGCCTCTAAAGACACCTCCTTCATGCTATTTTTTATGACAGAGATCTTGGAAATACCAAAAGAGATCAGAGTTCTGCTTCACTAGATGTTGTAAAAAACATGTCAAAATCTAAATAGTCAAGGAGTACTTAGAGTATCAAACAGTAATTATTTGCATTGTAGTGTTGTCTACAGACCACAACCTTCAGGAGCCACAGAAACAGAGCAAATACATAGCCCTAGTTCAAAACAGATTATAAATTAAGTGAAAGAATACATTTAGCAAGCAAATGCAGGAAATAAAAAAATATTATCTCTGTTTTCCTGATGACTAAGCTACGAAAAACAATTAATAGCTAAATCTGTATTGTGAAGTGTTTGAACAATCATTTTGCATAGCTCCTTGAAGAAACAGGCTTACAAAATTCTCTACCTGCATGTGTATGCTCTCATGTGAAGTGTCCCAGCTTCCTAGATACAAATTGTTGGGAGTACACACAACTGCTTAAGGCCTGAAGATGCAGACTGGTTAAAGCTGAAGTCCCAAAAAGTATTTCAAAGCAGGCTTTCCCCCCTCTGTTTTGCCTGTAGAATTTAATTCATTTTACCAAATCAAGTCTTGTATGAAGTAATGGAAATAACTCACTATATACTTGGGAATCTTTTCAGCTGTTGTAGAAGCCCGAAAGATAGAAATCTAATCTAACCAGCAGTCTGTTCTGCCTGTGTAGTTAAGAGAGAGATACAAATATTCCAGAGGGTGAGTCATCTTCTTAAAATAGCATGAGTGACATTGTAGATTTGCTTTTCCTTCTCCTTTAATTACAGAGGGAACCCTGACCAGCTCAGAATAGGTTCATACCCTTACATTGAATAACATTAGGTGAGATGAATAGCATAACAATTTCATTGCATGGCAATAATGAAGGCATGACTGGAACACTTTGCAGGATTTTATTTATAAATTTATTGAAGAGAAGAATTCATGAAGCAGAAAAGGTTGAGATACAGAAGCATTCTCCATCCAGATGTAAGCTGCTATATCTGGTTTATTTATCAAAAAGCAGATTAAAAAGGGATTTGTTGAGAGTATAGGAATATATAAAATGAAAAAAAAAACTATTTGTTATTCTAACAGAACAAACTCCATCATGGTGCTGTGAATAAAAAATGAAAAACTAGACATATTCAGACATTCCACACTCAACATGGCAATATAACCGGAGCAAAGAGCTTATAATTTCAAACCTTTAATAAAGATGGGATAACTTTCTGAAGAGTATTCTATAATCCGAATAGGTTACTTCAGATGAAACAACTGTAGGGGGTCTAATCTAGCTTTAAATTTCATCCATCTTGGAAGACTGTTTGACTGCAAAATCTGAATGACTTAAACTAGAACATGATTAACATGGAAACAGTCTTTGTTACAGAGGCGGCCTAATATACAGGAAACTTCTGAACTATTGAAGCATGTGAATCCTCACAGCAGTAGATGCTTCCCTCTTAAGTCCCATATCCTTGCAGCTTTTGGAAAAAGCAAACAACTATTTTTTTCCTAAATTGTTTTCTGGAGCGCAATGTTTGCAATAGACTTTTAGCGTAGAGAGAGATCTTCTGACACCATTCCCCAGTCAAACCCACCTATTTTGAAACTATGCCAGTTTGAGACAAAGAGTGTCAAGCTCTTCTCATAGTGCTACAGGGACTCATAGAAAGAATTGATTCGAGCATGTATTTCCATTTTAAAGGATTGTTCAAGACATACTCTAATTTTGTCTGATCTTTGCTTTGAGCCTCTTCCAAATTGGTGGGTGGTATTCAATAGAACTGGATTTTATATCTTTTATTTTATTTTTGTTACCTTTCAAAAATTCTAGAGTTTTTTTCTGAATTTATTTCCCTTTGGATTGCTTTCCTCTATATGCAGTTTTTGATATCTCATAAGTTTATATTAAACACATAGGTTTTATGCAAAATGATATCTTGCCACAAAGACATTGGGGTCTAGTGATCTCTCACGCTGGACACCAGACTGCTAGGGGTCAGCTGTGTTCCGCAATGAATACAATAAAATGTTTCATAGGTAGGATAATTATCTTCTCCCTCCCTGTTCCTCAAATGTGCATTACGTACCTACATTTCACACTATAGACACACTTCAAAGACCCTATGAGAAAGGCTTGAGACAGCTCAGTTTCAAACTGTGTCCTGATTACTGCTTTGTAAATTAAAGCATAGATTCTAACATGCTGTTTATTTTTTTAGTTTAGTTGGGGATTTTTTTTGTTTCTTTTTTTAACACAGCTATTGCTGTAATGACACTGGGAAAATATGTCTGTTTATTGTAGACCAAATAGTTTCCTTAAAACATTCTAAACACATGCAAAAGTTCATGATGCATAA
This sequence comes from Gallinago undulata, assembly GCA_026546715.1. Taxonomy (NCBI): domain Eukaryota; kingdom Metazoa; phylum Chordata; class Aves; order Charadriiformes; family Scolopacidae; genus Gallinago; species Gallinago undulata. The sequence goes on along the minus strand of JAOTQQ010000041.1, from coordinate 34,697,486 downwards.
TGATTTGAGTATTTCTTTTAGGTAGGTGTTCTGTATTTCAGAGGATCCATATGTGCTACAAACAGTGAACAATGAGGAACACTCACTGATTATGATATGATTTTTTTTTGGCAGCCTCTTTCTGTTGCTCTGACAGAATTGTAGTGATGCATTAGTCATTTGCATAGAAAAGATCTTGGTGCATGACAGTCATTTATTGGTAGTGCCATCTGCACTTTTTGTGAGTAGATTCTAAGATTAAAAAGTATATTTGGTTCATTGGTACTTCAAAAATTTAGATGCAGTCCTAGTCCTTTTCAGCTAACACTGAAAAAATAAATAAAAAGGGTAACTTCCTTCCTTATTATGAACTTAAGAAGAATAAGCTTAAGAATTAATTAGGACTGAAACAAAATAAAATGATTTAATCATAACATAGACCACAAAGATCCCTGAGTTTTTCACTTTATCTCTAGGAACCCGTATTTGTGATTTATACTTCTGCATGTGCTTTCAAAATGCCCATAGTTCTTCTGGAGCTATTTACATAAATTTCCTTGTGCAAAGCCCCAGCCATGACAGCAGTAAAACTATGGTTCCTCCTCCTTGAGGTCTTCTTTTTTGTACACATTTCAGGACAAACCTAATGCTCAATAAGAAAATATTCTTTTTCTGACTGCAAGTGTCTGCGAATGGAAAGAATCATAATTCGATTACTGGTTGAAACAAATTCCATAACTGAGTATTCTTCTCTGTGACTGCTCTGATCCTATTAAGTGCACTCTAGAGCACGTAAATTTAAGAAGCATCATCTCTTGCTGTTGCCATGTTAAAACTCATGAAGTTTGCAGATCATTGAATTAATTAGGCTCAGGCTCAGGCTCATGCAAGGCATTTTAGATTAGTGAGTATGTACTGAATCCAGAACTAGAGCATAAAAAAAACCTCACACTTTCAGTCTGATTTACAGAAATACTTACAATCCTTTGTACTTTACAAAAACTAGACCATTGAATATCCAATGTTAGTAGAACACCTTACCTCAGAATAAATTACATAATATCAGTTCTCAGATACAAATTTGAGTATTCCTTGATGTTCTGATATTTAAATGAAAAGCAGAAAGTGAAATTTTGGCTGCAGTGGAAAAAAAACAGAACTCGCCTTGACCTAATAAGATTGGGATTTTTATCATGGATTTTAAGGCAAAGCAAATTTAATGTTCCTAAAATGTGGAAAAAATTAAGCACCATTCTCAAACAGTAATTTAAATGCATCATCAAGACATACAGGAATTTCTCCTCAACAGAATTTATGATTATGGTTATAGAGTGAAACACTAACTCATGAGAATCAGTAAGCAGAGATGAAGGAGTATTTTTTCCTCCCAGATTAATCCAGACAACTATATTTCATCTTTTTTCAGATGTACAGTACACAGTAATTGATGAAATAATTCCTCAGCTGAGTTGCAACATTCATGACTGAAACTTCAACAGATTTCACAGTCTTATCTATTCTTCCCATCTGATAAAGGAACTTTTTCTATGTTGTAAACAATACCATCTTTAGTTTAAGGGATGATATTGTGAATCTACTGAAAGTACAAGTTTCTTGCACTGCAAAATAGGAAAAGTTTGCCTGAGAAGCAAATTACAAGACATCTAGAAATTTAGATTATTATTTCAAAATATTTCTGACAAGTATTTAGCAGCTTATTGCATAATTCTTTGTCATTTTATTTTGAAAAAATACATTCAAGCTACATGATTTTTTTTTCAAAGCTCTAGAATATAAAAACTTCATGAATATTTAATCAATAATTTAAATTATAAAAGTTTCCAAATAAGAACATATCTTTTTTGTGTGCCAGTTTAGGGATGACTTATTTTTTAATCACTCTATAATTATGAGGAGGGAAAGTTAAATTAGATAGGTGCTACACCTCATCTATATTCACTGAGGAAAACAGACATTTAAAGCTGTTTTTTGTTGATTTTGTTTGTATTTCAAATAGAAATTTTAAAAGGCTATACCAAACAGTAATACATTTTGAAACAACTATTCCCTCAGCAGTGAATAACTAAGGCAAAATATGATTCCTTCTTCCAAATGCATATGGATTTTCAACTACAGAGAAATACTAAGAACCATGATAGCTGCACTCCAATTCTTCCACTTACTTGGTTTTTTTTTACAAAATCACATAACAAGTAATTTTCATTTTTCCTTTGCAGGACCCTATTTAGTCATCCACACCATAACTATAATATACATATGCAAAGTACATGCTTCAGTTAGTGCTGTAAATTTAATGAATACTTCTAAAGCATTCTGGGATCCTAAGAAGGAGGGCCTCATGTAAGTATACTAGTATATGTCTTGCTTTCTTCTGCAAACAACAATGCTTAATTGCTCTTCCAAATATGCCTCTCCAAGGGAACGTAAGACATGTTTGAGGAACACAAGGGGGACCTTCTATTGTGGAATGCTCTAACAGGCTCTAAGCAAAGGCATAATAATGGCTGAATTCACTTGAGAGAGGAGGGGAAGGTAATACAGAAAAAATGACAGAATACCATTCCATCACATCCTTCCCTTTAGTCTGAGGCAGAACTACAGGAACTAACAGCAGCAAGGGGTCTTAGATAGTGACAAATCAGTATCAGAATGCTCCAATTTATTAGATTACACATTACCCATTAGGATATCTTTAACCTGCACAAATTTTGCAGCCACATTGAAAAGGAATCAAACTTTTAAATGAAAACTATATCATGATTTCAAAATATATCTATAATTTTATTTAATTTTGGGGGAAAAGGGAAGATTATAGAATAAATTATAACGTTATAAATTTCAACTTACTTATACAACAAGTTTTTCCAGGGGATATTGTAACACTAATATTACAGCACAGAGACATTATCAATGCATACAAACATGAGTCAAAATAGAACCATATTGGGCAGCATAAAGCTTTGGAACATTCAACTAATGATAATGAAAACTGGCTTATAAAAATTCAAACAGCATTTTGTGAAACTATTATAAAGCTAGAAGCTTGGGAATTAGACAGAGTACCCACACAGCAGGAGAGTACAAATGAACACCTACGCAGATGGCTGCTATAAGAACTGAACAACCACCACTCTGTATAATAGAAAGAAGCAAAATGAAGTGTCGATTGTAAGTGGTGCTTAACTTTATTAAGCTAAGAGAACACTATTACTGAAAGTCTGTATCTGACAAAGGGAAATTACTTTGTTGTAATCATGTTCATGAGCTGTCTTGAGCAGTCAAAGGCCTGCCATTCATTTAAATTAAACTGTAGCCTTTAAAATGTTAATTAGATGTTGCAGCCAGATGCAATATTGAAGAACCTTTAATTTATAAGTTTCAACCATTTTTCTTGAAACATTCTCACATGTTTGTAACAGAACAACAGGCATGGATTTGTGACAATATCAAAAGACTAACTTACCATATATATTCCTTTTGTTGTCTTTGATAGCTCTTCTATATACATTAATGAGTACATACAATAAATACCTCTTTGAAAGGTATATTTCTGAAGTTAAATTAGAAGACAGAACTTGACTGTATAATAATTTAAAAAAATTATTTTAAGACATTTCTTTTCCTAAGGTTAGAAAAGGCTTAATTGAGACAATCTACTTTTGTAGCTTTCTTTTAGTTCACTGTTCAAAATGCTTGAAGTATTCCCAATTTACATGGACAAATTCAGTAGGACCCATTGTAGTATTATGGCATCAACTGCTTATGAAAACAAAACTATTAAGCTGACAAAAGCATGTTCAAACAGCAGTATTGATACTAGTGTGAAGTACAAATTGAACCCTTCCATGCACCCAGGAGTAATAATCAGAATTAGATTTGTGATACAGAATAGTAAAGCTCAGAGGATGATAAAGTCACTAAATGAGGAATAAGTTTTTACGTGGAACAAGTATCTGCATTTGCTAAGCTCAAATTTACATCATAAAAAACATTGTCTCTAAATTCTATTGTCCACTAAACTTTATTTTCAAAGATGCTGAGGACCTGCTCTTCCCACTGGTTTAAACTTGAGTGTGGCCGCTCAGCATTCCAAAAATAAAAATTTCCCATTACCATGACAACATTAATGAAAAGAAAAAAAAAAAGTATGCCCCAAACTAGCAAGAGACTGGGTTTTTACTAGACTGACATAGGAAACAGAAAATGTAAACTTCAAACTGTGTTGTGTTTTGGACTCTGAGATTTCATGTCTTTCAGTTAATGTCCTGTTTGACTTTAGTTGCCTGAAACTTGTTACTTATTAAGTTGTCACTTCCACCAACAACACAGCCTTGGAAATTATCATCATTAGATATACTTGTGCATATACCATTGTATGTCACACAGAAAGAAAAATTCTAATAAAAGAATTTTCATGCTGGAAATAGCATTAAAGTTTATATTCCAAGCAGTTCCCATCTGATCGAGGTTTGAAGACACTGTGTCTTCAAACTGTGTATTTGGATATTTTGGGTGAGGTAGCAATGCCAGAATACACATAGCAGCTTACTGTGATGTAATTTTGAAGTCCTATTACTAGGTTTTGTAAACCATACAAACAGAGAATGAAAAAAACAGGAAAAAAAATGCAAAAGGAAAAAATGAAGAAAACACTAGAGGAACTTTCATTTCATTTGCTGTTTTTGCAGTAATAAAATTAAACATGCTAACCAGACTGTAATTGGGATTGGGTTCTTCCTCTTACCTGCTCTTCTTTTTCTGGCAACTACTTCCTAGCAATACTATAGGGAAAGCTAGGATACTTCTGGATGGATTCCTATATCTCTATTGTTCCTATAGCCTCCTTCTGAACCACCTTGTTATAGAACGTAATGAAATAAGTCCTCTCATCTGTGTTCAGGCATTTGTAAAACATCTAGGTGTTTTGTCAGACTTCCATGTCCATGCCAGTTGCACTATTGTGGACCTTTTGCCATGTAAGATCTGATTCATGTGACGTGGTATACAGTTACTCAGTAGAATTAGACCAGTGAGCTAACTTCAGTTCATGCATTTTAAGCATACGTAATTATAGCTCAAACACTAGTTTACTGTCACTCCCTTTCTACACCTCATGCTGGCGTTTCCATAAAAGCAGTGCAGATTTATTATTCAAGTGGTAAGGTTGGTTTTGAATCCATGGTGCTGATAATGTTTACATTTGAGTAATTATTTTGAAAATGAAGACACCATGAACACAATATTTGCTGATTAAAAAAATAAAATCGGCCATTCAGAAATGTATTCTTTGCTTCCATTTTTAGTTCTTTATTTTTAAAGGTGATAAAATATTTCAGCTCAAGAAAGCTAATCACTTGGGTTAACTGGAAATTCTCCTCTCATATAAGCACTGCAGATACTTTTGGTAGAAATAATATGTTTTCATTCTTTTTATTTGAATGGTCTTCCTTCTTTCTTTCTCCCTCCCTCAGATTTCCTCTTCTGAAAAGAACTTAAAGGAACATAGAATTCAGCAGTATTTCTAGTACATGTTAGTGCTTGAATATTGTCACTTCTATATAAAGCAAATATTAGCCTTTTAAAGGAGTTATATTTCAAGGATCAGGTGGGAAGCACAGAAGTGTTGGATGCACCTCACTGCACTGCTGTTCATCCTCAACACTTTGCACAATGTGAGAATGTTTAATAATTCCAACCCAGCTACAGATAAGAATCTCTGGTGTCACATCACAACCGACAGTGCTGGTGTGAGATTTGTAGTAAAACAATATTCCAGCTGTAGCTTTCATTTACAGAAATAAAACATCAGAATGGAAGGGAGGTGTGTGTGTGGGGGAGAAGATAAACATTTTAGTCTTTTAGCACCATTTATACAAATTACAGTGAAGCTTCTAAAAAGCGAACATTGAAAAGTAAGGAAAAAATTGAGCAATTAGAGTGTAGAGCTTGTTTTTTTATTTTGCTAGCTCTTTTAAAAAAATATCCAGTTAATATTTAACTTTTAAAGACATCCAATGCAAGGAAATCACCAAATATAAATAGCCTCTTTCCTAAATAAAGTGTGTGGCAACTGTGGGGCAGGTGGTCCTATTTTTCTCCCATTAATCATTACAAACTTCACATGCAGGAGAACTCTCAGGGGATATTTCTGGCTGGGAAAAAGATCCTCCCTCCTCTGTTCTAATCAGTCCATCCCATCGGTAATGGTTTTAGAAATTGTTAATGACATAAAGTGACAGTTGAAGGGCTTTTTGGTCTGTCACTGTAGGGTTTCTGTGAGCTCTCTAACAAACTACTACATGCAGTTCTCAAAGCTTCTGGAAAATGATCTGGATTATAAGGGAATAAATTTGATATGCTAGCAATCACAATCAGGAACTGAAAAGAAAGGCTTCCTTAATGTTGTACTTTCGACTATAATGGTACTAAGGTAAATCTGGCTGAGACACAAACTGTGTAAGAGGGTTATTAACACTTAGAATATAGATTTATATTATAGAATATGTAAAATATACAAGCATCTGAATAAGAAGCTGAGAATGGGAATTTAAACAAGAGTTTTGTTAATTTTCTTTGATCTGAATGCAGCTGTAATTCTAAAAACCTAGCACTTATGCATAAAGACTAAGTGGAATAGCTTTATATTAAATGCTGACAGTAGAGATTGTAAGTCTGTGTTGCATGCATATACCTTCCTATTTAAAAAGCATTTACAGTATTCAAAATGTGGACCCGGACTGTGAAGACTTTCCTCGATCAAAACTTATTGTTTGCTGGACAGCAATTTGACCCTATTGACATACAAAAATATTTTTATTCCATTTCATTCTAAACCTGGAGAATTAAACCCCCTGAATCTCACACTGTTGTATTGAATTTAATTATTTCGTATGTCAGACCAAGGATAACAACTAGCAAAACTTTAAAGCATTTCAATTTGAAACATAATACAAAACTCTGCTAGAAGATCGAGATGCTTTGTATTACTTTTAGTATTATATAAATCAAGTATACCAGATTCTGATCATTCACAATCAAAAAAATCCTTCTTCTTAAGCTGATTAAAAGTAATGAAATTTTTGCATGGAGGAACTCAGGATCTAGCCAGCTGTGCACGCTTAAATAATGAATACATACGTGTAAATATGAATCATATGGAGTAAGTTAATAATGGATATGGGAATGAAAATTTGCCAAGTGTTTTTAAGACAAATTTTACTTTTCTACAGCTAAACATTCTCTTTGCTACTATTTTTTCAGTTTTCATAAAATTCATTACACTACTGTGTCACGAAATTGGTATTTCAAAGAATGACATGCATGCTAAGTTGCACTAAAGTGCATTGCTGTGGAGAAATGGTCCATCCTCCTCCCTTGTTAACAGTAAAAACTTTTAAAACCTACCTGCAAGTGATCTCTGAAAGCATATATATTTGCACATTTTCTTCCCAATTTTCTCCTCATCAAAATATTTTATCATATTACAATGTACAATAGGAAATATTAAAGTATAAAGTTCCTAAGAAATCACATGTAACATGAGTGTGTCACAACTCAGTATTGTTGCTGCATGGCCCTTGGCTATGTGACACCAACAGCAGAAATTCAAACAGGGAGCTTTTTCTGGACACAGTGTACTCCTCACCTTTTAGTTAAACATCACCATCTTCAGGCAGTGATATTACAACAATTTAATTGTGTCATTCAGTCTGTCTTCAATAAGAAAAGTGTTTTGAATGCTCAGTAGACACCAAACATCATCGTTAACATCTTGGAAGATATCACCATATTGCATTTAAATTGCATATACAACCACAAAATATCAACCTAATCTAGAGTGTTACCATAGTAATCTATGAATGACAGGGTTATCATCGTACCTCTCCGTCTGTTTACTCCACAAGCTTTTGCTGCTTAGGCAGAAGATCTCCAGGTTTAAGTTATGATAAATGTTCTTTAGCTACTCCTCAATACCCTAGGTTTGCATAGATCCTTCAATTATTGCTATAAATCAACAGCTAGGAAAGATTAGTGTTTTCTCAGCTGAAGTTGCGAGTCCGAACTAACTTATGCTACAAGCGTATGAATTAGAACTTTTTTTTTTTTGGGTGGTGGGGGTGAGCAGATAAGGATAATGCGCAATTTTAGGAATTGGTTGCTGGGTCAACCTCTTCTTGCAAAGCCCAGTTTCTTTTTATTCTCTCTTCTCTTCATTACCTTCATCATATAGCTCTTCAGTGTAACTGTGATTTCCATCAGATTCTTGAGACTCAAAGTTTGGCTTCCACCCACAAAATTTCAGCTTTCTTACCATGTACTTAACCTTCAGTAAGTGTCTGAAACTCCCTATACATTATCATACCTGAAAAACTCATAATGTTCTTCTCAGTGACATCTTTTATCTATTTTTTTATTCATCCTCTATTATTAGGCATAATATTTCTGCCAAGTAAATTCATGTTGGAAGGTCAAAACACTGCTTTAATGCCATTGAATTTGTTCACTTGGGTGACCTTCCTGGCCAAACCCAACCAACTTCTACTTTGACTTTTAATTTCTTCTTAGACTGGAGGTTGTGTGCAGGGCAGTGGGAACAGGATTTTTGACTCTGTCGCTGATTCTCCTCTTTTTCTAATTCTTTTTCTGCCTTTGTCGTGGATGGACTTAAATATGCAATGAAACGTCTCTATATACTTATGTGCTGCATTTGATCAGCAATATAAGCAATATATACATCTTGTGAATTTGGATGGCAACACAGTTCCAGTTATTTAGTTCCATAAACAAGTCTAGCTATCCTCAATAGTTGTAGGGGGTGGGGAAAGTTAGAAGCTACATTGGAAATACTTACCTTGATCACTAATGAGTAAAATCAATAAGGAAGTAAGTTCGTACCGAGGAAGTAAAATATGATATTTTCTAATTATTTTGACTTTTAGACTAGAGTTGATTATTAAAGAAACATCTTCTATTTGTGTTGCAGTTTCTGTATCTTCATTCATCCTACTAATAATTATCAATAGAGTAAATTAAATACAATAGAGTAAATTAAATACAAGTAGTCTCATTTTTATTTCTTTATTTTGGTAGTGACTATTTCTCTATAAACAACAGGCGAAACATCCAAGAAAACTAAATCAAGTCTACATTATATTGGACTAAGTGGCTAATATTGTTTCTTCTAGTCTTTTCTAGACCAGTAAAATATAGTGAGAACTATACTGTCAAGAATTCCATGGTTATTGCCATCTGCACCACTCTGTTAGGACTTTTTTTTTCCTGGGTATAATCCAGCAGTTCTGCTTTATTTTACAGTGTTATGTTATTTTAAAAGATATAAAAAACTTATCTATCACTGTCTTCCCTCACTTGTTATTCTCTTCTTATTTCTGATAAATCCTTCAGAAACATTATTTGATGCCTCCTCCCATTCTAGCCCCCTTCTTTCAGTATGTATCTCCTACTACTCTGCCCTCAATCAGTAATTTTTCACTCTCTGCACCTCACTCCTTATGTCAGGATCTCACAATCCTAGGTGTTGACTAAACACCTACCCACATCCAGCCTTGTGACCTACCTTCTTGATCTCTCATGAACATATAGCTGGCATGTTAAATTAGCATGATGCAAACAAATCTTTTGATTTCCATGCTATGCTTTCCTCCTAAGTTCTATATCAGCACCTAGACCACCCCTTACTTGATGTTAAAGAGGCTCAAGATTTGCACACGTCAACTTTATTAATAGGAAATTCTGTTAAAACTTAAAAGAAAAGGGGCATTGACTCTTAAATCACAAGTCTTCTGTGGTAGCCACAGAAACAACTCTGTTTCACACTGGTTAAATACTGTAAGCTGAGACCTCAATCTTTTTTTGGTAAGCTGTGTTCAGTTTGTTATTTTGCCCTCCCACCCTCCCGGTTGCTGTCTGTGTTTCATTCCAATATACCATGTCCTTTTTGATACCTGGGTTTTCAACTGTTCAAGTCAGAGACTGTCGTACTCTTTGACCACAGAGTAGTTTACTACATGGGAACAAAATTTTTGTATGAGTTCTCAGATACAACAATACAAACAAAAAATATCGAAGCGTGGGAACTGGGTTCAGTATCTTGTTTTAGAATGCTGCTGATCATTCTAAATTGAACTTTGGAACAATTTAAAAATTGGCTAATGTTAATATAAATGAAAGAGTTCTGCAAATCAACTTGTTATGAAGAGAAAGAACACAAATACTACAGACCATCCTGATTTACAGTAAGGCTTATTTTGATAATTTTAACAATACTGGTTGTACTGGCCCTCGGAAAAAGACTCTATTTCATCCTCAAAGATCTTGTCACATGCTTTATGGTGACCTCCTACTCAGATCTGTGAAAAAAATGCAGAAGATGTTAATATTTTTTCTTCCTTTCTGGATGACAGTGACATTTTATGTTAATTTCATCTGCTCCTTAAGCTTTCAGAGCCAAAACATTCTGTGGGAGGCAGAATGATGTCATTTTAGTCATAGCATAATTTTTCAGCTGCTAGAACAAGACATATTGTGGCATATTCTTCAGTACTTTTTAAAAGTAGTGAAATATAAACTTAAGGTGATATATTTATGCATGAGGGGGTTACACTGCCTTTTTCAGCTCTTAGAGCTAAATAGCAGGTTTAAAGTGACATCATTCCTCCTCCACCAAATATTTTTGCTTTGAAGCCTAAGGACACAAAATAACCTTGACCAAGTAATACCATTTCCAGTTATTGTAACTATGAGAAAGGAAATTGTATTATGAATATTGGCTTGCATTTCAGTCAGGTCCTTAATTTAAATGTTACCAAGAAGAGATGGTCCATAGGATAAATTGGTCATTTTTTAGCAACTCAAAACCAAAAAGGAAAATAAAATGTAAGTAAAATCACTAAAATCCCCCTAGGACTAAACAGATTAAATCCTCCACAGAGGATACAAAAAACAACTGTTAGTTGTGTGTTGGGGCCAGGGAAAGAACAAAACCAATGCGTCTAGTCAGATTTTCAAAGGAAAGACAAATGTTCAGCAACGCAGAGCAGCAGTGATACTGTACTCTACTTCCTTTGGTTCAATGTTAAATTTCTATTCTTTGCAATACAGACTGAGTTAAAAAGCTATTCCTGGGAAGTAATAATTGAAAGTGTGCACGCAATGAGGTAGCAAGCATTAAAAATTTATCTATTTATTTTTAACTTTTTTTTCCTAGTCAAGTTTAAAACGAAAGTTATTATTCCATTATCAACAGATTTTTGCAGGTCATTAACACAAGTATTTAAAAGTTCATTCTCCCTCAAAAAATGGCTGCTTCTTTGGGTTAATCCAGCAAGTATTCCAAGCTTCTGTTGTGACAATAGAGCAATAAATCATGATTAAAAAAAAGCGGTTTGAACTTTATAGTTCTCAATTTGTCTACTTCAGCTGGCTGTGCACCAGGCTTTAGGCGCTGCCTGTTCCAGTGACTGGAGCAATGACTGCACAGTGGTGTCACCTAGGCAATAAGGCAGGCGTCGTCTGCACAGTCTGGCCATTCATCCCACTCTCTCTTCCAGTTTCCCCAGACTCCCGCAGTACCAAGGGGAAGATCAGAACAGGTAGGCAGACAATAAAAACAACCCCCCACAAAGAGCCCCTTCTTTTCTCAGTCAAATATTGTTTTTCTGTTTCAGCTACAGGGAGTAAACTTTCATGTGGGACTCAGCACATGCTTCCTAATGCCAAAAGATGTGTTAGTAATGGGACTTTTATTATTTATTTGGAAGAAGATATGTTATCTGCACATTAAGGGAAGAAACTCTGAGATCTATGAAGCATCAAAACTCTTGGCAGCTCAGGGGAATTAAAAGTCTCTTGTTTGTTGATTACTATCAGAAAACCACTGAGTCGGAAGTTTTTCCTTATAATTTCTCTCCTTTGGCAAATACCTGCACTGCAATGTCTAAAACCAAAAGAAAAACAAAACAAACCACCAAAACAAACTAAAAAAAACCCCAAATCCAAACCCTGAAAGGTTGGTGAACTTTGTAACTCACAGCACAAGATTATTTCAAAGACCATGGTCTGTATACAGAGATAATGCTATTGTACATTAAATATATACAAAATTTGGATTGTACTCTTTTTTTACTACTAATATAATTCCAATACTAAATATTTTCTATTAGACATTTAGATGGAGTCTTTTTTCAAACAGGAATACATCTGAGGTGTGATAACTGATGATGATCTCCTACTACTCTCGAGTATAGTGAGCAAGAAAAAGATGATGTGTGCCTTTTTCCACAGCAGGTTGAATTATATTCCTATTTGAACTATTACTATTTGAACTAATAATGGTTCAGAACCAAAATCTTTGTCATTTAGAAATCTAAATCTGGATCTAAATAGTTCTTAACTATGATGCTGTAAATCTTCCTCAATTCCATACCTTTCAAAAAAAAAAAAAAAAGGGTCCTGTTGATAGATGGTCAAAGTGACTAAATTCCAGACAACTAACTCTTCCTAAGTGAAGTTTCATGTTATCTACTTCTAGATAATAACATATTAAAAAATGAAGGGTAATTTAAACAAAAAAAAAAAGAAATCCTTAGTTATTGAAAGTATGGATATTTCATAGAATGCATAATTATTACCTGTAGCTTACATTTTTCCCTAATAAAGTGTCACACACACTATATAATAATGGGCAAACTGTACTCACTAACCTTTTAATACTTTACCCTTTTTTACAAAGACTGAACATTATTAGGTAATGAAGGAGCGTATGAGAAAGTAGTAGATTATTTATGATAGAAACAAAATGAAACTAATGGGACAAGATTTGAAGGCTGTGATGCATGAAAGGTGCTATAGAGGAAGCTTTGGCACCATGACAAATAAAGATAAAGACTCAGTGGGAAGCAACAGTGTGAACATGACTATACAGAAGAAAGAATAGATTTACTGAATGAATCCTTACCATCTGGTGTTTATTTAATACACAATGAAGGTCAAATGGCTAGTGATCCCTTTCTCTATAGTCCAGTGACCAAAAGAATAGGAGGAATCAATGGATCTATCAATACGTCTGGAAATGTTTCACCATATGATCTGATTGAGTCAATATTATTGGAGCAACATGTTCATTACTATTTCAGATATGGTTTGGAAGAAGCTCTATGGATAAAGAAGTACATTCATTTTTTCCTTACTGTCAGAAGTTCCATCAAAATGCTCATCATTGTATAAAAGCAGATGCACTTAAAGAAGTAAAATTTGTCTGGTAACATGCAAGAAGCTTGCAAAACAAAACTACATCTTACAAGTCAGAAACAGAGTTTGTGCTATCTGTGACATTTTTTCCTCCTCTATCTCATTCTTTTTCTTTCTTTTCTGCTAGAAATGAATGCTAGACTGAATGCACATACCACATAATGCAATTAGACCACAAGGACATATTAAATTCCAGTGAAATATGTTTATTAGACATTGTGTGTAAACGGCAAATGCTAAAAGTAAGTTTTATGTACGTTTAACTACTATTTTATATAATATTTTTTCTTCTTGGAGGCTCCTGTAGTTCTATACTTTCCTTCTCTAACACACCTGTTTCCACAATATTTACCTATACTATAGTGCAACAGCCCTTGTTGACTGAAGCTTTCTTAGCTACTATATTAATACTGAGATAGTAAATCAGGTGAAAAATTTTAGTTCACTGCAACTTCAGCAGTGACCTCAAGTCTGACGACTAAAAGCATCCTCAAAGAGTCATAATTTAACTTGGACATGAATAATTTTGAATTAAAATTAAAATGTAGATTTTATTAAGACTTTCTCTTAATGTGGATATATTGTGGCAAATAATCAGAACTAACTGTAGACACAGCCTATTTTTTGTTCTGCCCTTGTATTTCACAAATGAAATTCAGCTGTCATTTGTATCGTATTTGAACTCAAAGATTACAAAAATAAGAAAACTAGGAATAGTAAATAGGTCCTGCCCTCTGCAGGTGAAATTCCTAATCTAATTAATTGGATTTCTGGCAGTACTCGACTAGCATGATAACCCACAGAGTACTTCTATCTGAAGGTATTTACAAGGTTCTTAAAAAAGCAGAAGTAAAAATGCAGATTCTAATTTGAGTCATTCTCTTATGAAAATATGAAAAACTAAATTAAATAAAGCCTGAGAATATCTGAGAAATTAATTTGGGAAACGTGAAAACTCAATTGATACCAATGACTACATATCAAACCTCCCTTCCTCATTCTTGTTAATCATGTCCTATCCATCCTCTTGCCCCCTACTTATGTTAAATTACAATGAGTTATTTACCCTAACATGTCTCTTTATAGATTGGAAAATGGCTAGTATCACTTAACATCTGTAGAATCTGCCAGTCTACACTGGGAACAGCCACAAAGCTTAATGCTGTGCCCTCATCTAGTTTCTCAGCTCCAGCTACACACATTTTTCTTACTTTAATCCATCTTTCAATGTTTCTGATGAAACATTCTCAACCTGGGTATAATGAGGATGCTTCTTGGACAATCAACCAAATCTCTACCATTTTCCTTCTTACCCCTCTTTTTTCCTCTCTCTCATTTAATCTTGATAACTTATACTTTTCTCAGAAACCTACCCAGGATAGGAAAACTGTGAGATATCTTTTTAATCATGTTAATAAAATTAACTCCAGGTGTCCTATTCCAGTGCTGTGCCCTGTTTGACTCAACAAAACATATCCAAAGCCTTTTTTTAATCACCAAAGAAATATCTTAGTTGTATAAGCTCTCTCCTTGCAAACTGGGGTATTTTTACCCAAGAAAGCCCAAACATATGTAATGAATTAACTTTTGCCTGTCCTCAATCCACTTGATCATTTCTCAAACATTCCTCGTTCATCAACACAGGTAGCTATCTCTTATCTGTTACTTTGTTGAGGAGGATGCAGTTAAGGATCAGATTTTATAATGCTCTCATTTCTACCAGGGAACTAGCTCACAATATAGAATCATAGAATGGTTTTGGTTGGGAAGAACCTTAAAAATCATCTAGTTCCAATCCCCGTGCCATGGGCAGGGACACCTTCCACTAGACCAGGTTGCTCAAAGCCCCATCGAGCCTAGTCTTGAACATCTGCAGGGATGGGGCACCCTTGTGAATGGGCAACCTGTTCCTGGGTCTCACCACCCTCACAATAAAATATTTCTTCCTGATATCTAATCCAAATCTACCCTCCTTCAGTTTGAAGCAATTATTCCTCATCCTATCAATTCATGCCCTTGTAAAAAGTCCCCCTCTGGCTTTCTTGTAGGCCCCCTTCAGATACTGGAAGGCCTCCCCAGAGCCTTTGCTTCTCCAGGCTGAACAACCCCAACTGTCTCAGACTGTCTTAATAGGAGAGGTGCTCCAGCCCTCTGATCATCTTTGTGGCCCTCCTCTGGACTGTCTCCAACAGGTTCATGTCCTTCTTGTCCTGAGGGCTCTGGATGCAGTACTCCAGGTGGGGTTTCATGAGAGCAGAGTAGAGGAGGAGAATCACCTCCCTTGACCTGCTGGCCACAGTTCTTTTGATACAGCCCAATATGAGAAAAGACAATCAAGCATCAGGCAATGTATATAAGTTTCTGTCTTTTTTTCTAGTGAGAGCTTTCAGTAGTAATGGTGAAAGGCATTTCACAAAATGTCATCCATTCACACTTCATTACTTCAAAGTGAAGATGTGCAAGAACAGAGGGTATGCAGGGCAAGATCAGGCCCAAATTCAGAATTCCTTATACATTTCCTCCCATGATTTATAGTTTCACCTCTTCTGCAAGAGGTAGAGATCTCTGCCTGTTGCTTCGCAGTATTATATGCCAGCTCAATCAACAAACTTCTGTGTCAGCAGCAGGTGACAGGTTTCTTGTTCTTAAGATTGTCCTAATGACACTTTCTGTTGCTGTTGCTTAGGTTTATGTTTATGCAAGTGCTGTGAATGTGAGGTGTTAATCAGCAGCTCTAATTACTAGGGTGGAATGAACATTCTAGGATTGAGTTCATTTGGTTTTCATAAACAAGGCTTACCTGAGGCTTTGTTCACACAGAAATGAATGCAAAATGATAGAAAGCCAGCCTATAGTTCCTTGAAATAATTTTTAATCTGTTTATCAGCCCCTTGCTGATAATTTTAGATGAAAGTGAAATTTTTCTATCAGAACAAAAAGGGGAAATTAGTAGTCAATGACAGAAAAAGCTTCTTGAAAGGAGTTAAATTCCTGCATCCTTTGACTAACATCTCCTACACTAATAGTTTGGGGGCCAAGGAAGATTTGGAAAATCTGGCAATTTAAAAATATTTAAAGAGACCAATTGTGGTCTCTTTATAGCAATGAACAAAGAAAAAGGGTCATGTGAATCATTGAACTGATCTTGAAAAAATCCTGTGGATATGGAGATTGGCTTGGAATGAAGATTACTGAAAAATTTAAAATTTCGCACAGCTTTCAGTGTCTGTGGTGGGGAAAACCCACTGGGGATTCAAAAAAAAAGAATGATCAATCTGGTGTGTACTTATTTGCCTTTCAAAGACAAAATTCAGTTTATGAGGAATATGGAAATTTAATGACTATATAGGAATTCATAAATATATTTAATGTGAATGCAACACCTACATTTTGCATTGCCCCAAAGTCAAATATAATTAAGATAAATGTTTATTGAATACTTCCAAAAAGTCCATATTTTTAAATACATATATATCTCTAGAGAGCGTGGTTAGATTTTCGTAACAATCAGTTCAATAGCTTAGTACATGGGAAGAAACAAGATTATAATGGGGTGGGTGAAAGTGCAAACCCCTAAAATGATTAATGTATTAGATTAGTGCATATTTAAGTGAGTGTAATTATAAGATATCTAATGTAACAGCCAAGCACTGCAAACATACAAGAAGCTCTACATTTCTAGATTGTTAAAAAGTACAAATATAACTGTTTGTTTCTTCCTTCTAATGAAGAATAGAATGCAAAGGAAGAGACTTCTAGGAACTAAGAATGCCGACCAGGCTGCCTACATACATTCCAAAAATAAATTTACAAACAAATGCTCTCACTGACTATATTTACAATGTATTAGATTCTCCTTACCACCCCATCCTTATCATTCTAGTGTTTTAAGTCTGAAGCACAGACTTTCTGGAGCTGGGACATACTAAGAGACCTGATCGGAAGATGAAGCTTTCCTTTTGTTAGAAGATGAACAGTTTTTCAGTGTTCTCTTCCTTAGTTGCCACAGTAATTTTTCAAATAAGTTCTCAGCATCTGATTACGCAGATCCCTAAATCACTTTAAATCATTACAAGTTACATATCTTGTTTTTGTACAAATTACCACTATTCAAGTGGATATCATATCCATATAAAAATAGGTATGAAGAATATCTTGAACTATGATATCTAAGATGTTTATTATTATTTTTACTTCCTTAGTGCTGAAGATGACAAAGAATGCCTTCCTCTTACTATGGGGTGCCCTGTGCTTCTCCTACTTTGGATCAGGTGTTGCACAGTAGTGGGTTTTCACAATTAGAGCGGAAATCAGACTTATTTGTTATCTAAATAATTCAGATGATGTAGTATTTTGTTTGCAGGAGGATCAGCCCACTTAGTTAATTTTTATTCTCATGGTTTGAATCTTAGGAAAACAGAAATCAGAAAAAAACTCCATTCCCTTGATCATCCCACAGGGTTTTGAACCCACTGCCACTAGCCTGCATGGTTTCAGTTACACACCATTAGCATCCATTCTTTGAACACTGCCTTCAGATATATGTTATACTTAGAATCATAGAATCATCTAGGTTGAAAGGGAGCTTCAAGATCATCTAGTCCAACCATCAACCTAACTCTGACAAAAAATAAATAAATCACTAAAACACAACTTAAGGCCATAAAGAAGATTTGGAAAGGATTCTTTCCCATAACAGCTCAAGATCTCTTTCCATAGCTTCACAAAGTGGGAAGAAGAATCTTTCCAACAGCCAGCAGAACTAACAGAAATACTTCACTCCCCTTCCTAGTCCAGTTTTACAGTAGCCATAAACATCTATAAGATTTTTCTTGCTAAAAATGGCTTGAAATTCACTTCAGCTCAAAGTAGAAGAAATTTTACAATTACATAAACATTTATCTAAACAATCCACTTCGTCCCATGCTGATGGTATTGAATTAGATCATATGTTTTCTTAGTTTAAAAATAAATTAGAATAGACCATAGATCAGAAGTGCCTACTAGCATTGTGCCATGAAAATATCTTCCTTCACTACTTCCCTTCCCACTGTTACACCACAAATCTCTGTCACTCCAAATACTATTCATTATTCTCTCGTGACCTTGCACTTTCCGCTTGAGGATCCTATGCATCTTGTATTTATATTTGTCTACTGTAACTTTGATGTATATTTACTGTTGTTGACCTTATTTTACAAGAGAAGCACTAAGCAAGAACTAGTAAATGAGTTGTCATAGCTGTGAAAGAAGCAAAATTCAGTTATCCTCTCAGAGAAGTGGGCACTGTCTTCTGCTAGGAATTACCTTTCTCAAGAACCACATTGCCTAGCTGACTTCTTGCAAAGATTGCTTGCCTTTCTCTAGGACTGAAATATATTCTTCTTTCAAGTAATGTAATGTAATAAAAGAGAAAAAAAGGTAATACCCAGAGAAGGTCTTTTCTATTTTGGTTTTCATGTTATAATATTACTGCAATATATAAATGCCTTTATGATAATTCAGGGTAAAAATACACATAAGAGCTGCCAAAATAGGGAAATTGGTTTTCACCTCTGCTTCTTTCTTATCCATTTTGCTGGATCTCAAGTTTTAAAAACTCTGGTTTGTACTGATTCAATTCACCAGCCTAATAGAAGACCAACCCAACAAGATAAGCATAAAAGTTTTCTGCCAGACTGGGGAGTAGATT
>JAOTQQ010000041.1:34650689-34678425 GCA_026546715.1 Gallinago undulata | reverse complement strand
TTCAATTCACCAGCCTAATAGAAGACCAACCCAACAAGATAAGCATAAAAGTTTTCTGCCAGACTGGGGAGTAGATTTGCTTCAATGCAAGATTCATAAGTGTCAGACCTGATGTAAAAGGCATAACAAATGGTACTGGTGGGCAACTGAGGGGCGTCAGCTTTTTCATCTGTGCATTTCTTACATCAGGACAGCTTTAATGTACAAATTCACTCTCACCGTGTGTGTTCCTTTAAGGTAAAGAAGAGTAATTTTCAGCAGAACAATGCTGAACAACTCCAATGTTTGGGGTTTTTTTTTAATGTAAATTGAGTAAAATAAATAGCTGTTGTTAAAAGGGCTTGAAGTGGGTTACATACTTTTATTTAGGGAACAATCAGGTGTTTTCAGTCAAAAGACAAATGAAATTATTCTAAAATTGATTTTAGGTTTTTGCAGTGAAAGTCCTAAAAGAGTCATTATGGTAAGCAGTTTCATGAGAACATGTCCTGCAACTGAGATGATATATTTTGAAAAGGTCTGAAGTGACTTAGGACAGAAATCACACTGAAAATTAAAAGCTTTATATCTGTTCAAAAAAATAACTGTAGTTAAGAACTTGTTTTGAAGAATTTAACTATGTAGCTGTCTACTATGTGTCTAAGTATGTGTCTACATGTGTCTAACTATATAGCTAGATGCCTAGTCAGATGTTCTAAAGTGTGGGGTAGATGTTACTCTGTTATCAAGTCACATATCAAGCAGGCAGAGATAATGTCTAATTTTAAAGTCCCACTAAGCCTTTACGAGCATTCGTCAAGGAATAAAAAAATCTAAGTATCCAACATCTTTGTAATTGTCACAAAAGTATTTGAAAATATTTCCCCTTTCCAGAGTTTTGGGTCTCAGACTTCTCAGAAACTAAATTTCTGTAGCTTAACGAGTTAATGCACTTCAATTGATACATGTAAAAAAACACCATCTGCACAATCTTAATTCATGTCAGTTGTGAGGTAATTCAACTTAAATTTTTCCACTGAACACACACATCAACAGACACTATAATCATAGCTGGAATGCAGATAGACACCAAGCAGTAGTAAATTCCCTATGACTAAGCCTTAAGGATTTTCAGACTTTTATTAAATATCAGATACTGCATGGTAAAGTAAACATTCAGTTCTCCGTTTCTATAGAGAATTATATGTAGATAAATTCCAGGCTAACTGCCCACCTAGCCAGCTAGAAAAAAAATTACATCAGAGACTGCAACTCCTACAACAACCAGACCAATTACTATTAATGTAATTCTTGAATCTGATACAATTGCATTTACTTTTTTTTTTTCTCAAAGTTAAATATAGATGTCAGTGACTCCAGCTAACAGAAAATGAAAAAAAATATATTAGGAGGAGAGTATGTAAGAGATCTTCAGGTTACACTAGCAGTTCAAGGGGGTAATGTGACAGTTGATGAAATACAAGGCATTGGGAGAGATGTCTGACTTTTACTTAAATAACAAAGGTATCCTTATTTGGTGTTTATTAAAACCAATTCATTCATTCATACTTACATTTAAAGATATGTATATTCACCACATGTAAAATGTCTTCACAAAATGCAGTAGTTCTGCATTCTCATGTCTAAGCAGCCCTGTTCCTAACACAAGGACTGTTCTCTGAAAATCATGCTCTTCTGTGTGCATTAATTGAACTGTACTCAAAAACGGGCCAAATAACCACAATGTATTGTGACTGCACTGTATGGATGAAGAAGAAGATGAAGAGAAAAAGCTTTTCTATCTGGGCTGTTACTGTTGCATTAACAAGGAAACGTATATTTTGTCTTGTGAAATTCAAAGACAATTCACGGCAAATTTTCTGGTTAGATGGAATAGACAAGAGAAGCTGAAGCTTGCTTTAGGTGAGAGTTGATCATCCAAACGTCATGAATGTGACCTTTTTTCATAAAACACAGCACTTCAAACAATAAGATTTGCCTGGTCAGATAATGAATATTCACATATACTGTTATAGCAAGAATTGTGCCCTCCATATTTTGCTCCTGTCTCTATGTAAACAACAGCTGTGACTTTTTTTTTTTTCTTTTTCTCTCTCTCTTTTTTTTTTTTTTTTTTTGACTTAAGTGCCTGGTAAGCTTGTTCTTTTTTATCAGTAAGTACACCGCCAAGGAAACTGCGTTCTCCAGACAAATGTTTTGGTGTTTCTGGACAGTGGATGAAACACTGATGGAATTTGATTCATAACTAAAGAAGAAATTTTAAAAATTATAATTAATAAATTGGTTCAGATTTCTTGACCTATTAAAACAGTATACTAAACATTGCTGACAAAGTTCAGAAGAATTAGTCAAACATAAGCTACAAGAGTAACTGTCCCAACACACCTTTGGAAATAGAGCTGAGGAGAGCTATATGCAGAGTTGTCAGAACAGCTTAGTCCCTAAGACTGTTCCTCAAAAATCCCTTCCTGCATCTCCCTGGAAGGTAATAAAGAAATTTAAAGAATATATGGTCTATATTTCCCTTCTTGCTCCTTTCCCCCTCTCCCCCTCTATTTATACTTGCACATAATTTGCTCTATATGCAGGATTTTGATGACTTGTCAGAGATACTCAGATGTATTTGGAGAAACATTGCCCCAGCAAAAACCCTCATCAAGTAGAGATAACAGATGGAAACGAAACAAACAATTTCCTGATCTAAGCAAGCAAATTCAGGATTTGGTGTACAGTACAGGGAGATGTGACTTTTGATGAATTCACCCACTGCATTCTTCTGTGAAAGCATGGCATGGGCTCCCCCCCAAGTGATTTAATTTTCATTAACAGAGTACTGTTAAATGAAACATGCAAAATATGCTGGCCTACAATGTCTTTGTGTATGAAAATGGCAAGAAATGTCCTTGGAATCAAACTTCCTTTTTATCATAGCAACCCTCTTCACACACAATACGTATCTTATTTTTTGTATGCTATGCTAAAAGTTTTGTTCTCCATCTAGTGAAAAAATATTGGTCAGAGTGTATTTCTTTGCTTGACTTAATTTTTTAAAAGCAGAGAATAGAGATATTAAAGAAAAGAGCAGCTCTTTGTTTTGTAAAAGGTCTAGTATCGCTGGCATCCTGTACCATGACTTTTTTTTTAAGCACATCAGAAGCAGTTGAAGAGGAAATCATTGTAAAGTTGCATTTATATTCTGTGCCTGGTGTGATGGGTCCCTGGCTCTGATGTTCTGAAGTATCACAGCAAAAATCTACAGAAATTTCTTAACCTTACTGTTTGCTAACTGGTTCTTATATCTGCATACTAAAATACTTCATCTAATTCCAAGATAACTGAGATTGCTGATGGAGAATGTGTCTTGGGAGGAACAATGAAAGGGCATTAGAGAACTAAACGCTCTTGGCTGATTCTATCTGAATTCTTAGGCAAAGCTAAATCAAAACCCAGATCTCTGAGCGTGGGTTTGAGAACCAAGTAAACACAAAAGACATTGTAAATTAAATGTGTACTTACGAAAATACAGTGGTTTTATGTAAAAAAAAATAAATCAGAAAGGCTTTTTTTTCCTGTTGATATTTCAAATCAAAATGAACTACCTCGAATGGTTTCTTCAAGACCTGGATTTACCTAAAAATTTGACTTATCACTGAAACATAATGCAGCACTTTTTAAGGTTACCATCAGGTTATAAAATATCATTAATTAATGAATTGGGAAATTAATTTTCCAAACAATGAAATTACTGTGTACCAGATAAAAATATTGGCATTTTTCTTTATCATTCTTAAAACCAGAAAACTTTTTCTTTTTGGACTTTTTGAACTGACACAAATGTCTTTAAAAAGGGCAATTAGTGACAAGTGACTATGAAGAACTCTGTGTTGAGAAGCTGAGCCTAAGCCTCTTGAAGATTCTCCATGTAAACAAGTCAGACCACATCACTCATTATCCCTCTTTTGTTTACTGGAAGAAAAGTTCAAACTATTTAATGAGAGGATTACCCATACTTCAACTCCATTGAAAAAGATTAATTGATATTTTCCTGTTAGGGGTTTAACCACTTGGATTTGGCCTGGTATCCCCTATTGTTACTGATGCTGTGATCAGCAGAGCAAAGTTGCTTAAAGGTTAGACAAACTTTGCAGCATAAATTACACAAATTAATTTATGTTAAAGTTTGGTGAGAGTCCTGAGCAGCTTCTATTAGCTCCTCGGGTGTTTAGAAAAAATAGCTATTAGAAAATAAAATGCTTTATGAAGTATCTCGTCTTTATATAGAATTTAAACATATTTAAGCATTTGGATTAAGTATGGCAATTGTGCTACTATAAGAAAAATAAGTAACATACAATAAAATTAGCACTACTGGTACTATTGACATTTCATTTTCATGTGGGGTTTTTTTAATTACATTTAGGGTGTGGGGGGAGCAGGAGCAGGGCCATGAATCTCTAAATATATTTTTTCTTCAAAGCTTTACAAATTTTCCAAAAAATGAGTGTCTTGTGGACATATGGCTGCATATTTGGATAACACCATTTGCATTTTCAAACTTGCAATATTTTTAACCACTCATTTGGCTTTTGCTTTCAAAAAAGCAGACAGTTAGTGCATTCATTTGAAACGATTTAGTCTCTTTAACTCTTTAAAAAAGACGAGAAGGGAAAGTATTTGTATTCATGAATCATTTAGCATATATGTTTGTGTTTATGTTTGAAAATGTAAACTGATAATGATATAGATTTATTGAGTAAAAAAGCAAAGATCTTGTAAATATTAGAAAACTTCATAGATATTAAGAGGAAAGTAACACCATAAAACACATAAGTCTTACTTAAAGAGAAAGTGTTAACATTAGGAAAAAAACTTAAAATAGTAAACCTAAATGGGAGTAGTTAAGACATGATTACATTACATTTTGATCCTACAAAGAATGCACTCTTGAAATAAAACTGTGGGAGATATCATCCCTCAAGAAACAACATTTCTCATTATTCTAGTGCCCAATAGATATGCATTATTTCCAATGATTTATTCTGTTCTAAAAAATATTTTTACTCTGTATTCCATTCAGTAATAGAAAAAGTACGTTGTCTCTTAATAATTAAAAAAATGGTTGACAGAAAAGCAATCCAAAACACAAAGTAAAAATATTATCAAAAACTAACAGTTGAATGAAAAGAGAAAATTATCAGGGTTCCTACAAATAAGATAAGAGAATGTATTTTAAAACATGCTACAAGCAAAATGGTAATGGAAAACTAATAGTTTTTGAGGCACTTTTAGGGCACCTAAAAAACACAGCAGAAGAATAACAAAAATTTTGGTAATTTTCATTTCTTTGGACTGTAGAAAGTGCTATTATAAATTAAAGCTTTAAAAAAATCTCAGATAAAACGTCCAGATGTTTGATGCATAAAATCAATTTAAAAAAATCAACTCATTTTCTTTTCAAAAATCGGTGTAGACAATTCCAACAATTTCAGAATAATCATCTTTAATGTACAGATTCTAAACACTATACATGCTAAAATATGCAATAGGCTGAAATATGTAATATTGTGCATACATTTGGACATATTGCAGACATATTTGGACATATTGTGGACATATTTGGAATATTTCAGTTTTTTTCTTAATTGACATACTATATGGGTACTTATATTTTCAAGAAACAGCAATCTGCTTCATTTTGAATTATGTTTTTTAATGTGTGTATCTAATTATTACTTATTTATTAATTTCAGCAGAAGTTTAATTAATTAGCAGCTGATGCAAAGTATGACAAAAGTAAATACAAGCACTGACATTACTTCTGATATTGAACAAGTACAAATTTTATTGACCCTAATCCTGACAAATGTAGTTAACCTTATTGATTAACTCAAGCACACTGAAATAGAGTGAAAAATGTTTTACCACAAGACACTATAGTATGACCACTATGTCAGCTATTTCAGCCTTCAAGACTTAAATGCACAGCCTACATTGAACATATTGATTTTCCTAAATAGTCCTCCTATAATAAATACTACATTATCACTGCAAGTCTCAGCAGACATGTTAGGTGATCAGAGAATGGAGCTGTAATCAGAAGAAGTGTTGTGAAAGATAATCTTTCTTTATTCTCCTCCTCTGAGAAATTAGGTGGAGAGGAAGCAAGGGACAGCAGCAGTCGCTGTAGCTGTTCCTATAAAATCTGCTCTTAGATTATGAAATATGTCATCTTAACATTTTAGCTTTTATACTTCCAAAGGCAAAAGTTTTCAGAAACATGTATGAATGCAATTAACATCATTCTTATGCTTTTAAAACTACTCTAAGCCCAAGTTATTGTTAAAAATATCTGAGATATAGCAGAAACACATTTAGAAAGACAAAATAGCTTGTATGAACTGACTGTAATAAACCTTGTTTTGATTTAGGATAAATCGAATCTATGCATATAAATTGGGAAAAAAAAATCTTGTTGGTTGGTGGTCATACAAAAGCTAAATTTTTTTGTCTTGCAGCATGATTATTTTGAGGTTATAATTTGCTTTTTTTTAATACTCTGGTTAAGAATTATGTGTGGGGAAAAAAAAAAAAAAAAAAAAAAGAAGACAAAGACTTACAAGCCATGAAATTTTCTAGCCTAAATTATAAAACCTTTTTAATTTTTTGAAAATTTCAAATGTACCTCATCTTGCTATGAAAAGAGAAGACAAAACCAGAAGGAATACAAGATTTAACAAAACAGAAGACAGATGTCCAGAAATTACCAATTGCTAATGCACACAGATTGTGATTAAATTTTAATGTGGCTTTTAACTTAAGTAAAGATTTTGCTCATCGAAGAGAAAGAATCCCAGAGAAAATATTGTTATTGATTTCATCATTTTAGATGTAACTGATCCTTTAAGTAATTTTTCATGGTTTCAGTGTCACTTTTTAAGTGTCTGCTTAGACTGAAGAAATCATTAGAGGGCATGTTCATTTAAAATTCTGAGTCTAATGCATAAATTGTTCTCCAGTGCACTCAACCACACATCTGTTGAAAACAAAACACAGCATTCAATGTGCTGAGCAAAATCAAAACATAACAGTAGAATGGTTAGAGAGAGTTAAATTAAGCAAATTAAATGGCATGAAAAAGTTTTCGATTGATTTAGAGAATGATTGTGTGCTTTTAAAAAATATATTGATTATCTTTAATGTGTTGAGCAAGAAAGCATAACATGTACTATGACAACATGACAGTCTCACATATGGTGAAATACATACATGGCCTCACATGGCTTTTTAGTAGAGCTGTATCAGGACAGGGATACAGGACAGCTGTATCAGTGTTGCCCATTTCACATAAGCAAGATGCAGTGGCTTGCTTTGGATTTTTTTAAACAAATAGAAAGTGAATTATGATGTTGCCACACTGATAAAGAAGCAGTCCATATTGTTCTGTCAATAAAATTAATTGCTAAAATTGAGGAGCCATAATAGCCACTATCATGTTCTGATGTTTCATAAATATTTAACTGTGTAAGACTCCTGAGGTCAAAAGCACTAATTCAGTTTTGTTTCCTGAATAGTGATGCAAAATTGACTACTTAGAAAGAAAAGTGAATAACTATGACAGATCTTCATATATACAGTGTTCTTTGACACAGACACACCTTCTCCATTTATTCCATGGATTTAAAACAGCCTATTTGTAAATAACACTTCATGATTTTATGCAAAGAATTGTGTTACAGTTGAATATCTGCTGTGCTTAAGCTTAATTTCTTGTCTTATAAAAAAGAAAAATAAACACTAAGCTAAAATGTTCTGTAATATTACATCTAAACCAATTCTCAACATGTTTCTCAGTAAGTTTTATGTGTAAAGCTGACATGGAGAGACAGGATCCACCCAATCATTTTTTCATAAGAATGAACTAATCCATACTTAAGAAGTCCCAGACTTTGAGAGAAGGACAGCTAAATGTTGGTCCAGTTAGAACACCATTCCAAAAAGCTACTTAATACCAGCCTTTTCTGATCCCACAGCTTTCTCTCCTAAAGACTCCTTCCATTGTTTTTTTTACTAAAATTCCCACCTTGTCACATTTTGCTTTTCTGTATTTGACATTAGATCTGTGAGACCAGAATAGCGCCTGGAAGAGTCTGGTGATCTCAATCTAATGTGAATTTCACTGAAAATTCAAATAAATCAAATATATTACATTCACAAAAGGCACAGAACTTTCTTTTTAAAATTATTTTTGCTTGCACATGTTCCTTCCATTTCTTGCATTATGTAGGAGATTGCTGAAGGCAACTTATTCCTGCAAAACTGATGACTAATCAAAATTATGGTTTCTAAAATACAATATGTCCAAAAGTTAGAGTAAAAAAACCAAAGTAATCATGTTAGCTTAGAACAAGAGCTTTCCCCAAACCAAAGGAAAGGCAGATGTCTTGATGGGTCACATGAGAGAATGAGAGTTCAACATTCTCCATTATACAAGTTCTCCATGATCTGCTCTTGTCACAAAGAAGTAGTAACTCATTTAATTTTCTTCCAGTTCTATATGTCAGCTTCATGAACTACCAAATACACTTTAGCTCTGAATATGAAATAAACACCAGAGAGGAGCAACCATGATTACTATAAAAAAACAATTAAGTTTAAGGCTCTGCAAGAAACACTGCCTGGTCACAAAATTCAATATCAAACAATTTTTCATCTATGGTATGTAGAACAATGTAGCTGTTTCATTTTTGCGTTACAGAAAAACATCATGGACTTCAGTGTCGTGTGACACTTGTCGATTAATACTATGCCTCTAATGATAACTGCTGTTATTCAATGCTAGCAGCAACTATGCAGCAGTGCAATGAGTAGCTTTTTAGACTCTGGTAACACTCAAGCTCTGAATGGCAAGTGGTTTATGGGAAGATTTCACAAAGCACATGAAAACAAAACAAAATCAGCTAACTCTCCAAGACGTCTGTCATGTGTCTGATATTTAACTCAAAGCCTCTAGTGGCATTTTCATCATGTAAATTAAACATCTCTGAATTGCCTATATTACCAAATAAAACATCATGAATAACTCTTGCATCTCTGGAGCTCCCTCTCCTGTTTGCGGTCAGAAGCCAGCCTTCTTTGGTTACTATCAAAGTAATCCAGACACTTTTATGGGTGACAATCAGGTTAGCCCCATTTGATCTGACTTTCACAGATTAGAGGAATTTTTCCAACAGTGGTTCTACTCAAATTGAATGGCAAAAGGTTGTGTGCTAATATCTACTGGCATTTGTGTAGAAAACAGCAAATAACATTCATTTCACCCTAGAACCGCCTTGAAAATTTATTGAGGAAACTTTTAAAAGCCATTCATTAAATGCATGCAAATGCCCATACCACCAAAATTGAGAAACTTATCTCAGGCAGACGCAGCAGGTTTTTTGTTTTTGTTTTTGGTTTTTTTTTTTCCAAATTTAATGTCTCCTTTAGAATATTTGTCTAGAAGTTGTTTACTACTAAACAGTTGGCCTAAATGTTTGCGTTATCCCATTATTGATGAGGCATATGAAACCTATTTTCAGAGTTGCTTGACATTTTTCCTTATGTAGTTGCTTTCAGTTAATTGTAACATTGCCAGACTAACCGTTTTAGGCTGTAATTTTTCATGCTGAATGTCTAATTTAGACTGATAATTTTGAAACAATTAAACTGAAACAGTTTTAGCAATTTCCAAGAACAAGGAGACTGAAAAGGCATCAATTTATTGTAATTTCAATTCCTTTACTAAATGCTGTTCTAAATGTCATGTACTAGAATCATATTGCACTTAGTTCTGCACTAACACAGAAAAAATGGTGGTCTCCACCCCAAAAAGCTTATATTCTCACAATGAAGTGAACTACAACTCAGGTATAGAAACCAATGCAAAAATACGTGGAAACAACGAAATGATGTTGGACATCATGAAAGACAGTGCCAACATAACACCAGAAATTAACTTTAATCATAATTTTCCTTGCCTCATTTCAGTCTCAAAAAAGGGTGCTATTGCTCCTAGCTCTACTATAAAAAAAATTAAAAATAAACAAAGAAAAGTGTTAGTAAAAAAACTTTGAGAAAACATATTTTGTTTTGTTTCTTTTTCTTTAAAACATAAGTGGAATAGTATGATCTGAAAGGAAAACAGAATACCAAATAGCATCATCCATTGTGTGCACACAATTGCACCATTCAAGGGGTAAAAGGAAGATTGCACATACCTACCTGCAATGAAGCAAACTAAGGAAATTGACTTGTCGGCAGGGTTTCAGTGCTATGGTTGCTGCGTGAGTTTTCTAGTTTGACATTATTTCAGTGAATCATCTTGCTTTGGGTAGACAAACGTTTTGTAAAAATCTTAAAATCTGCAGGACTACCATAGACCTTCCTAATAAATTTGGGGTTTTATTTTGAAAATAAGCTATCCAGAGCATTCAGACTCCTCACAAAGTGAAACCTGTTCCACAGAATCTGCTCTCAGCATCTTTCAGATGAGCTACCGTCTGATACAGTTGTGCTGCATAACTGAATTTTAACTCCAAATTCAAATGCTTTGGACATCTGCATCAGACAAAGCTATTTATACCCTGATAGCATATCTATTACATTTACATTGATAAGAGTTTTCCTTGTCTTTTAAACATATATTTAAGGAGGACAAATATTTTGTTGTCTACTCTGATTATTTCTATAACCTCAAAAGGGATTGGAGCCCCATCAGGTTGAGTGCTATAAAAACATACAGCAGAATGAAATCTTTGGGTCAAAGCACTTATATACTAGTTTGCATGAATAACAAAACAGTAAGAGACGAAAGGAGAAAAATTTAATTTTTCAAGATCATACAGCAAAGACAAATGTTTGGACTTCCAAGATAGTAGATCCCTCTGCCTACCGCTTTCAGCTATGGCAGTTGTGGAGATTTATTCTTTATTACTTCTGCTGCAGAAACACAGTACTCTATCAAATAAAAAAAGCCTTGTTTGAAAAGGTGATTTGCATAAGCAAAAATAAATCAATTCACATTCCCACCATTAATTCTAGGGAGTAATTTCTAGAAATTCCAAATTTCTCCAGTTTCAAAATTTTCTAACACTTCTGGCAAGCATTTTCAAAGTTAATGTTTCAATTCAAAGACTATTTAGTATAGTTAAAAATTAACTAAAAAAAAAAATCTAAGTTTTTGAAACTTCTGGGTGAACTGAACTGCTTATTTTAGTAAGAAAATAATTCCTGACTAAGGAGAAGATCATTTTGCTTGGTACTGGAACTTCCAGTTACTTCCTATCAGGTTTATACAGGTGATTATAGGAGTCTGTAAGTTCCTTTAAGATTCCTTGACTCACTCCCAAAGGAACACAATTCCTGTGCTTTAGAAAGCCTATTAAAATGTGCTAGTATTCACTTCACCTGCTTTGTTGCTTCTCACACACATCTATGTATTCAAGTTCATAGGCTGAGTCTCATACAACACTGTGAAGAATGGGTGTACAAAAAAAAGGTTGTGATGGAGCATCTCAGGCACTGTAAAAATAGCAATAAAATAGTATCTTAGTTTTCAGAACAGCTTGTCTGTAATATTCTATCAGTAATATTTTAGTAGGGCAATAGATGAACATATCAGTTTAGATTAATTTGTATAATGGCACATTTAAGAGACTGACTTTTTGAAGTTTGTTCCATCTCCACGTGTAATTTTTGGCTCTGGCATAATCACTGCCGTACTGTCTTCTTGCACATGGTAAACTAGCCATCTGGATAGTGTGTCAGCATTAATGTTTTCACACCCTCAGCTTCCTGTGCTAAATGAAGTCAAATTTTTGAATTATGGCAGCCCACCTGCATATAATTTTTTCTATAGTCTGTGACTATAACTTTTCTTCCCAGAAGAGTACAACTGAACATTATTATTCTGAAACCTGTGAAATTACAAAGGTCTAGGAGTTAATTGCACTTTTAATTGTCTGTAGAGAGGAGACTGACAAGACTGTAGCCTAAGGTCAAGGAGGATTCAACATCTCTTGTGAGCCCTTTCAGGTTCACTGTTCCCATTCATTTTTCAAGTATTCATAGGGCAATTTCAACAGGTCACTTTCACACCTGTGAGACTGTAGCTGGTATTGCAGAATGCTGTCTTGGTTTCTGTTTTGTTCTGGACACCAGACTGGCTTTGACTCCATTTGTGTGTTCTTACATTATGTTAAGAAATAGATTGCTAGAGAGAAATGTACTCAAAGCATGATGTGGAAATTTTCATTTCATATATTCAAGAATTTCTCTGTGGTCGATACACATAAAATGGAATGGAAGCTGTGAAGGAGAGAATTTAGCAGAGGACAAATCTCTGGTTCTAAACCTTGAACAGGATGTTAATTTAAAAGCTTTTTATGACGTGGTCACAGTTCCACAGAAAACCAATGCTTTGAAGAAGATGTCTGTTGTGATTGTAATGGCGACACAAATTGTCATTTAGATGCTCCATTCAGAGTTCAGTAACTCTTTTTGAACTACCTACTTTTTCTTTTAACTTACTAAAGCATATAACCCCAAATGTAAGTGTATAAAGAAATTATAAGACTAATTACAAAAGCTAACATTCTTTGGAAGTTTATTTCTGTAGGTACCTCAGCAGATGACTCAAACCAAGGATGAAGTTTAGATATCAAACTGCCCTTTCCTTACACTTACTATAAAAAAGCTTGGGAAACTGCAGCTTTTTTCCTCCTAATTCTTGACCAAATCATAACTTCAATAGAACATCAATAACAAAGCTGAAATCCCAAAAAAGGGATTTTGCAAGAATACCTTCTCTTGGAGGCATAGAAAGATCCCAAACCTGCTGTTTTCTCCTCATTCATAGTTCAAATTAAATGCCTGGAACGTTGAAACTGAAGCAGCTCAGTCAGCTGGGCAGAGGGGTGATAGACATTTCACTGTAGAATTTTGACTCAGCCTCAACATGTAGAGGAAGGAAAGAACACTAGAAAGGAAAATTTCAAGAAAAAAGGAGAAAATTATGTGCTTATGTGCAGATAACAGATCCCACTTCAAGCAAAACAGTCAAAGCCCAACTCTATACATCCAACTCAAGGAAAACAATCATGCACAAATTTTAGGATGAGTTTGACTGACGTGTATGGCTCACACAAGCAGGAAGAAACACAACCATCATCTGCAGCGTATAGGATTTCATGGAATCATGGAACTGTCAGAGTTGGAAGGGACCTCTAGAGAACATCTAGTCCAAATCCTGCTAAAGCAGGAATGCCTGGAGCACATTACTCAGGGTTCATCCAAGCAGGTTTTGAAAATCTCCAGAGGAGGGGACTCCACAACCTCCCTGGGCAGTGCTCTGTCACCCTCAATATAAGGAAATTTTTCCTCATATTTGAATGGAATTTCCTATTTTCCAGTTTGTGCTTGTTGCCCCTCATCCTGTCCCTGGAAACCACTGAAAAGAGCCCACCTCCATCGTCCTTCAGCCCACCCTTTAGATACTTATAAGCATTAATAAGGTCTCTTTTCTATTGCCTAGAACTCTTAACCATAATACATTCCTTCAAATACTTTACCCCCATTTCACCTTCCTTACACTTTTCACAAGTTAACTTAGAATCTTAATAAACTAATGCTATTATTATTTATTTATTTCTAGCATATTCTATTCTCATTTACTTGTTCCAAACTTGCTCTCTATCTTTATTTGATTATTATTGATTACTAACAGCAAAAAAATACAGGGAGGAGAGAGAAAAATTAGTGAAGGGAGTGAAAACACAGTATAGGGTTAAACCAATACCCATGGGAATCGGTCAGACCTTCCATTGACTCCACTGGGCATTAAATCAGTCCTATTCTAATTATTTCTTAGTGTCAATACCTTTCACTGGAGACACATAACAGTATTCTAATCCCCACTGAAACCTAAGGTAGGATGAAGGGTAAGTAATATAAACTTTGTGGCACTTCTGGCATTCTCTTAAAATATTCTCTTAAATAAGAAAAACATCAGTATGGCGGTTTTATGCTATCATTTTGTTTTGTTTCATGAAGGTAAAATTTCAAAACGTTGCAGCAGTTTCCTTTACAGTCCTAATTCAAGTTTTTTGGTTCTCTGCCTCCACCCAAACCAATCATCTAGTGCATATTTTCTGAAACAGTATAGCACCTCAGCCTCCCTCAGGGTCTTTTAGTTGGATGGTGTCACATTATGTTGTCCATCAAAGAGCTCCTACAGAGCTAAAAGACAGAGGTTGCTCAGGCACTCTAAACTGCCTTTTGAGGCTTTCTTGACTATATGGGGAGGTAGCATCTGAAATTAGCCACCAAATCTAAATAATCTAAACTTCAGTAACAGTGCATCGCTCCCTAGCTTCCCTTTCCACAATAAAGTGATCACTCATTCCTGCAACTGACGCCTGTGAATAATGTTTGCTGTCTTATTACAACTAAAAGTTACTCCTATACTGGGAATTGCACCATGTTTTAACAGTGTAGTGAAGCGTAAGTTATGCATATTCACTAGGAAGATGAATAAAAATACCCTTAGAAGAAAAAAAATGTACATAGGGTAAATATTAGAAAGTCTTCCCTATCAATCTAAGTAAATGATTTGGAAACTTTTTTCACCTTTATCTTTTTCTTAACCTATGCTGTATATGGCACTATATATTGTTTGCTACTAACAGAAACAACAGGTCAAAACCAATTTTTCTATTTCTCTGGACATCTAGAATAGCTCCAAAGTACTTAGAAATCACATTCTACATTTATGTATTTATGTGTGCATGTGTCTGAAATACCATACATATTAGGAGTGTGCATAAAACTAATAATTATGCAACCCGCTTTGACACATACGTAACCCTTTTCATTGTTAGGCAATTAATTTCTGAAAAATACAAAATTATCAGGGGAAAACACAACATTAATATATGATACAGTCTAAGACAAAAGTGGAGCATAATGAGTTATGCTACACTTTTTGTGGTTTTAATTTCATCCTTTACAACTGTTCATCCTTTACAATTCTTAATCCAATAGCTCTTCATATTCTTACTGAATTGTATAATCAAATTAAACCACAAGCATACTGTTTGCAAAAGCAAGTGGATGTTAATCCTGTGAGCAAGAGTGTTTCTGACATTCAAAGCAGCCAATCCTTTCTATAAATGGCAGTCTTTGAAATTTGTGAGACTATATTCATCCCTAGGACCTACAAATTGGTGGCACAATGTCAGAAATATCTTTTTCTTCTTCTTTTTTTTTTTTTTCCAATTACAGTATTTTTCAGCAATATAGACATTACCTCAGGACAGTTCTGCATAAAAGACACAAAAGGTTACTTTCCATACGAATACACTAAAATAACAGAGAGAAAAGAGTGGGATCAAATAAGTTTTGCCTCTTTCTCCCAAAACTGACTGAAGCATCTTTGCATAAAAAGTCATGATGAGGTTTCCAGGAGAATATTCCAAGCTTCAGGAAGGTGAAACCATGGAGCTATTAAACAAAATAATATTGCTTTTGTATTTTTCACCTGCAACTGACTGCCGTGACTTCTCCACAGGTAGCTGGCTGGACTCAGTACAGCTTTTGAATCAATCTCACATGAGACAATGTGTCCGGCGCTTATGTAGAGGTTGGTCTTGAGACTGGCAAAGCAACCTATGACTCTTGGAATATCCAACAGATGCGAAGACCACATCTCTTCAATTTCCTTTAATTAACTAAATCTTTAGCTTCTTAGAAATTATGATGTTTCAAAATTTACATAGTGCATTACATGTAATTTTTAAAGTTATTTTCCCTGCCACAGTTTACCTTGTAGGACACTGATCAGATTCTCTATGTTCCTGTTTAAACAGGTAACATTTAAAACATCCTTTTAAAAAAGAGTCCTTTGAAGTATGTAGAAATTCATTCTTTGGACATCAGTGGGATGCTCAATCTCTTTTTCATTCTCTCTTGATTATTGGAAAACCAGTAGGCTCTGAATGTAAATATGATTTAAATCTTTTTGGAAGCTAATGTTTTACATACTGTTGACTGGTAGTGGTGCTCAAAATTAGATGTTTTCCATTGCAAACAAGGTTAAAATTACAAAGAAGTGGGATTTTGTTAGAATCTTAGGGTCTTGTTACATGCATTTTAGGTCAGATACTGTTTGCTATGAGAGAACAGTGGTTTATTGTAGAGTTGTCAATTTAAATTAAATTACAACTTTTGAGAAACTAACTTGCAAACTTAAAGCAGTCATATGATATTATGCATTACATCTTCAGCCCATTAAGGAACCCTAAAGTAAGGTAACCAAAGACAGAAAATACTGGTTCAAGTTTCAAGCCACAATAAGTGTGAATATACCCTCAATTTAATAAAATGTATAATGCAACTTCCTGAGGCTTAAATTTCTTACAATTGCTCTTGGAATGGGCACTTGTTTTCCCATTATTGGCCACTTTAATCTACTTATGCCCTAGTTGTCTCATTTAAAGATCACTTTATAGTACTGGGTGATGTGCATCTGAGGTCTGTGTTCCACTATTGCCTGACGCAACAACACAACAGTTTACAAATTTCTGAACTTGATCTGAAAGCTGATTTAAAAATCTATACAGACAATCACATTTCCTTGAAAATATATACACACAAGTCTGCTGTGAGGTGGCTAAAATGAAGTAAATTCAGTTTTGAGAGACAGGAAGAAAGCCAAGACTGAAAAGTAAAGATCCAGAAGCAAATTGGCACTAGCAATGACCAAGTTCGAAACCCATCCCTCCCCAGAGAAAATTAGAAGAGGGAAAGGAAGACAGGGTTTGGAAAAGTAGAATGTTTGTGCTTTTCTTTCCAGCAGATTGCATTAAATATTCAGCAAAAGGCGGGGATCAGTTTACATTACTCTTCTTGTTTCTCGTGTATCGGCTGACAGGTGCTGTAAACATACATAGACAAACATGGTCCTATTCTTGCAATGCTCCAATAACTGAGGGCAGAAATACTTTTTTCCTGCAGCAACAACTTTTTGATACTTGCAGCCATAATACATTAAGATCAAGGTTGGTATGGCTGTTAGAAATAAAACACTTTTTTGGTCTTCCTGTACAATATAATATTTAATTCTTAGACATATGTAGCAGGAAGATGCCCCGTAGTTAATCTGAAAGAACATTTGTGTGGTTTTATGAGGAACTTCATAAAGAGTCATTTCAGTGACTCCTCCCTCGTATTTAATAACAATTAAAAAAATCTTATAAACATTTCAGGTCAACCTCTAGGTTTTACAGCTTGAGGAAAAGCACAGACCAGAGTGAAACAGTTGACCTTGGCTAAAAGATGGGAACTAGTATTTAAAACATTCACTCATTCATGTTTAAGAGATGTCATGGTAAATAAATAATGACTGTTTACACTTAGTCCTAAGTGTCTTCTTTTTCCACACTATAGGCAGCTATTTGGCTGAGATGGTATCATTCACTGATCTAATCACACTGTACCTTTTTTCTCACTTGAATTGTACTTTTGGCTGTCACTTGCTCTTTTGAACAAAGGTTTACACTATTAAAAGATATCATAATAGCATATCTTTTTTTTTTCTACTGAATTGATACTCAAATCAATAACGATAAGGGCAGTCTTCTCTGTACCTAGAAAAATGTACCATCTGCATTTGGCTTCTGATATTCTGCTGTGAGCAAAATTTAAGCATAAGGAAGTGTTTAAGACTCCCCTTAAGTTAAACTGCAATTCTAAGTATTTTATAATCTTCATAAGAGCCAGAGCCAGTAAAATCGACCCTGTATATTTTTATTTCATCTCTGCTGGATCATATGATATTTAATAATTGGTTCTGGCACCTCGTTGCAAATTATTATAACTTTGAGATTCAACAGTTTTATTGAACATATGGGCAGCACAGTCTCAGAACATATATATGATACAGACTATCAAGGGGACCTTCTGTCATGTTTTGGTGAGCTTTAAAGGGTCAGGTAAAATTTGTTGGGTAGATTTGTGCTGTGTTTCCACATTCTTTGTTTTGTGTTTATTTTAGTGGGCTACTTTTTTTTTTTTTTTTTTTTTTCCCCCTTCCTTGCATTAAAATTCTTTCCTGTAAAGAGAGATTCCATCCACAATTGCAGTTGTTGATATTGACATGTGTATTACTATGTCAGGCTTCTAAGCAGTATTGAAAAGCAGCAGCTGGAATGGCCAGGCAAGACAATCTTCAGCCCTTAGTGCGTGACTTTCATATCACATGGTACCATATTGTATCAGTGTTTGTTTCAGTTAACACTATGTAAAGTTGCTGAAAGCAGAAGACCTTATCATAGCAATGAAAATGAACACGCTTAAGACATCTCATTATTGATAGAGTACTCGATAGATATTTGATAACAAAATTCAGATGACCATTTAAGAAACATATATGCTCTGCAGTATATTTATGTCTGGAAAAATAACACACATTCTTGCAACATAGTTTTTAAAGTAATGCTATTTTGATGCAACTCTTACTTCTGCGTCCATACCTAATCTGATTTTCATCTGTGAGTCCGCATCGTTTGTTGTATTAAACTATACATGAATAGAAGCAATTGTGCATTTCCTGAATACGCAAATGTCCCATAGATTTCAGTGGGAAACGTATGTGTGAAAGAAATAATATCCAGCCATTATGTAGATTATACACAAATAATTGCATAACAAGTTGTACTGAAAAATAAATAGAGATGGCTTGCTGATACATGCATGTGTGTGTATATCTTAAAAAAAGGAAACCTATCTACTAAAAGTGCTTAACTATAAATGGCTTTTATTTTTTCTTAATTCTGCTAAAAATCTCACCACTGTATCACAGTATTTTATCCTCTATTGCATTTATCAGGGTTATGAAGATGAAGAATTAGGAGCTTAATCATCATTTACATATTTTTCCATGCTTACTTTTACTATGCCAGGCTGCATTTTTATTCATGAGGGTTTTTTAATCCTTCTCTAAAAACTCATTTATAGAGATCATACACTTAGGAAATACCAAAAGAAAAACATATCATGGTTTTTGTACCTTTTGCTTTTTTTTGGCACATATTCAATTGACATTCACAGCTAAGGTTGGGAAATATTAGTTAGGATAGTCATCTGTGAAAGTAAATTAGGTGAATTCTGTTAATGAATTTGAATAGCAGTTTAAATGTCTATGTATACCTGATTGAAGACGTATTAATACCTAAGTACTGGGAACCAGAATGATTGTGCCCTTAGGCAGTAAAGCTCTTATTAGAACTTGAACTATTTTTCTGGTTACTTGCCTGGCATAATTTGAACCAGTAGATGGAGTACTTGTTAATAATAATTGCATGTACAGATCTTGTTAGTATACACTAAGGGCAAGACACTTTTCATATTATAAACTGCTAAAATCATATTTGCTTTAGGCTTCTTGTATTGGTATAATTAGCTAGAAATAGCATTAAAAGGGCAGAGATAAAATATGCATAGGCCTATAGCAATCTTTCAGAAAACAGAAGCAAACACAGTTTGGAAAAGCCAAACATCATTCAGAAGAGGTCTTTTGGAAAAATATTAAGCATAACTTGATAACCAGAAAGCTGGGTTTTGTTGTTGTTGTTTTGCTTATTTTTTGGTATCTTCTTTTTTTCTAATCAAGACACTCTTTCAATCACATCTTAAATTCCAGAGGTTAAAAATTTTCTGTGGTATATTTTCTCTTAAATGCAAGGATTTACACACTAACAGACACATAGGACTACCATTATAATGTATTTCTATAATGTATTATATTATATAATATGCATAATGTATATATATATTGTAACGAATTTCTATAATGGAATGTAAGTTCAGAGAAGAGAACTGTAAATACTACTTTAGCGACTGTAGTTTTTTAAAAGTTCCCATTTTAGAGCAGCCTATGGCACCTGAAGTGTGCCAAAGACTTTGGTAGCAAAGCTCTCCTAAAGCCTGTAGTTTTCATTACATGCCAAAAATATATGTCTTCAAAGTGCCAAATACAATCTAGATTTCTTTTCTCACAGATGAGTGGTCTCCCTTTTAGTAACAGAATGATGCCTATGCTTATTCAAATTTTTGTTTTGCTCTCGAATTCAAGAACTATTATGCCTGTAATGGAAAAGTTTTAAAGGAAATGAAATTGTACCCCAAAAAACATGTGTAGTGATACAAAATGCCCAAACCCTCCTCCCAAAAAACCCTTCAGTATATTCTAGTGAATTATTTCACTCAAATACAAAACTGAACATATGTGTCCTATACAAGTGAGTGCTCTAAGTTCTAAAAGATTAATATAGGGATAGAGCCCTGATTTAAAACTCTCGTTCGTCCCTTTCCTCATTTTTATAAATGTAGGACTTCAGCACCTAATTCTAGGAAAAAGTTTAGCTCTGTGAACTCAAAGGGACGATGTTAGCTCCAGGCTAACCAAGTCTAAGATTTGTGGTAAATGAGAAAAACAGTATTTGAAGTGCACCTTCACCTTTTCAGTCACCCAATGACTACTTTAAGTGTCTTTGAACTCTTCTAATGGGCTATGATGCATTCCATTGTTAGGTACAGAAATCTAGTATTATGTAGAGGGTGAGAGTGAACCTAGGACCAGATCCAAACAAAGGTAGTTCTCATGTGAAGAAGTGATCTTCACTTTCGAGATCCCACAATTGAGGATTCCTCATATTTTGACTTCAAAGTTCTTGAGGTACTTAATCAAACCTGTCTAATGCCCAGAACTCCTTCATATTTTTTTGAGAATAGCATCCGGCTTCCACAAAAATGAAAGTAGGTGTACAAATCTGACATTACTTCTCCAAAGTGACTGAAAGTTACCCAACAGTTAATCCTCAAAGTCTTGTTATGTGCCCGAAAAAACTGTGATCCTCACAAAGCTCACAAATCTGCTACAGTTTTCTAAGAGACAACCAAAAATGGTATCTCACTTTTATGTAATGCCTTTCCTATGAAATGCAAGCAATAGATTGCTTTTCCTCTATTTCCTATAGTGACTAATCCTACATTTCCTTTTTTTCCAAGGAGATACCCTACAGAAAGACAAGTGTAAGAGGGTCACTTTCTATTCTTCCCACTGAAGCTTTGAGAAGAGAAAACCATAAGAAAACATGACGACTAGACAAACTGTTGGAGTGTTAACTTAGAAGAAACATGTGAATTCTAATCCCTTGATTCAAAGCCTGTTTATGTATTTCATATTAAAATCTAAACAACCATAGAAACAACTTCAGCTTATGTGTATTTATATTAACTCTGGGAATTGTTAGAACTGCAAAGGAAAAACATAAACAGAAATACAATAAACTTCAAATAGTAACAATACAGTAACAAATTCTTGTTTTCTTTCTGTTTTACATAGATGATGTGTATTGTGGTGTGTGCAAAGATGGAACTAAGAAAAAGCTTCAATTGGTCTGCAAACATTTTAAGTGAAGAAACAGACTGAAGGTTCAATCTGCTTAGACAACTGAAGATTTCAATTTGAGTGTATATACTTCCACTCTTGTTTTATTTAACCCCACTCTACTGTTTTTTTCCTGGCCTATTATCTTAAGGTTTCTCATATGCAGAATACAGCATTTCTAGTGACATGGAAATGGACTTACTCTTACACTTTGAGTCCTGAAAGACACCTATCTGAGCCTACACCTCACCAGGCCAAATGGGTAAACTCAGATTATTAGTTTTGCAAGACTGGCTCCTATAGTAGTGAAAGATACACTGGGACACTTACTTTCTATGCTGATGTGAAGTACACTTACAGTTCATTATAATTTGATCAGATTTTGTGACCATGAAATGTTTTTACAGACTTAATTCTTTTTAACATGTCATAGACATGTTATTATTGTCATCTTACCAGTATGCATATATCATTGATTTCTAAGCCCTGTACAAAGACTATACAACCACATATATTTTCCATACTATATATGCCTATATTAACATGTTTATTGTTAAGTTAGAAGGTGATCAAATAATTTCAGATCAGGCTGTGTCCTTTCTGAGTCAATATCTAGATATCTAGTTATAAATGTATTTTATTTGGATGTGACTTCTGTTTTAAAGTTTCAAGAGTGCTGACTGCCACGAGTTCCTAATGTTTAGTCTCTAGATAACATTCTTCCCAGTTGAGAAAAAAAAATCATTGAGAAAAAAGCATATTTCTCTTAATATAAGGAATTAAATTCAGATAGGTTTACTTTTTAGAATTTCCATGCCTGATATTTAAAGATTATTTCATGAGAAACATATTTAATAATTTATATAAAATCTAGATAAAGTATTATGCAAGACTGACATAGAACATGCTTGTAACAGGTCAATATTACTTATGCAGAAGTTCCTAAAATATATATTAAATAGAGCAGCAGCTTTCTTGGAAGAAGTCTACCTTGGTTTATAACCATACAGAGACATGGTCAGGCAACTGTGTCACAAAGCATCCATACCATTTCCGTCTAGTCAACACTCATTATTTCAACTCTTCACCCCAACTCCAGCCTGAGAATCCCAAGAAGCGAGGCTGGCATTTTAGTTTCCCACACCACAGTCATCATTCCGTTTAGAAGAGGTTGGGGCCATCTTGCACAAGTGTGCATTTGAAAAAAGAAGACTGGCTAATCCACAGAGTAATCTCTTATGAGTCCTTTACACCTTCCCTTGCCTGTGCCAGCACTCAGCTGTCGTATTCAGCTGCACGTTGGATTCCCCCAGTGCTCTGTTCCATGAATCATGACAAGGTGATGATTGTCATACTACCTTGTTTGCTGGCTTGGGAACAAAGGACTGTGCACCACAAATCCCCCATACATATCATGGAACATATTAAAAGTGAATAATTTTCTGATTTTTTTCCCCCTTCCTAAAATCAAAACAAAAGGGTCATAATTACAGTTTCCTTCTTGAAAACGTACTGATCTCATTTACTCATTGAAATTTATTAATGAAATGACAGGCACCACCTGAGTGATTTAGGTCCTGCTGAAGTCATAGGGCCAGGATGCTAAGCATAATTTTCAAGAAGGCACAAAACTTTAATTTTGCTGTAGCTCCCAAAGTCACCTCAGTTTCCAGTATTATCCAAAAACTCTGCAGATATGCACCTGAGAGGTCTTTTCTGCTTTTGCATACTCCTCAGTCCTCTACCCCTCCCCCCATTATTTATCTCTTTTTATTCTGCATGTGTCATTGCTTATGTACACACTTAACATATTTTTATTCCTCTCATTGGAAAAAAAATATTCTGAGTTCACTTGCTTTTTTGTCAGTTGTCATTCATTTTACCTTGTTTTGCTTGCTTCAGTATGTTACTTCCCCTTATATTGTGAACTATGTCATCTGTGCCAATGTACATCCCTTGATAGTGAGTATGCAGTAGACTTTACTGAGAAATAGAAAAGAGAAGTGTTAGCCACTGCTCTCACCAAGATTATATTCTCTCTTAATAGAAGCTGTTGATAGATCCTGCGAGGCTACAACACTTAGGGTGTTGACTTGTAGAATGAAATCCTCTACACACAAGCACAGCAAAATATTTTGGTGAAAAGTAATTATCAGAAATAGTGACACGAGTAAATTAGTTAACTACATTTCAGCAGGAAGCTTGAGTTACCCCTGCCCATTCTTGTTCCAGACCCATCTAAAATCAGCAGTTCAGCTTAATGATGTCACAACATTTGCCAGGCTGTGGGCACTGAAGAGAAGACGTGAAAATACTCCCACTGAATCAGATCCCCTCCTCTCACTAAGCACAGTTAAACAGCCCATCTGTCTCACATTGGAACTGTTATCTTTGAAACATCATTCTATTATTACCACAGTGGTTCTAAAAAACTGTCCTTAATTTTAGACATCTTACAAGCAAGTTTTTTAATTCTCTGGATATTGTTAACCCAGATCTTAAGCACCGACGCTGAACAATGCTAGGAAGCTCCTCTCAGTAGGATATGGCTCAAGTACTGTACATCACCATTCATTTACCAGGGGTAACCTTTTGTGAAATACAGATATCCTACATTAAAAAAAAATCACAACAAAGAATCCGACCCCTCCCTAATCTCTAATATTTTTGAAAGTGTGAATTGAAGAGGACTGAGAGACAGATGGGTCTGGATGATCAAGTTACCTGTTATAGCGGCACATCTGCCAGGGCAGTCAATCACTGTGATGTCTCTGACAGGTCGATGGAGACTGAGTACGAAAGGCTAATGCAGAGAGAAGCTGAGGAAGGGCTGCCCTCCTGCCTGTCTCTTGGGTTTGACTGGTCTGAAAGCTGCACTTGAATTTGCTACAGTTGAAAAAAATCCGTGACACGAAAATCCTAGGAAAAAGACCTCAGTCACAATAAAAAAATCCTAGTGCATTGAGCAAGCATAATTGTGAAATAGATCCGTTCTTGATTTTGTTTGGAGCTTTTTTGTTTCAGGAATCAATCAAAAATGAAAAAAAAAAAAGATGGATTAATACAAATATATTTTGGCAAAATCATTTCACAACAGAGATGATGATAAATATGAATCACCAGAATAGAAAGAAAGGTTAAGACTGTCAAGTAACAAAACTAAATAAACTGTGGCACTAGAGTAGTTTATTTTTTCTGAATCTATGATTACATTAATTTGCATTAACCATGATGTCTTTCTTCTGTGTTTTCCAGCGTATTTATTTTCAGAGCTGCTGCTCTATATGCTAAGGTTAATTGTCCTGCAAAAAGCTTACACTAGGAAGTACTGAGTACCAAGAAGGTTTTTCACAGTTACAAACAACTTCTAGATTTTTGTTACATATTGCATATGTGTTAAAAAGAGTATAGTGCTAATTGGATTGCTATTTTACCACATTTGCACCACTATGAATTTCTATTTCTTGGACAACAGAGCTCAGAATAGTGTAAATATAATGCCGGAGAAATGGCTCCAGGATACAGTAGAAAGCCCTGCAAGCTCCAAAGGTTTTGATGGTTAAAGAGAGATCGTTTGATTGTATTCAATGAAGGCCATGCAAACTCCTATAGCAAGAGGAAGACACCAAAAGTTATAAATCAAGGACACTTTTTTACAAATACAATATTAATTTTGTTTTCAAACATTTTCAAGCTTGTCCACAAACAAGCTATTACTTGGAAGAAAAAACCTGAATGTCAAAAAGCCTTTAATATTTCCAAACTGCAAAACTGATAAGTACCTATAGAATACTAATTAAATATGGTTTTACATGTTATTAGTCTGGCACCCATTTTTTTTAGTAATCTTTATCAGACTATTGCTATGATAAGTATTTTCTCTGGAAATGCAGTTTCCTGGCAAAAACACATTTCTATTTTAGAATGCTTAGTTTAAGGTCTCTGAAAATAAAATTAATATTATTTGTGAGCTTCTAATATTTTCAG
This sequence comes from Gallinago undulata, assembly GCA_026546715.1. Taxonomy (NCBI): domain Eukaryota; kingdom Metazoa; phylum Chordata; class Aves; order Charadriiformes; family Scolopacidae; genus Gallinago; species Gallinago undulata. Next base: position 34,652,957 of record JAOTQQ010000041.1, on the reverse strand, counting down.
GAAATGCATTTGATATTTTCTGGCATAGTGGAGGCCAGATCCATCCATGTTTCTGAAAGCGCTATACTTGGTGTTTATTCACGCTGTGTAAACTGAAAAATATAATGCTTATACGTAGAAAGTAAAAGCTTAAAAGGCTGAACTAGAATGAAGGTGATTTCTACTGGGTTTAGTACTTTGAATTTGGGCATGGTATTAAAGAAACCTCCCTGAAGAAAACGGTACCCATAGTTGAATTCAGTGGGTTTGAAACTATATTAACAATATGTCAGTCTTTGAGAACATTTCCTCAACAAGAGCATTCCCAATGGATTAAATATGCTCAATGGAACTACTGCTCTCGGTGCTCACAAAACTGCTTGTAGTTCTGGGCCTTTAGTTTTATCTCTGTTAAAAGATATCATAATACCTCAAAAAAACCATGAGAACTGTAGATTCCTGTATGACTGTGTAATGCTAAGGTAGGGTGGTGATGAATATCATAGGAAAATCTGTAAGAAAAATAATGCTTGTTTTTCCAAATGTAGTAGAAATCCCTGTCTTGATAAATTGTTATATTTACTATAAATTCTTAATTTATAGTAAGGTCATCGAAATAAAGATGGATAGGGTAAGACACACCAAAAAGTGTTTTGTGTCTAAATGCATGTACTATGACTATGATGCAAAGAAAAATGGCTTGTCTTATTTAAATTTTTTAGCTGAAGTTTGATACTTCTTAAATAGGGAAAATAATATTTTTTGTAATGCCTTTATAGATCTACTTTTGCAGATGGTGATATTGAAGAACGATTGCATAGGTGAATTCCATTCCTTATGTGTGTAGTTAACACACCATTACTAGTTTGAGGTGTGTCAAACCAAAATTATATTATTTGCATGTTTTTATTTCTTTTAGGCAATATATTTGATATTCTCAAGTATGGTAGAGGCCAGACCTACCGACGTGTTTCTGTAGGCACTACATTTGGTAATTATCAAAATACCTAAGCTGCATAAACTGAGAAATATTTTTGCTGTATAAAAAGCCTGAGTAAATGGTTGATTTCATAATAGGTTTGCTGTATCAAATAAAATGCATGATAAAATAATTCCTGCTACAGATTGCATAGCAAATCTAGGCCTAAACTGCTCCTATTCTTAATAGACAAACTTACATTTGCTGAGATCATTGATCCAACCTATTTCATATGCTTAAAGTATTTATAAAATAATAAGATGAAATATTTATACATATGCATATGTGCACACAGTTTAGTCATTGTGAAAGCCACACAGAAAAATCTGATACAAAAATAGCAACTATGAATAAACTGCTATTTAATAAAAGAAATTAGTCTATTTGTTTTATAATATTTACAAATAGAACAACTTCCATCAACGTATGACCTCTAGTCATCTATGCCAGAATATTTTGCCAGCACTCATAAACTAAACAGAAATATTGAAGTATATATTGAAATTAGATCTTGTCCTTTTTGATACAGCATATTTCTGGAACTTGACTGTAGCAAAAAGTAAATAATTCCCCATAATAAGAAAAATCATATCCTTTTAGATAGGCAAAATGCTAATACTACTCCATTTCTGTGCTAAGCCTTCTGAACTAACATATTTTAAAACCTTTGTGGAGCTTATCAAATGATATTTTCCAGTAAGTATGGTTAGAGAGGAAAAAGAATTAATCCTAGATGTGCCCAGCAACCCATTTCCCCCATTAATCACGGTTTCTCATGTAATAATATTGAAGTTCTAAACAAATAATAATTAGCATTTGTTTACATTAATAAAAAAACTGATTAAATATTTCTGCATGTCTTATTTACTGTCTACCTTAAATTTAGTGATTTGTCTCACTGAACACAGTGCATTGTTTCATAGCCAACACAAATGGCATTGCTTTCAATTTAATCACTGCCTTTTTTTGCCATTAGTACAATAGTTATACGGGAAGAAGTGATCATGTTCGCTATGATGTTAAACGTAGACAGCAAAAAGCCCCCACTTGATACTGTGCTGGTATGCTGTAACTGAGCTATTTTTAATATTTCCTTGTAACTGATTTGTAAGTGAATTGTGCTTAGGCAGTGTCAGAACTTTCCTGTCAGCTACTTTAACAGCAAAGAGATAGCTCGATGAATAATTCATTGAAGGCAATTTTCTCCTAGTCACTGAGTCATCAATCATAGTTGCCTAAAGAGCCTTGAATTGGCCAGCAGAGCGCTATTCACAGGTAGTGTGATTTAGGGAATAGGAGCCACATTCATA
>JAOTQQ010000041.1:34611577-34649077 GCA_026546715.1 Gallinago undulata | reverse complement strand
CAAACTATGTCCATCCACCATAAATGCCCTGTGCAGACTTCTTCATATTGAAAACAATAAATTAGTATTCAAATAAATGCTCAAGAACTAATTCTGGAAACAGCTGTGACTACGGACAGTGTAAATAAGGTGGTAAAGAGTCAAGGAGCTACTTAAATACAATGCATATAAATGTTTTCAGAACGATCATTTTACTTCAATGTTTTGGGGGTTGTTTTTAAAGGGCTTATAACACATAGCTCCATGTATTTGTTGAGTTATTTTAAAGGCACAGGTTGAAATGTTGGCTTCTTGAAGTCAACAAAACTCCTCTTAATTTCTGGGAAGCTATAATTTCAACGCTGGTGTCTTAAACAGTTTATTTCAGAACAAAAGAACAGTCAAAAAACTGTTGCAACTGCAACAACTTCTTAGTCATACTTTTATAAAAAACAAACAAACAAAACAAAACAAACCCAGAAGTAGCTGATAATAAGGGTAACTGAATACCCTTTCTTTTTTTCCTAAATATGAAACTCAAGCTAGATTTTATTCACAGAGAGTATAGTAACATAATTTGAGAAATGCAAACATAGATTTTAATAATGACTTAATGTTGTTCTCCCTTCCTTCATCCTGAAAAGTTCATCCAAAGGCTGACTTCTACTTAAGTAGTCACTTAAAGGAAGTGACTGAAAGGAAAAAGGGAGAAGTGTGCGGAAGCAAAAAACAATCTCCAGTTCAGTGCTTCCTTTCATATTCTATAGGCAGTATTTTCTGCATTAAAAAGTATTAACACTGCAAGACTTTAATACAAATTTAGTTTTCTTGAAAATTCTTGCTATAGCTTTTGAATATATAAGAATTTTGGTTTTAAGTATTCTTTACCTTGGTGTAAGAAATGGACTTTTTTAGCTTTTAACTGTTGAAATGGTAAATGTCAATCCTTATGTTTTGCAGTATTCCTCTGAGGCTAATAAGTTGAAAGTCAATGTTAATATGTTACAGCCATTCTTTGGCTGAAAGATGTGATTAGAAAACAATGTTGAAACTGTCAGTGAGTAAAGCCATAGAATATACATTACGTGGTAACACATTACTGAAATTGAAGAATCTTATTTCTGTGCACCTTGACATTAAGTAGACCTATTGTCCATCAAATTCATTGCCATTTTCTCCAGTTATAGCTGCAGGCATGTGCATCCTATGACAGCAGAAGGGTGATACTTTTGCACTTAAATGCATAAACTCATGTAGTAAATATTGAAACATTGACTATTGGACAAATGAGAAAGCAAACTGCTTTGGTAGCAAAATGCTTTCCTGTATTTAAGTTTAATGGTATCTCATTGTGAAAAAATCTGGTTTTGAAATTTAAGGCAAAAGTGCTTTGCTGAACCCAGGAGGTTGTTTATGAAACATCTGTTTGTTTGTTTGATGGTCCAGAGTCACCAACGTTTCCGCAAGTAAATATTCTCTAGCATCTAAAATACTGCCACAACATATAACACAATCAGCTTCTGTGAGGAAGAGTCTTCAGAAGCACGGAATTTTATGAAGGCTGTCAGGAATCAGAATAAAATATCATCTGATTGTAAACTTTCATTGTATTGTAGTGTAGTGATGAGGTTAAGCCTACAGTTCTCTGTTAACTTAAATTTGTGCCACAGTAGAAATACATTCCCTATCTTGCCACTTTGTCATTCTGCCTCTTCCCTCAACACTTTTCTTTTTCCCATTGACTGCTCTTCTACCAGATCAGTTTCCCATTCCATATTACTGTATATCTGCACAAATACTTTTCCTGGCATGACAGAAAAAGTGTCATGAGGTTTACAGATGAGTACAACATGAAGAGTAACATTGCCAAGTATCTAATAGGAGCCTATAGAGGCTAAAATAACACTTGAAGTACACAGAAAAGAATATCAAATAGGAATAAATAGATCATGTTAGTTCTCTATTTAAAACAGCTGCAACTGGAAGAGTAGCAGTGAAGATAACCAACCTTTAGAACAACTAATTTTCAAGCACAGAAATTTTAAAATAGGGAGAAAGCTCCTTTCTGAAAGTTGTGAGTCTAACCACCATCACTGCACTTGTAGTAAGAATTCATTCAAGGAAATGGTATGGCTGTTTTGAGTAGAACATCATTTTAGTTCAGGGAGAGCATTCTTTCTGGCCTTAGTTTGACACTGTCTCAATCTGTTCTGATAAGCATTTAAAATGCTGTACAATATTTTTAATTCAATCATTTTCTGAGTAAGTGATTTCCATAGAATCTGATTCATTACAGAGATCAAATAGAAGATTTTTTTCTAATATAAAATTTCATAGTTGAAATAAAGTTCTGAATTAAATTTATGGCTTTCAGCATTATAAGTGAAAGACTTCTTGTAAAGCCAAATTTATCTAGATGAGCCAACCTCACTAAAGGAAACAAAACTGGGTAATTGATATAATAAAGCACATAACAATATCATTTATACTCTAACTTATGAGAACAAGAACACTGAGTTTGTTGACTCTAATGTCTCAAATTTACAAGAAAGCTCAGGCCCACTTGGAAATAACCTTCATATTTTAACTCTGTGGAGAATTATTCACTAAAACTGATTTCCAGAGGATGTAAGACTTTTGCTGTCACAAAGAAGGCACTACTGCAACAAGCTTTCATCAGTAGTAATAGTCCTCAGGATTCCACAGAACAATCCACATTTCTTACATTATACTTGAATCTGTCTTTAACAGACCAACAACTTCTTGTGGTAGTGAAATTCGGATTACCTTTATCTCATGTATTTTGACAAAAAACTGTTTTGATACTATCTTTAAATTGCAGACAAGCAGAAAAATATTTTATCATACTAAAATTTATTTTTTAATTTAATAAGTAGCTACAAAATGTAGAATTCCTCGATAACACCAAAACCATTTGGAAAACAAAAGCTAACAGCCATAAATACCCCTAGCCTCTTAGCAGAACTGGGATAATATGATTATCATACTGTAGTTTGTTGAAGCTAGTACCTCACTCATGCTCAAATCAATTTCAATGAAAAAATTCTTCCTGCATTAGCAAATGCATTGATAGCAAGATAGTGAAATGCATCTAACTTCACTGGACACCTATTAGGCCCTGCATCATCCTTCTTTTAGAAATATCTGAAATATTTTCCTTCACTTGAACTGTTAATGAATAGATAGCGTAATATTTTCAGACAGAATCAACCTCAGCCGAGCAACCAGAGAGGGGAGCAGGGAATCAGAACACTATACCATTATCACCAATTATGTAGAAATATAATATCTACTTCTTTCCAAACACTCTTTTCCAAAATGTTCAATCATTTTGAACAAAATTAACTGCAGTTACAAGTCTATCATAGGGTGAAAAAGTCACAGTAAGTTGACAAGCGTAATTTATTTATGTCTTCTAGAATTAAACTAACAGATGTTATGAGAACTCTTGGCTGGGATGATGCAGAGTGCAGACATATCTGTATCTATGTCAGTGCCTAATGATATTGCAAAGATTAAAATAAATAACAACCTTTGAAATCTAAAAGTGTATTTTTATTAAAAATATCATATGATAATAGAAGCAGTAGATAACCAGCAGTTGGAAAGGCAGTTATTAAAACAAGCAGAGGGAGTTGTAGCCACTGGTCGCAAAGGATTTGGACTCTGCAGAAGCCTCTCAAATCAAGGTTAGATCACATGACAAGTGTGCCACTAAGATGGTCTATGATAACAATACAGATATCATAGACATCCTCCTACTGTATGCAATTTTAAATTGTGATAGCTTTTTCAATGCATCAGGTAAAAAGCTGATCCATAAATTGGTATAACTACACTGCTTCATTTAGAATCACAATTTGTTGTTAATTTTTTATGGCACTATTCAAACATATTGATTTAGGTGTTCACTTTTATATCTTTTTGCCCATGGGAACTAATATATCAAGGAACAACATGAGCGAGCAGATGATTTAAAATATCTTGAATTTGATTATGCTATTCCCTGCTATTGAAGCTGGCTTGAGTCATTGCACAAAAATATAGAGCATAAATTAAATTCTCACCTCACATTAATCTCAAGTGAGACTAATGAGCTCAAGTTCCTCTGCTCAGAGCAATTTTTCTTTTGATACTAAGTAGCCATTGCATAAAATTACTGTCTCCAACAGGAAATCACATGGGTTTAAAAAACCATAAAAATAATTCAATCTTTGACGAAAAAAACTCCAACCCTTCACACTTAGTCACATCAATCTGCAAATCTGGTATGGTGTCTCTAATCAAACTTGCAAACACAAACTCTCAGTCCTACTGCATTAGTAAAAGTTTGTTTTCCTTTAGGTTAATCTTTTTGAAAAACACAAGAGTCAAGATCCCTCAAAGGTGCAGTGATTGGCTTCATATAGAGTGTCCGGTTTAAAAAGCAAATGCTCTAAAAGAGGAAAAGCTTTGTTGGTTTATGACTTATTTGCACTTCTCTAGGTTTTACTGTGTTTCATTAGATATCCTTAATGTTCCTTAGTGATTAATATTTCTCACTTTCAACTGAAAAGCTACTACAAGTTACAAAAATGATTCTTTCATTAATCAGGTACATAATTTCCTCTCAGCTTTCATTTTTATTATGACTTTGAATTTTTTTCAGTAAAGTACATTGTAAATAGAGAAAATGTGATTTTTTTTCTCAAGGGAAAAAGGTTTGTTATTTTAAAATTACAGCAGTGAAGATCAAAATAAAGTGACTCTTCATTGTACTATCCAAATAGCCTATCTTTGTACAAAAAAACCTTTCATTTTTCACAACTAAACTGAGTAAAAGGCACTGTTACCTAGCAACATTCATTGTGTTTATGACCTTTCATCCAATCTGAGCTCACAGATGTGCTTCTGAAGCTAATAAACATACATCATAAAGTCCCCGCCTGCTTTGATGAAATATATAAGCCCTTAGAGCAGACTGTGAAGTGTCCTTTCTAAAAAAGAAAAAAAAGGTAAAATCTAAAACCCAAGAAAAATAGTATACATTTGGAAATATTTTAAAAAGTATAAACTATGAACTCAAAAACTCTCTGCAATCGGTCTGCTGTCTCTTGTAGTAAACCAAAAAATTTTCCCAGGAAGTTGAGGCCTCGCACACAAACATAATAGGTGTATGACTGATAGATTTAGTTTTTCTTGTATTAATGAATATACTGATCCTTACCCTTCTGGAATCAGGATGTCCTAAAGAAACTTAAAAGAGAAAAGGTTTGGGTTGTAAAAGATACTGACTGCCTGAATTTCAGATAATAGTGAAAATTTTTTAGCTTTAAAAAAGATTATATCTGTGAATATCTCCATGCTTTCTGCACATGATGATTGAATTTAATCAACAGTTTTGTCCCTACATTAATCACACCATGCTCTGAAATAAATGTATGAATAAAAGTGTATATATTCTGAGCTCAGCCTACAGGGAAAACAGTCCCCTATGTTTATAGGTCAATTTGAAAGTAAAAAGCCCTCTATAAGTACTGTGATTCTTGCCTTTTTCAGGTTTAGTTAGCTTGCACAAGCTTTCATGCTAAATTGCAATTATAGTTCAAGAGTTACTGTATCAAGTGACTTGCTTGGTTCCATCTTTATTTTCTCTTTGACTCCATCCACACTTTCTCTCTATTTGTAATTGAAAAGAATATACTTTCTAACACTTCAGACTTCATATGGAAACTGAAAATGAAAATCTATTTTTCAGCTTTTTGCACCATCACAAATCATAAAGACTTTGTAGCCAGAACTTTACAAAGACTTGTGCAGAAGCAGTTGGCTTGCTCTTCTGTAAGGAACAGTTGGAGTAACTTTCTGTTGCCAAGAAAAATTAGAATTTCATCGATAGTATATGGTCAATAAATGCTCTTTTTTACAAATACTTTATACAGATATAGTACTTGCAGAATTCTGCAGGTCAAATCTGTTTTCAATGCATGTGAAGGCTATGCAGCTCTCTCACATTGCTACAGCTGTGAGTGAAAGCAGTTTTAATATGAAGTCCAAGCACACGATACCATGTGTAATGGTGAGGCCTACCATGACAGACATTTTTTAAAAAAATAAATTCATTTAAATCTTGCAGATTTTTTTTCCATTAGCATAAAAACCTGCTTTAATAAATTCATTTCCACAGGGTTGTCTGATGTAACTGTAGTTAATTTTCAGTAATAAGAAAAAGTGAATATAATCTTCTTGATGGCAACCACAGTCTGAGATTTATCACTGGAACAATAGCTCTATTGGGCCTACCTATACTTTTGGCAGAACTGAGAGTAACAGAAATTTGAATATGTTAGAGATAAGCATTGTACAAATTATTAATTTTATGTAATTTTGATAATTAAACCATTGTATTCAGCACATTTGAAAATCTGCTAATTTATAACCTGAATACGATTTTCAATGCATGATGACAACTCCCATTCATGATGAAAAACTAAATGTTCAGTGATCATTTTCAAGTTGCCTGGATAATTACTCTGACCAATTACAGTTTAGCAAATGTAACTCTAGTAATCCTCTACCATCAGATACTACTTCCTGGTGGGCATAAGTAGCTATCCTGGGAAATTCAGAAGGCTGTTGATGTGATATATGTATCTCAACATTGAATTAAAATCAAATAAATGTGTATCATAGATCATAGACTGGTCCGGGCTGAAAAGTACCTAACTTGTGCTTTTCAATGTGAAAGATTTGCATATGACAGATACTACCTTCCTTCTAGAAAACTTCAGCGTAAGTTCAGTCTCAATGGAATCAATCCATTTTTCACTTGTAGTGTCTATTTAGCCTCAAAGGGCGATCCTGGTGACTGTATTCACACACACAGACATATAGGTACATTATAATAATAATATTTTATATATGTGAAAATAATATATATACACAAATGTACATAAGTCCAGTTCTTGAGGCTTAAAGAGAATGAATGATTATTATGAAATAGTAAAGAAAAGGCACATTATGCTAATATGTAGATACCGCTTGAATCCATTTCAAAACAACATCCACAGCACAGACTTTTAGGAACCAAAGGTAATACTGGCTACAATTTCAGAGTGGCAGATGTCTGAAATATTTACAAACGTATTTTAGGAATGAGCACAAAAGAATTATAACAAGATGACCATTCTTCATCAGACTTACCATAGTTCTTCAATTTGAGTTCTGAATCCTTTTCAGGCCACTGAGTCGAGGACTTGAGACTAATGACTCGGAATGAATCACAGAATCACAGAATCTTAGTGGTTGAAGATACAACCAGCAGCACAGATTCAAAACCAGCAGCATAGTTTCAGAACTTTCAGAGTGTTGAGAAACACCCAAGAATTTCTTCACTGCTACAGCCTCAGAAATCTTCTAATATTAGTACAATTTGTATTTCTCAGTATGACCCTCATTCAACATCCACGTGGGCATGATAATCTACCTATTTATGACTATAACTACGAGATTTATATATAAGAATCACACATAAAATGGTTGGCATTGCAAGGGATCACTGCAAGTCTTGTCTAACCCTCCCGCTCATGCAAGGATAAATGAAATCTGGGACCTTCTTTCATGAACTACGTCTTCTATTAAAATACTTCATAATATTTTTATAAGTTTATATTATCATGGTTCTTGGACTAGAACGCCACTTTACAAAATGTATTTTCAAATAGAAAATACAGTGCTTTCCAATATTTAAGTCAGTACCTGGGTAAATGCAAACACAGAAGTGTAAATGATGCAGAGAAGAATGAACACAATGATAAGCATACCATGGGGCAGGAAAAGAAAGGATTATTTTGAAGTGATTGTACATATAGAAAGAAGACTCCGAGCAATAACAGCACTTAAGGACATATTTAGCTTTAGGCACAGATAATTCTATTGGTTCAGACTCTTTAATAAATCAGCTCCAAAAAAAGTACTAAACTTTGAAGTATCTTAAGCAGACATAACTGATTCAAGTACTATAATATTAAAAGCAGGAATTCAAAATTTAGCAAATAAAAACTGGTTCATCCTTACCAGTTTCTTCAAAGAACAGCCAGAGAGCCTTCTAAAATAAAAATATGATAGAAATGTAGATATAGTCAATTCTATACTTCAAAGTCAGAAACATGGAAAAATTTCAAAAATTCAGATGTTGCTTTCACTTTCTTGATTGCCCTGTACAAAGGGAACTGGAGAGAGCAAGGGCTCTTATCTTAGTCAAACACATTGGTATAGTCATTCATGACTAGAAGTAGACTCCTACGCCACACAGTCTGGACCTCCTTACAATACTGGTTTACATTTTCTAATTCCTTTGCAAGTTTTCTGAGGTCTATTTTTAAATTATTTAGCTATTTTCTCCTGTTGCTATGATTGGAAAGTTATTCTAATATTTTACAATTGCAACAGTTAGGAATGTATTTTTCAATTTTCACACTGATTTCAACCATGGTCAAATTATATGAATTTGTTCTTTTGCCAACATTATCTTCTAGTTGAAGTAATTATTTTCCTTCCTGTTGTACTGTTGTTTATATACAGCAGGTTTTTTTTAAATCAGTGGTCAGAATTTTGTAGTGAATTCCCCATCTGACTTCATCAGGGGTTTAAGTAGCACCAAAGTTTTCTTCTCTACTGGAAGTAGTTCAGTTGACACGTTCTAGGGCTGTATTTTTTCTTTTTCAGAGTCGTACTGCATTCATGGCTAACAGTCATCCTGCAGTAACCCAGTATGTGCACATCCTTCTCTTCCTCAGTTGTCTCCAACTGATGAGACGTCAAACTAATATAAGTTCTTACTGCTACCCTACTGCAGGTTCTTCCGCTCCTTACCATACAGCATATTTTGATTATCATCTTTACTACTACTGGTTTCCAATACTATCTTTCTGTTATTCACAAGTTTTGAAAGTAGGCTGCATTTTCTGCAATTAAGATTAGTGAGATATTAAAAAAAGATTGTCCTCAAGACTGCTTTTTAAGGAAATCTAGCCATATGCCCACATAATCAGCCTCCTACCCCTCTTTCACCACTAGTAGTGCAGGTCTCACTAATATTTTGTGGCATCATCTCTCATAGCTTCCTATAGTACCTGGAAGTGAAATTCACCATAATTTCTTGAGAAATTATGTTAGTTTCATACACTTCAAATTTTACATGCTGCTAGGATCTAACTAGCTTAGCTTGTAATGCCTGTATTGTTTTTCTCCTTTGTATATACAAGCATCACATATTTTTCTTCCAACTGAATTGCTGACCTTACTTACTGTTATTACTGACCTGATTTATATAAAACTTTTGGTAATAAACTTATAACTTTATATGATAAAAACTAAAAGCTGATTGCATTTAGCTGATTTCAAGCATGTTCAAAATGGGGAAGAATGATCAGCTAGAATCCTGGTATTAATGTGAAACACACAGTATATCACAATTTGCACCATCTATAGTATCCTACTATTGGTGAACACCAGAACCTGGGGATGCAAAGTTGACATTGTTGGTTCAGAGCAACATACAAAGGTCTGTCTGATGGTGTATGTGGTTCATGCTACAATTCACCATGCCCTTGCTTTTGAAGGTCTAGGGAACAGGAACAGATTGCAAAAGACTCCTCCAAAAATTAACCTAGCAAAGGCATCTTGCAGGATTGTCCTAGTTTGGGGTGGAGCAGAGCCAACTTTCTGTTCAGTGTTTTTGCTTCTTGGCTAAACTTCTAACTCTCCAAAATTGAGAGCATGTTGTGCAGAAAACTGCGTTCTCGGAGTGATGGTAGCTATATTCATAGTTAATACTGTACAGAGAGGTTCTTATACTTGCTGTGGCAAGTATCAGGGTCAGCTGATTTTGTTGTTTACCCTGTGGAAGGGTATCATCTGCGGGGAGGAGTAGATAGGACAGGTGACCCAAAGCTTATCAATACAGTATTCCATCCCATTCCATCCAGATCCAGTTCCCATCAGTTGCTGAGTCCAGTCAGTGACTTCCCCAGTGTGCGCCAGTGACATCTTCCTGGGAACTTAATATGATTTTGTATATATAGTATCTATTTAATTATTTCCTTTTAATTTTATTATTAATATTTCATTAAAGTAGCTTATTTCCTTCTAAACTCATAAATTGCTTTATCTCTTTCCTTCATCTTCTTGAAGCGAGAGGTGGGGGAGAGCATCTTTGGTCTTGTCATTGGCTAATCCAGCCCAAACTGTAACAAGGAAGAAGCAATCCTCTTGGCATGTCACATCACTGAAATTATATGCCCTTATGCTTTTTGATTGTTGAACAACATGGATTTGGTTGGGGTTTTTCTTTTCCCTATTTTTATGCACAGAAGTAAGTGTGTATCTGCCTACGTTATCTTGAACAAGAATGAATTATTGAAAGGAAAGCTAGGTAAAATCTGAAAATCTGCAATGATGATGGTAGGAACTATTTCTTTTGTACATCCAATATTTCACAGAAATCTGTGAAATCCAATATAAAACAATGAAGTAATTTTGGGGAATTTCAATACTGAGACTGTAGAAAAAAGTAAAATGGACAATAATACAGAATCTTTCAAAGATAATGTTTTATATTTTCTGTTTTTCAACAACAAAATCATGGAAGTATTTTTTATTTTTTATTTTTTTCAACTGAACGTATGAGTTTTCTATGTGAGCAGGAATTTTCAGAATCATAGAGAGAGGAAAATACCCTGATGTGATTGTTTTGTCCATTTGCCTGCAGCAATGTGGCATCAATCATTCCTCACATTTCTTATTTGTTTGTATTGTCTAAAAACGTCAGACAAGTATTTCACAATTTCCCTAAATAATCTCATTGAATGCTTTGCTTTCCTAAGGTTGGCTATTATTTTGGTTACTTAAGCCCAAGTGCTTCTCATCCTATCCCCCAAAAATATAAATTTACAGCCTCCCTATCCTGGCATCCAAATCATCCATGAAAATACAAAATTGCACCAGACTAAGGACAGATTTGTGATGGAAACCACATGAAGGGTGTCACAAGTTTGCCTAACTTTTAACAAATACTGTTTGCACAAGTTTTTCAATTGCTTATTTAATCACCTTTTGCAGGATTTTAGTTAGTCCCTTAACGGTTTTGTTGTTAGGATATAAACAAAACCTTCAGTTTGTCAAGATTCATCATATGTATCACTGCTTTTATACTCTTTGTTTTAATAAAGAAAATTATATGTAGCTTTGAAAAAAGAAGTTAAACAGGAAATTCAACTAAGAGTAAGACTTTCCCACAGAAAAAAAACAATCTGAGTTTGTAATTGCTTCTGTGAATCTTTAATTATTATCTCATTCTCAATTAGATTTAGGAAAAACATATCTCATGGACTTTAAGAATGAGATTTCCAAGTTTTACCCTCTAATCTTTCCATTACCATGGAAATTCTCTCTGACAATTGCAGATAGCTCAGTTTCAAAGACAAAAATAAATAGTATTGAAACTGTTTAAAATCACAAGTACAGCTTTTAGTAATGGTAAGTAAGATAATATTCTAAATGATGTAATTTTCTGTGCTGTTAAAATATTATCTAGCTTTGCATTAACAAGACATCATATGTGAAATGCACAAAACAGCACCTATAATAAGAGTGCAGGAAACACTAAGCTTAAGTATTTCCTTTGTGGCTTGATAATAAAACAATAGCCAGAACAGTAACCAATTTCATGAGATGTGGCAAGTTGCACAGTAGCCTCATTCTTTAGCTAGTTAAATACAACTATTTTTGGCAAAACATAAGGGCAAAATTGTTTGAAAGGAGAAAGCAAATAGAGAAGAACAACAGATGGAAAAGCTTTTTTCCTTTTTGGATTAAAAGAAATAAAATGATTAAAAAGTAGTTTTACTGAAAATCAGAGTTAAATGTCATTCTCCAAAATTATTTTAAACTAATGAGGATGTACTGCTTTTATGCCTGTATTTAAAAAAGAAGGGGGGGGGGGGGATTTATTGCAATAATCACCAATCAACAAATGGGACATATATAACATGAGATCAAAATACTATGTATTACATATAAAAACATTTATTCAGGCAACTCATTTCAGAAGATGGTTTAATAAAAAGATTAACTCAAAAAACCCCCAAACATCTTACTATAAAATCCAACTTCAAATACACCTCGCAAATTAATTAAGAGCTAACAGTCCATGAATAAGTGAAGAATATAACCGAACACACGTGTCAGTAAAGTCCCAACCTCAAGGCTTTATCAGGATGCCTTTGCAGGGAGAGATGCAGAATGAAAGGTGGAATTTCTTCCTCATCTAGTCAAAAAGGTAGTTCATATTCATGCACTGCTCTGGCCAAACCTTTCCATTTATTCCAGAGAACGGAGACAATCTCCACACTAGCAATACAATAATCATTACACAGAATTTCAGAGATGTGCACACAAACAAAAACACAGCCATGGTGTTATAGTTCCATGACCTGTCAAGCCCAGTATTTTTACGTGATCATAGCATATGTCCGATTGATGACTACGATGTAGATACTTGTGCACCCTAGTGCTGAACAATGCAAAATAGCTCTTTTTCATTTTTTTCTTAGACTTACATCTTGCAACCACAACCCCTTTAGCAAGGAGTTTCAGAGCTCTCTTAGACTACATTTAAATTCTGGAACAAGAGCCAACACGGAAGGCCTCATTCATCTGTACCCTGGAATCACATAAAAAGTAAAATAAAAAGAAGGGACGTGTCAATGTCTTGTCTGAACCTGAGTCTGTCCTGTCTGAGTTAGGATGCTTTATGGCCCGTACACCCAGATCTAGGACCCTGAATTTCTCACTTAAGATCTGAGGATCATCCAGACATATTTATCTTTTGAATATCATATCTATGGTTCAAGCTTTTACAGAGGTTGCCAGCTGTCTGTCAACAATGCCTAGAAATCTAGTTGAATTAAAATAACATGCCCATAAAGGAGGGTGCTTTTAAAAATCAGCACTTTGTTTATTGTGACACTTACCCTGATGTAACTTTGAGATATCCATATACAAAAATCATACAGAAAACATATGTTTACTTAGAGACCTACTAATCTTCCTTAGATTTGAATAAAAGGCTTTGCTGTAATTGATTAAAAAAAATTTAAAACATATTGTAGAATATAGTGGTCACAGATTTGTCAACTTGCAGAATATCAACAGGCAGATTTTATAAGATATTTACATAAACTACCGCATCAAAAGAAGAGAGTACACAGAAGGACGCCATAAAAATTTGTATATATGTTTTTGCCCTCATTTGTTGCAGTGTTGTTATAATTGCAACTCAAACAATAGTGTCACGTATTTTTTTCTGATATTATAATGTGCCCCTCTTATTACAGAAGTTGAGTGAGGAGAAATTTCATTTTGTTCCTGAAAGAGATATATGTGAACTTCTATTCCAACTAAGTTTCCCCAAAAATAATTTTTGTGGGTTTACTTGGGGGATGAAGGGATACATACATATTGTAGCAACTATTCAAGTTGCATCCATAGTGCGTGTTCAACCACAAAATTGTTCCAAGGTTTTACCTACTGTTTAATCAGCCCTCTCTTCTGGCCATGTTCTTCTGCATTTCCATATCTTTCTATATTATCCATTAGATAAAGATGAATAGAAAATGACAACTTAGGAAGTATAGAGAGTTCTGAAGTATACCACTAGAAGGCATAATAAAGTCTGAAGAAGCAGAAAGGAATATTGGCCTCATTGTGACTCTAGGAAAATGCAGTGGCAAAGTCTGGTGGGTGTTCTCCTGTGTGTCCCTGCTGCAACAATAAAATCACTTCCAGGATGAAACTCATTAAAGGCAGCTGGGAACGACTAGCATTTTTCTATTTAATGGCATTACTTATCCATAGGAATGGTCAGAGAAAGTTGACTGGCCATGATGATGGCAGAAATGCTGACCCGACAATACTAGTGACAGTTATCAGTTAAGACTCTACTCGGACAGCTGATCCAAAACTATTGTAAACTCAGTATCATTCCAATCAGACTGTAAATCTTCATATAGATTTCCTAACTACCCCTTATGTATCTCACCTGTACCACTTAGGTAGCTAATGCTTGAGCCATATTCCCAGTTTCTGAGCAATACTACCTTGGCTTGAATAAAATTTCAAGCTCCTCTACATACTCTTAACCTTTCTAAATTTCCCTTCCTGCTTCTTTATTCTAATATATAGCTCTTTGACAATTCTGTTCTCTTATAAGTCTCTTGCATTCAGAAACTTATTTTTATTTTGTTACTTTTGCCCTCTGGTTTCCTTTTTCTAATCATTCCCCTTTAAATCTTGAAATAATAATGGTACAAAAAACTCATTAAGAATAGAGAAGTAGTTATTTTTCTGTATTTCAGTTTTAAAATAAAGCTTAGGCCCTAATGTACAATCAATTAGAACATAAATTTTCTCGTATAAAGGTAAAGGATCTAGGAGGTTTAAAGAAAAACATATGACAACCAACAACTTGAAAAATAGTTTGCCATTATTTCCTTCAAGTAAACAATGTTCTTTTCTTAAAATCCATAGTAATCTGTTGTTGGCATTCTGGTTTTAGTGATATAAACATATAAACTCCACAGCTCAAATGACATACGAGTATTTCTCTGTAAAGAGAAAGCTATCTCTTCCAAATAGAATGTAAATCATGTGTTTTAGTAGTTTCTATAGTAACAATACTTTTTTTATTGAACAGCAGACTAAATAGCTGCCCACAATCTTGAAAACTTATTAGCTGCACTAAAATTGTTGTAACTTACCTCCAAATCTCCTCTTTAATTAAAAATCATAGTTTTATTATTTGCACCAAACAATGGAGTGATCAGCAGCTTCAATTGTGCAGTGACAGAAAAAAAAAGCTGAAACCACAAATCCCCCCACCTTTAGATTGCAAAAAAGTGAATGTTCCAAAATATTTTATTGCCCTAATTAGTCACAAAAGTATATGGATATAAAGTAGTTATAATAAAAGGTATGACTTAAGACATTATTTTTGAGTCCATGTTATGCCATGGATTTATTCTATAACAAAGCTGCAATATAGTCTGCCAAAGTTGGAAGGATTTAATTCATAAATGTGTTATAAAGCAGCTCTGGGTGAGGCTCATATAGCATAATACTGACAATAACTCTGATTGATAGTTAGCTGTAGCATTATAACACTTGTATAAACACACCAAACTTAAAATTTTCTCTATATTTTTCATATAAAGTTTTACATTTAGTATCTCCAAAAAGGAATAACAAGTTATTTGTTTAAGAAATAAGAGATTTTTTTTATATCTGGAACTACATCCATTCTTTCAAATGTGCTATGTGGTGTAAACAAGATGTATTGCATTTACTGTCATTGATAAGTGCTACACAAGCAATCCCACTATCAATATACTGTAGTACGAATAGGAATGTGCACTTTATCCCAATGTTTTTTCGTGATAAAATATAGATCTCATTAATACTCTTAATTATACGTGCTAAAAAGTGAATCTTAACAACAATCTCAGTACACACACAATAATTTTATAAGCTTCATCATAATCTTTGTCAAACACTATTTTCCACTTCCAATTTCTTCTTTTCTTTTTACTGAAGCAAAACACACGCTATTTTCATTATTAGTTCAGTTTACTTCTTAAATTTCTTTTATTTCTTATTCAAAAGTCTTTGAAAAAGGCTATGGGTAGTTAGTGTTTTACAAGTAAACGCAGAGACATACCGTCATGTTTTCATAATATGCCATGAGAACTATTGCTGGATCCTAGGTTCTATATGCATATATATCTGTTTTTAAAAGCTACTATTAACATTTGTAGATACTCAGCAGCTTCAAGTTCAAATGTTTACACAGAACCTTTAGAACAAAACTAGTTGATATCAGACTGAAATATAAGCTTTGACTCTGAACAGCCTTTTTTGCTCCTGTTTTTCCCAGCCTAAAAATGTGCATATGTCCTTTTGAAAACTTAGTCCTTCACTTTCAAAAACTACAGGCCCACAAATAGCAGCTGTACTTGCTAATTTTGTCTTCTGAAAATAAAGCTGACTAAATACCTCCAAAGTATTGAGATTTAGTGATCTTCAAAAGTTTTTTTGCCCATATCTTTAATTCAGGCACATACACATCAATGTAAATGTGTGGTTTAATTCCATGGTGAATTTGGCCTGAAATATAGATTAACAAAATTGGAAACAGCTGTGCAAGAAACCACTTTCCTCTTCCATTTATAGTATTGTATCCCAATATAAACTCCATCATTTTAGTATAAAGTGATACCCCCCCCACTCCCTCTTCTCATCCAGATGTTTATGGATTTTTCAGATAATCTTCAGTGAAATTGCCAAAACCAACAAAAAGTCTTAACATGTAAATTCAACATATTGTTTCATGCTCATCATGGCCTTTTCTGCATCAGTGCCAATCCTCATTAGATTTCAGATGTACTTTGGTCGACACCGCTACAGAAAAGAACTCTGACTCATCATCTCATTGTGGGCTGGGTTCTTATTTAATTTTTTTTTGTCTGATTCATGAACTGTTTTTTTGAAATTCTAAAAATGGTGCATCAATTGCCTGGGAGATGAGAAAATTAATAATAATGATCCAATTTACTGTACATTGAATTGAACTGATTATCATGCAACATATCGACACACTTTTTCATGGCAAATAAGTTCTATAGACAGAGGTTTTGTTTCCCTTCATACTGGACATGTCATTATACTGTAAAATAATCATTAAGCTCTTAGGCCAAGATCCAGAAAAGTGCTTAAGCACTTGCTTAATTATAAGTTTATGCAAACTCTAAAGTGAAACTACAGAAGAGTCAAATTATATTCTTTATTACAGCTGTGACAAACTTCAGAGTTATGCAGATACTTAAACATTTTGGTGCATCTTTTGTACATTTAAAGATGAGTGATACTATATAAATTCATAATGTAATGATTTTTAGTAACTGATTTTCATCTTTTTCTATATGAAAATATTTGGCACACATGCATAGCCTAAGAAGCGGCACAGGCAAAAGGAGGCATTTGCTGCAGGTAAACAGGACTCCAGCGTGCATGTTGCCTTGCTGTGGAACACAGAATCCTGAATTAAATGCTGAAGGTTATTGAAGAGCTTATGGCATGAGACTGAAGACCAAACCACCCAGCTCTGCTGATCGTGGAGCTGCCTATAACAAATTAATACAGAATCTCTGAGAACAAGAATATGTCATGAACACTTCCTTTCCATCACAGTCACTTTCTTAACCATGTTTCTGCCTGGATATTTTTGCTAAGAGGTCATTATACAAAGACTAGATAAATATTATCAAGGCACAAAAGACGATATGATATGAAAAATCATGAATCTTTTCACTTGAGCCCCAAGTTCATAAAAAATAGGACCTTACCACTACAGTTCAGCGGTTTTTGCACCATCTGGTACATCTGACACGAAGGCTGCTCCTAAAGGAGCAAGTTGAGCATTATCGAGGTACGCTTACTAAATCAGACCCTCAAGGGCGGATTAACGGGATCACTGGGATTTGGCTTGGGCATGAGGCATTCTGAAGTGTTAAGGGAGCTCAGGACAGATATTTCCCTCATTTCCCAGACAGAAAGACTGGGGATTTTTCTCCCTGGATACTAGAGTATTTTAGCATATCATTAACTGAGTTTCCTCAAAGGCAGTATGCTGTCTAAGACACTAGAATGTAGCCAGCCTTCATTGCCTGATAAAGGTTCTCAGGGAGGCAACCTGGTTTATCCTGTGGCACAATACAGACCTTAAGATACCTGATTGACCTTTAGAGTGTTATTTGGATTGTGGCCTGTGATCCAGAAACTTGGCTTTTTCATTTTCATAGGAACTTTGCTGTTAATGATAAATGTCCAATTTGAAAACTTGGATCTCACTTCAATTTTGTGAGAAGTGAGATAAAAGTTGTCAGAGATTAGCATAAAAATTTCAGAAAACAATAATTGAAACTGAAATTCCTACACTGCTTCTGAAGATTGATATCCTATGACAATGAGCTTTGATAAATTGCTCTAGCTGAGGATCTATTCTTATGTTCTTTACAGAGTGTGTGTAATAAATCAATATACTGACAGATTTAAGAAAACCTCTCATTCTATCTCCATTGCACGAGATATCTTTGCAATACAGTAAAATCTTTTTTCAGTACTGAAAGTCTCCCACTGAGTGATGTGTATAGAACATTGCTTCCTTCCTTGGTAGCACAAATATTCAGTGAAAATATATTGTTCGTTGTTCAGTTTTGTTTAACTGATTTCTTTCCATGGAACCTAAACCAATCACAACAACAGCTTTCAAGGCTGCAAATGAACACCTGATTTAATATATACTAATGATATACAAGTCATTAATCGCTGCTTAATTATTTTTTAATAAATACGATATAGCATGTAAAACCTCAGCTCTGAATAATAAAAACAGAGACAGGAAAAGATAAGCAAAAAAAATGAGACATGAAATGATTCAATATTAGAAGAGACAAAAAATTATTTTTAAAAGATCTGTCAGGTCTATTTCAGATAGAACTCAATAAATATACTCTATATTGCACGGAACAGTACCATTTAAAACAGAAGCAGTGCTCAACTTTTAATCTCTACTTTCAACACTAATTCTAAGTATATTATTTCACCTCAACTTATATTTAATTACATTTTGGTAAAGCAGGATCACTTTATTTAACTGTCTTATCTTTTTTTTTTTTCACATTCATACCCTACCTTAAAGCAAAACAAAAACTTTTGATTTGAAGCAGGGAAGATTGGGGATTATTTTTCTTAAATGCACTATGAATATAAATTCTTCTTAACAATTACCATGTACAGAAATTCTTATCAGTGTTAAGTAATTCATATTGCAACAGCATCTAGAAGCCCTGGACATACATGAGGATCCCTTTTCATAATGCATTTCGCAAAATGCACAACAAAAATATGGTCTCTTACACCAAAGAATTAACAACATTTACAGGGAACTAGTTTTGGCCTTAGTTTGCTTTAGCGAGCTTACTTGCTATTTTTGAGCAAAGTGGTTTTCAGAATTTCCACAGATGTGTGGAATAAGGATAAGGAAAGGTTTTTCTTTTGTGTGCTTAGGCTTACTAACATTGAGAATAAAAGCATGAACAAGTTTCTAACTAGGTCAAGTTCCACGTATGTATCAATTTATTTTAATTATTTTTTTTTTGTTGCACATGTTTGTGTAGCAACTGCTAGGGTATATCATCCTTGACATAACCCAATAACTGCACCAAAAAACCCACCCAGTTTTCCACCATCCGTGAATTTGAGGAAGGCAAAAAACACACTAGTGAATTTGTACTGCATTCCTTCAACATTAGCTGACTCAACAATATTTGAAAAATAAAAAAAATGCACAGCAAAGGGTAGGGCTATACTTGAATTTAACTCTCTGAATATTTTTTCATAGTCTCTTTTTAAAGGAGCCCAAAGTTAGTGCATTTGATTTTTTGAATTAAAGTATTTTGAAAGTACACTGTATCAGAGAGATGCTGCTCAGTTGTACATATTTCTTAGTACAAACTGACCATTTCCTGAGGATGCAAAAAACTTTTTGGAAAAAGAAGAAAAAAAGCTAGCTAAGTTTTTTTTGTTTCTATGCTTCAATAAAGACAGACAAATCCCAAGGAACTTAAAAAGCCAAGATGTACAGGATAAAAATATTGCTTGCAGTTCTGTGAGAAAAAAATCTTAAATTTATCTGCTCCTTTGTAAGCACAGTTACCATGCAAAGAAATTTTCTCACCAAATTCACCCAATATTATGGCAATAAGAAGTATTATATGTTTCACTTAAAAAAGCTATCTTTGTTTTGAAAGTAGAGGGACACCTGCAAGTATCTGAAGCATATATAGATATCCACCTGCCCATTCCCAATGCCTTCGTACATGCAAGACAAATCAGCCCTATATACATGCACAATTAATTATCCATTAAATCTATTGTGTTGCATGAGTAAGTATATTTTCACATACTAGGGGTCTTTTTCACATACAAATGTTCTCCTCCAAGTATTACCAACCTTTCTCAAGAATTAAAGCCAAAGAATATTAAGTAAAATGCTTAAGGCAATTATTTAAGAGAAAGTTCAGAGAAGAGAGATGACATCAATATTTCAACAAAAATGACTCCATTCTGTAGAAAAAAATAGCTTAGATCTCTGAGCCACTAAAGCATTTTTCCATTAAGAATTCTTCCACAGCCACTCAATTTCTATGGGGAATTTTTATAAATTATTTTTTTTTAGCAACTTTTAATATTGTCCATTTTAATATTTGGATACTTAACTCCAGCCATCAGATCAAATTGGATCTACAATTTTTCAGGTCAGGAGTTCCTTATTATGTACAACACTAATTATTTTTCAAACTGATGACAATTATACTTATGAAAAACTTGGAAGCAACAATGAGCAGTTATTATAGTTCCATCTGACATTATCTTCCCTCTCGGAGTCTAAGCAGGGTTAGAGTAGATCATTGGAGTAGGAGAAAAGACAGATGCCTACTGTTAACATACCCATAGTAGTCCAAAAAGTGGTATCAGTTTTTCCAGTTGGCACTCTACCCTCCACACTTAGTGCCACATCTATAGCAAATTATTCAGAACCACACAAAAACTTGAAAGTGACATAATAACTGCTTGATTTTATTAACTCTTCGTTAACAAGACTTTCAACTCTTGTGTATCATCAACTAAGCTGCCATGATGCGTTGATGAATGCTTGACAGCAAGAAATACAGAAAGTATAAAACAAAGAAAGCACATAGACCTTTCTAACTTTTAATTTAAGCTATTGATTTTATCCAAGTACTGAAGAGAAGAATTATTTTACCAGAGATTCATGCAAGAATTTAGAAAAATGCTACAAAAATCTTCAGAGGAGCATTTATAAACAAGTAGAGAATAAGTGAATTTAAAATAAGACAAATGAAATAAGATACAAGTTATACATTGTCTAAAGAAAATGTCTCTGAATCCGAGTTTTGGACATAGGGGCATATATTCTGCTTTTTTTTTTTTTTCCTTTTTAACTGTTCTACAGCTTTACAATGTAAGAAACATTTTTCATAAGATAAACATAACTCTTAATGGCTCCAGTGTCCCTAGGCAATATTACTTACATTAGAAAGAATATGTAACAATTTTTATCCTTATTAAGAAATACAATACTCAGTGCAAGCACAAACAATGGATCAGTTAGATGGATTTTCTAGGATACACACATAAGGATACAGTACACAGAAGAATCTGTGCTGTACATTTCAACAACAATAGCTACTATTTGGTGAGATAAAATGATTGCACCTTCTGAGTTTCCAAAGCTTAAATCATGCTTAAGAGAACAAGGATTTTAAACAATGTTATAAAATTGCAGATATACTGAACTTATTTAAGAGGTCTTGACAGTGATAACTAGCATAAGCCATGCAACAGAACAATCACATTTTTATAGATGTCTCATTCTACTGCTCCATGCAGAATGCCAGTACAACATAAACAACCACTTGAATAATCTAATGCAAGTCTACAACTTGCATGAAGTGCATTTTCTACACCACTCTGAAAGACTAAGGTGTTCATTAAATGCAACGTACTCCACCCACATTATATGAAAATCCTTGGATGACTACAGAGCTCTGTTCACAATTATAATTAGAGTGAGTTTTATGTGGTTGGGAACTAAGGTACAGTAAATGTCTTTGTTCTAGACCTAACATCACAATAGAAATCCTTATAATAAAACTAAGCATATATCTGGAATTTTTAGAAAAATGACAACTGAAATGGAAAAAAATTGAGATTTTGTAATTGTAGAACTTACAAAATGGACTTCAGCAAAATTAAAGTTAGCCACAGTTAAAGAGTTTTCTTTTCAGTATTTATAAGTATACAAAAACGCCCCCAAATTTTAAATACCTTTTGAACATGTAAAGGAGAATAAAGTCCTTTCTGTTCTGAAAAGATTAGTCTGGTATGTGATAGCAAGCTTATGATGGTAAAGTGAAGTTCCATAGTGATTGAAAACTTTGATACCTGTATCATCTATGAAATATTTAAAATGCAATACTGAACATAAAATATCATATCTTCCAAGAATATAACCACAGTTAATCCCTCCAAAAGTACATATGCTTAAAACAAGATATAGACACAGTGCTGCGCTTCACTATTTTTTTTCCTTGAAATGCAGATTATTAATCTAAACTTTTAAATTAGACCTAAAGTGGTTCTATTTTAAGGTTTTGAGATTAGCTTCAAAAGATTATGGATAATTACAATTTTATCCAACGCAGGGATAATTTATTCGTAAAATGAAATACTGAAATAGGCATAAACCTGAACAATTTCATTTGAAATCTCAGGCCAGGTTTGCAGAGGCTTGTGGTCCCACAAGAAGTATTAATGAACATAATGAAGGCTAATCATTGCCAAAATACAGGTTGGTTAGTAACAATTAGCATACTTGTTTCCTAATACATAGGTGAAATTATTAATTAGAACCTAATTAATAATTGTATTACTGCAAAACATTGCTTTATAATTTGGAATGAATAATGAATATAAACTACTGAACATTCTTTATTGAGTTAATAATCTATCTATAATGTTTGCAATTCCTTTATGACAAAATACACTAAGATAAAGCGTTTATTATGGACCCACAAAGGCTTTTTGAGGAGAATGTTGTTGGTTTTATTTTGCTTTGTTTTTTTTATAATGGATCTGATTATGACAATCTGACAATTTTGAGACTAAAACTACCCTTTAGCTCAAGTTCTCATAAGATTTCTCTAGCCAAACAATATTTTTTTCTAACTTCTGCTAAAATATATCTGAGGTCTTATTTATACAGGCATCTTACAACTACTGAACTCACTTCTTTGAAGTGAACTTTTTCAGTCACTTTTCACCTTAATGTTCTTTTTTCCTCAATGTAGATTCATGGTGGATTCACTGAATATTGTTTTTGGCTGACTAGAACAATGATGAACAAAGAGCCTGGTTAACAATTCTGACGGTGTGACCTTTTATGTCTTTATCAGTATCATCTACTGTCTTGTGACTTAACAAGAAAAAACTAGAAGTTTCTGTAAGAAAAAGCAAGTTTCAAGTAGTAACAGGTTGAACTGCATTATATATCAGGAAAGAGCTGCTATTTGCTGAGCTTGCCCCATGTAATTCCGTGCAAAAAATGACAGGTAAATGCCCCATGTGACTTGTATCTCAAGCCAGTCTTTTCTTACCAGACAATTTTAAGCCTAAGACAGTCTATTTTTACAGGAAACAGGAACTTTTAAAAAGATTTGTTTTCCTTTTAAAAATACTTATATTCTGATCACTGTTTATGATGCTAAGGAATTATGACAGCCCTTAGCAAATCCCCCCCTCTCATTTTTTTTTTTTTTAAGATGGAGATGTTACTTTAAAATTCTATTTCAACACACATCTGCCTGGGGAAAGTTTAGACCCAAACTCTTAAACTCAGCAGCAGTGCTAATACATCCTCAATGTAGGATGTATTTTGTGTAGATCTAACTTTACTTTATATGCTCATGATGCTAGTTGCAATGTTAATATGAACATCCTTTATATGACAAGAAAATTATGTACAAAAATTCCCTAAACTACACTGTCAATTTCATGAAAATGTTTTTAATCCAAATCTGTAGTGCTAGAGGTAAAGTTGCTTGAAACACACACAGAATAAAGGCATTCTTAATTTTTAAAATGACAATTTTTACCTAACCATGTCACATTTGTGACAAGACACAAACTGCTGTTCTCTTTTTGTCAGCTTATACTTAATGAAGCATATAAGTATCAATAAAAGGCATATTAAATGAATTTAAGGCAAACTGTATTATTATTCTGTTTGTTCAAACATTTGAAAACCTTCATAAACCAAAGACGTAAGTAATACCTAGTTAATTTATAAGTTCCCCACCAAACTTCTGAAAATATTTTAATATTGTTTCTCTGCCACAGTATTTATGCCTGTAAACACATCTTAATTTTTTTCGCACTGGAAAAAAAATATTTCCATTATAAGACCACATAAGCACATGAAGTCCTAAGATTTACCCGTTTGATGAAGTTCTCATATATTTATATTTTGCACTGCATTTTGATAGTTCTCCTGGAGGTGGGTGCAGAAACAAAGATGAGACACCAAGGTGAATGTTACATATAATCATCAAATGTAGCAAGTTTACATGAAAAGACATAACTAATATGTGAAAAGACATAACTATATTTCAGGAGTCCCCTGTGAGTTTATACATTCCCTTCCTCAGCCTAGAAAAAGAATACTTTTAATAGTTTAATAGTTTACTTCAGATGTGCTGAAGAACCAATTTTTGCTGTGCCCTGAGGTAGGTGGGATGTGATGTCATCCATTTTCGATAAGATTTTGTAAATTTGACCATTTTTAGATTTTCTTGAAGAATCCTCCTAGATAAATATTTTTGAGATTTGTCCTTCTCTGGTGTTCAACAAAACATGTTCAGTGAAGTAAGTTTATTTGTAAATATTCCAATTCTATTATTTACTATCTTTAAATTAAATACATAGAGGAATGTAGAAAGTTATAAATATTCTCAAATTCCCTCACTAGAACAATCCTTGAAGTCATATTCAGATATATTAAATGGCTAACTTTGGATAATGTCTTCCTTTACATTTGGAAAGTGCCTTCCATCACCTCCAGAGAAGCTAGACACTACATATGGCTAAGATATTCTAGTTGAGGGAATGTCATATTTTCTAATTGAGAGAATATAAAATGAGCCTGCCAAATCTCTGAATTATGGAAACAAAATTCTGTGAGACTTTCTATTACCACTGGCAAAAATGGGATGCAAGCACACACCGTCTATCTCAAAACCTCTCAGAACATCAAGTTTGTACACTTTCCTTTTCAAACATGGCCTGGAGGGCCAGTAACTTTTATATTCAGACTTCTATATTTTCAAATTAGTATGCACGTCAGAACTTCAAAAGCTCTGTTTTGACCATAGGCTATTAGTCAAGTTTTCAAAAGGCTCACCTTCATTGTATATATTGTTAGCACAAGGGTCAGGATATTGACCTAGCATGGTGCTGAAGTAAGAACATCAACAGTGATGGAAAAGTTCTCAACTCTTTTGTGACCCAAAGAACCACAGTGTCCTGAAGAACAGAGTGGGACCTGCAAAGGATTCCTGCTCCAGCAAGTTATATCAGCACATATTGATCAGAAGAACAAGTAAAGGAGTCCAAGGTCCTCTTTTTCTTCCCTCTAAAAGAAGTCATCAATTATGTAACCACAATTGTATAACTGGAAGTGAATATGTACTGCTAGGAAAAGAAAAAAAAAGAAAAAACATGTCATGCCTAGTACATAAATGCATGTAGCCCACCTATACACCAAAAGCTGACATACACATGTTGAATTCCAAAAAATCCCATGAAATCTTAATCAGAGATGAAGCATAATTTACCAAAGTAACACCAGTTACTGAAGTTTAGTACTTTCAAGCCATCTTACTGATAAAGCAGAATATGCACAATATGTTTACAAAATACAAACCTGACAGTTAAGATGCAAGGAAACATCTACTCAGGCCACTGGACTGTGTGGGTAAAGGCACGTATTGCAGGTAACGTTATTGTAAGAGATTTTTGAACCACCTAAAGCAATTAAACAAAAAATATTTTACTCCGTAACTGATGGATGTCATTAATTTGTAACTTTGTGCCCTGCCTAAGATTTTTGATTATTTTTTTTTAATATCTAACTCATGTTCTACAGTCAAATTTAATTTGACTTGGTGTTACCACCAACAGTGGCAGGGGAAAACTATTACTAGTTCAGGCAGCTGTACATCACACTTTAAAGTAGCACACAAAAGGACTAAAGCACATTCTAAAGAAGCACACTTGTTTGTAGTTATCAGTAGGAATATCACAGCTTGAATACTTGTATTTAAAGGAAGATGAATCAAAAACATCCTTGATACACAATAACAGATTAATTCAAAAAAACCCTATTTATATAGCTAATACCCAGCCCCATATTTCTATTAATTGTCAAGCATGCATGGCATCATGTGGTAGCTTGTGGAGGGCTAACCAGGGCCTGCTTTTATTCAGTAGTTATTTAAAAAAATTGACAAAGAGAGAGAACACAATGTTTATCTCTGATAGCAAGCTGAGAAGAGTTGGGACAATTGTGAAGATCAAGTTTAGAATTCAAAGGAATCTTCATAAACTAGAAGAGTCATCTGAAATCAGAGAGATGTAATATTTTATATATCTTCATTGTATTCTATTTGAGGAAGAAATACAATACACAAATACAGAATGGAAAATAATTGACTAGACAAATACCATAGCAAAGTACCATTAAATATTAGAAAGTATTTTTCACTGAAAATTTAAGTAAAGAAGAATAAAATATAAAAGGTACTATACATGTATCTAAGCAAATTTATCATGCCAGTTCTCTCTGCTTTCTCTCCAAGAGCTAGTTCACAGCATGATATCATATGAAGGCCATGTCACTATTTAAATTTCAATGAACATGAGGTAAGTTTTACTTTTATGGCAATGGGTTCAACAACCACACCATTTACAGATCATACAAAATAGTCTTACATTAATAATTTCATGAGACCTTGTCAGCAGAGAGTTGCAGTCTGCAATATCTCAACAGGCTATACAATACAAATATTTCACTAAGACTTTTTTTTTTTTTAAATCAGAAGAGGCCTACCAGAAAAGCATGGTAATGGGTATATGTGAATGGACTAAGTTTAATTGAATCCTTAGAAAAACTTTTAAATGAAGAAAACGGGAAACTCTGGCAGTGTGCCTTGCCTTTAGTGTTCATTGTGTTTCATGGTACGAACCACTGCACTTTTTATCAGTTTGTTACAGTCTTTTAGTAGCTGAAAAGTAAGACTTCATTTTCACATCCAGTCTGCCTAATCAAGTTTGTATAATTAAGCACTGATGGTGGAAAATAATAAATTAAAATTACTCATACAATCTTTATGTATATCAAAGCCATTCAGTGACATAATATAATATAAAGTAGTATGTGATACGTGTTATGTAACCTAAAACTCATATTTATGATTTTTATCTCCATGGCTATTGCACTCTACTGTATCCTCTTTCTCCCCTTCATGCAAACTTTCACCCCTACAGGAACATGCCATCACTCCTTGCCTTCTGATACTGCTATTCCCTCTATTCCTTCTAGATAATGGAATGTACAGGATGGCATTCACCTGAGCCTTATCCCAACATGCAGTCCGGACTTCACATGCTTGCTCAGATTCATAAAAATATTCCTGAATTCTTCAGCTAGGCTGTACATCTCTGTATGTGTACCTGATAAACAGGGAACATGTATATATATAAAAAATAATTATAAACAATATTTCTAGTAAAACTGACAGTGAGAAAATACAGAATGCAGTTACATTATGCCATTAAATAATTCCAATACATTAAGTTTTTACTGCCTTATAACTTACTGTGAATGTAAAGAAAAGCATTCTGTTACATTGAGACAAAAATGAAGTATTGAATTGTATAGCTTTTAAAAGGGGGGGAAATAGCATCTGTAGGAGCATAATTGCAACAAAATGAGGTTTAAAGCAGAAAGAAAAAATAGTGTAAGATATTTCTCTTTTGTATATACTGTTGCAGAGTAAGCATACCTAATCTGAAAAATAGTATGCAACCTTGTGCATATCTAAAAAGCAGAAATAGTATACTATATGAAACTGGATATCTACTGAATCAAGCGATGAGCTGGTGTAACTGCTGTATACGGGAAATATTTGAGAATATATGTTCATATACATATGAAAAAAGCAAGAAATATTCATATATATATGTTTGGAAATACCTGAAATATCCGAGAAACTGGCATTTTGAATTTTCCAGACTATGGCATGCGTAAAATATAAATGATATCATGTAATTTAACCCTAGAAACTGAAGTGTATCATGGCACAGTGGTTTTGAGAGGAAAAAAAAGAAAGTACAATGTGTATGGCTTACCAGCTTTATTATTTACAGTTTAACACTTGACCTATAATCTTTATTTCAAAGTAATTTCCAGAATCTAAAAATCATGATGATATGCATTTCATTAATTTACTGGTTTGAATTTGCAGAAATTACTATTACTAATTTACTACAACTGCAATAAAATCTTATTACATAAATAAAATGGGTGAGGTCTACATCAAAAAGCTGCGAATATCAGTCCTACAGGGCTGAAAATTTAGATCTAATTAATCAGCATAAATCTAAAATTATGAAATGCAACATTGTGAGACCTTGTCTACTTCTTTTTATGAAAATGGAAACAAATCTCTCTGAAAACAAGACTCTGGATATCTTTTTGGATATTTAGGCTATTGGCAGCCCATTTTAACAAATAAAGCATTGATGTAAATACGAAGTCTTGAACACACACGAAAGAGAAATGTTCTATACTGTTGACTGTCAAAGCTTGTGTCAAATTACATTTCAGTCCTATAAAGCGTTAAAAATATTCTAGAAAGGTAGTGGAGACCTATGTGCCCTGCAAATCTGCTATTAGCAGACAGTGATAGGACCATATAGCTCTGTGAAGGGGAGGGACGGGATGTTGTGACCCAAGACCAGCAACTGGTACTGCTAAAGCTGCTCTCCAGTGCCGGTACCACTCAGAAAGAACAGGTATACAAATTGAATATAAAACAGAAGTCCTGACTCCATACATTTGGAAAATACCACGCAATACAGTTCACTTTGTTTCAAACAATAAAAGTGCATCATGTTTGATACGGAGGAGGAGGTATAGTAGAGTTAATGAGTTGATTTGAACAAGAGATTGAGTAGTTTGAGCAATGATCATCAGATATCATCTAGACTGAGTAGATGGACATGATTTTGCTCCATCTACTTTGAAAGATAAATAATCAAAGAGCTAAAAATAAGGTTATTCATAATTATATTTTAAAATTCACATTGAGTGTGCTATCTCAGTAGATAAATTTTAGTGTCATGTACAATTTGGCAGTGAGATTGGAAGTGGCAAGAAGATGAAAGCATTCTAAAACTCAAATTATCATTGCCTAATATAAAGCCTAGGAACTCAGACTATCTATCCCTGCTTGTTAAATACTCTAATTGTTGTTTACTCATTTTGTTGCTTAGCTTGTTTGTTTTTATTGATTTTGTTGTTGAGTATTTTGTTGCATTTTGTGCCTATTGTGATTTGTGTTTATTGTGCATTTTAATGCAAATGTGTTTATAAGAAGTGATTTTGTATTACCGTGAGGTTTTTTTTTTTTGTTTTGCTTCTTTTTTCCTTAACAACTTTGCATCTCAAATCTACTCTGCTGCCAAATGGACCTCTGTGTCACATTTGGCTAAGTGACAAGATTGTACTGGTTGATGAATGTATTTCACTGCATCTAAATAATCTACCAGTGTGGATAGATTATGTAAATGTAAATCAGACCAAGTCCTAGGAACATTAACATTAATGTACGTGGATAGTAAACATACTACATAGATTCAGCAAAACACAAGGAATAAATCAGATAGAAAGTCAGATTCTACAGTCTACTCTATAATCTTAAATCCTTTTCCTGAGAAATACTCAGTGATGATAAAACTCTGAATACATGCAGAATCCGGCAGATTTTATATATTTGAAAATCTGCAAATTTAGCCTAAACTTCTTTTTGTCTATCCTTAAAACAATACCAAGCTCATCTTTGCTTGTTTCTGTCAAGAATCAACTCTCCTTTTAGTAGCAGTCATAATTAATATGTATTTCTAAAGGAGCAC
This sequence comes from Gallinago undulata, assembly GCA_026546715.1. NCBI lineage: Eukaryota > Metazoa > Chordata > Aves > Charadriiformes > Scolopacidae > Gallinago > Gallinago undulata. The sequence goes on along the minus strand of JAOTQQ010000041.1, from coordinate 34,619,149 downwards.
AAAAAGCTAATCTTTTCTGTATATGCAGTTACCAAAAGATTTACTTTAATGTTTCTATAAAGACACTACCTTGAAGATGAATAGCATATTTCATAGTCATGTTGAAACACCCTGTAATGGACATTTTTAAAATAGTCAGGAATTGTATTGCTAACATAAACCAAGACAAATGCACATTAAGTGGCACCCCTACATCCATGTATCTGCTGAAACCTATTTGAAATGTGAAAGCATTCTCCTAAAGCCAATTGTCAGTCTACATAACGACCAACAAACCTATATCTACAGACATTTAAACATATCTGAACAATTGGCCATTCCTTTTTTCCCCCCCTCTAAAAAAAGTAAATCAGGCTTACCTTGTGACCTCAAGATATTACATCAGAAACAGAAAATTAGAACAGTACTGAGTTCAATATAACCAAAACTAAGCTTTTAGAAATTTATCATTATTGCTTTCCTCCTAAAGCAGAAAAACCCCCAGTATTTCCTAAATTTGCATGGAAAGGTAAATTGTTTTGAACTCTTGCCTTATCAATGTTTTCTTGATGTTAAAATGTATACACAAATGTTGTTCAACGGCCTTAAAGAATGTGATACACTGTTCTGGCACTTAAAATATTTTGGACTGAGAAATCAGAACACCATACAATCTATTTATACATATTAGATAGGACTGAACACTTTCCTTTTCCAAGCATGTACATTTGAGAAAAAGGTTTTTCTTAGCAGTGTTATGGATCCCTGCTACGTTTCTTAAGTTTTTAGAATGTAAATTAATTTTGAATTTCCCTCAGCAAGAAGTATGTTCCAAGAGGAATGTTAATCTCCACATTAAGGGATGGTATTTATAGAACAGATTATGTTGCTAGTGGCCAGATGAGAACAACTAGGCATTTGGACCAAACCAACTGCTGGAAGCCTTCATTGACCTTTTTCAACTTGCTCTGAAAACAGTGAACCAAAGCCTTAGTTAGAATAAAAGAACTATAGCAGCTCAGCCCTGAGAATCTAGCTGCAGTGATCGTTGTATCTTCTTTTCTTTCCTTCTCCCCTTCCCTAGGGAGTTAGGTGCATACCATGAACTCACCTTTTCAAAGAAATGGTTCCTTTAAAATGAGAAAGTGGTTTTATCACAGGCTCTTACCTAAATTTTTGTGTTGACTATTGCATTGTTGCACCACCAGAATCATTAAGCATGCTTCTGCTAGAACCTGGATGGAGTTTACTAAGCCATTTATTAAAAGCCACTACAAATTAATTGAATCATTGAAGAGTACTGTGTACCAAATTCATTGCTGGCTTACTTAGTTACAACATGGTAAAATCAAAGGCACTTTTAAATATAATTACGATAAGTTCAGCCGCTATGATTTACTGTTTTGTTTTGTACACAACATTATCATTCTTAAAAAGGTGTGCTCTAGAGTACTTTCTTTTAAATCTTTGCATTAAATACCTGCTATCAACTAAGCAATATTTAGAAATTCTATATACTTTGTAGCAAATTTTACTACTGAATTCTAGTTCCAAATTACTTTTGCTTGATTAAGTTTTCTTCTGCAGCCTGTCTGTCTCTCCCTGATGTGTCTGACTCAGTAACTGTGAAAGTGTCTTCTATCAATCAATGACAGAAAGTGCTGAATCTGAAGATGCTGACTGAGCAAGATGGAGGGCAAGCAGGCTGCTGATAACAGTCAAGGGAAGCTCAAAATTTCCAATAGGAGGGTTATGAAAAGTTATCCAAATATTAATCAGGAAGACAAAAATATGCCTCTCAAACAGAAGTGCAATAAAATCATTAACCTGAAATTGGCAGAAAATTAAAAAAAAAAACCACCAAAAGAATTATTACCACTTACTAGCAGCTGAAGTTTCTCAAATAGCAATGGCTAAAAAAACAAGGATGTGTTTCATGATTGCCTTCTCAATATTGTATGCCAAATAATATTTTAAATATTCCAGAGTGCACTGAATAGAAATTAAGTAAATATTATTACAAACACTTAACAACTCTTATAACTAGGATGAATGTTTACAGTAGCATGTAACTTCAGTAATGACTTTCACAGCTAATAACCAATTTTCATGAAGAACTGTGGTACTATCCATTGCTATGAGACAGTGATTATCATTCACTTTTGTCATGGTTTGGACTGGGTTGGTACGAAAAAGAACAGACAACTTTCATTGTCTATTGATTAATTAGTTTACATGTAAAATATGTGCAGAACTTAATTTGTAATAAGTATATGCATACCTATAGAAACATGTTTAATTAACTACAGACCTGTACATCCTATCATAAAATTTTAAAATTCTCATTGTAAGAAACAACTGTAATTGGCCTCCTTAAGAGGGGAAAATCATGGCTGTTCAACCTCATTATTTTCCCAGTCATAAATGAACTTTTCACATGCAGAAATTAACTATGCAAAATAACAACTGATGCTAGGAATTGCATATGTGAATATTGAACTTAGTTTTTATTTTGTAATAATGTTTCCTTTATTTTGAGATCCTTGTTTTCAAGCCATATTTCTGAAATTACTGGCTTCTTAATAAAATGTAGGGAGCTCCCTCATCAAAGAAGTGTTTGGCAAGGCCAAAATTGCACAGGTAGTGCCAACAGAAAAGAGCCACGTAGAAGAATAGGAACTGATTTTCTGCAAAGCCAATTGATTTGATAATTGTAGCCCATATTGGCAGACAAATTCAAGATGTCATTTAGCAGTGCTTTGTCAAGGTTAATGAATATGCTTGTCTCTGGCTAGTAAGAACAGCATCACTATGGTTCACAATTAGCTTCTCACAATCATCTGTTGTTTACATTGCACAGAGCAATGTGCCATTTCATAGATATGAAACTACCTATTTTATGGTTCTGCCCTATACAAGGGAACTTTTGCATACACATGGAAAATGGGCTGCACTGAGTTCCTAACATAAAAATTCAGAGTTTTTAAACAAAAATGCTATTTAGGGAGTAAAAGGGCCATGGGCCAAAAGCTGGTTAAGAGCTCCGAAGCTGAACTTCCAGCCAAGGCGTTACTTTCCTTTTGTTAGTTAGTGTCCCATTCAGGATACTTGTAGATTTTTATTCTGGGACTGTGCAGTTCCAACTAAATTATTTTGCATTGGTGATAACTTAATTCTGCGAATTTCAACCACTATTTTAAAAATTCAAATCTCATATTTTAATTGAATTATTTATGTTCCATCTACACACTGGTCTGATGGAGTATTCGTTATGAAGTAGAAAAGAGACTTTAAAAATCTGGGAAATATTCTTTGATAGGATACATATACAAATACCTACCTTCCATTTTTAAATTAAGTAAAAAAAACCATTCTTTTAACAAGAATATTCAGGTGCTTAAAAATTCCAGTTCTCAAAAAAATTAATTTCATTTTCATATATGCTCACAAGAATCATAGTTAAAGTCAACAAAATTGCTTCTGGGAGTCAGAGAATCTGCAGAATAGTTTCTAGCATCTTATTTTATAATTAGCAGAGTTCATGACAACAATCATAGAATGGTTTGGACTGGAAGGGACCTTAAAGATCATCTAGTTCCAACCCCCCTGCCCTGGGCAGGGACACCTTCCTCTAGTCCAGGTTGTCAAAGTCCCATCCAGCCTGGCCTTGAACATATCCAGGGATGGGGCATCCACAACTTCCCTGGGCAACCTGTTCGAGTGTCTCACCACCCTCACAGTAAAGAATTTCTTCCTGATATCTAATCTAAATCTCCCCTCTTCCAATTTAAAACCATTGCCCCTTGTCCTTTCACTACACTTCCTGACAAAGAGTCCCTCTCCAGCTCTCCCATAGGCTCTCTTCAGATATTGAAAGGCTGTTATAATGTCTCCCTGGAGCCTTCTCTTCTCCAGGCTGAACAACCCCAGCTCTCTCAGCCTGTCCTCATAGAGGAGGTGCTCCATCCCTCTGATCATCGTGGCCCTCTGCTGGAACCGTTCCAACAGGTCCATGTCCTTCCTGTGTTGAGGACTCCAAAGCTGGACACAGTACTCCAGGTGGGGTAAAATTAAGATCATAAAGGGACAATCTTTCAAACCAAATCTTTCCTTCCAAGTGACACTGTTAGTATCACTTCCTTTATTACTCTTGACCACCTACCTTTATTACTGCACTGTTTTAACAGACGTTAGAGATCCATAACATTAAATTGATCAAGTTGAGTATCAGATATGACAAAATGTGGAACCTGAATTTTTCCCATGTTCAGAAATCAAACTATATTGTAGTCTATAACAGAAACTTAGACATTAATGTATTTGTATTTATGTTACCAAAGCCTTTAGTGGTTAACTAAATAAGTTTCAAAAAATGAAAAGAAAATCATCAAATGCTTACAGTAAAAATTTAATAAGTCATACTGGCTGGAAGTTCCATCACAGATTACTGTGTTTTATGATTTAATGTAGTAAGAGAACAAATACAATTAAGAATAGAGTAATGAGTCTTAAGATGCACTTTATTCTTTTGTTTGACAAGTATAATTTTATTATGATAGTACTTCATGGTATACTTGTAAAGGTTCAACAGTGCATTTGGCAAAAGTAATGTAGTCTAAGTAATGCAAGATTTCATTAAAATACAGTTACATCACCTTCATCTGAAATGTGGAAATATTTCTAGTGTATAGAAGTATACAATAATTAATTATGAAGAATTTACTGTAGCAAAATAGAAAGAAACATATATTGCCCATGAAAAGAATACCAAAACTCACTTATTCATCACCCACCAGTGGGGGAAAAACATTCATTCACTTTAAGACTGGAATTTAGTCTCTGTGTTCCCTACAACATTTTCCATCTTCCCAACAGAAATGCTGTTAATGTAGCTCCTCTTTGCTACTGTGAAACTGTTCCTAAGATGAACACAAATATCTGAGAAGACCTGCACCTGTAAGCATCAAAAACTGAAGTGGCTGAAATATACTAATGAATTCTTGCTTTTTGTATAAAAGCTTTTCTGGTAGTAGAAATACAATAGTGGTCTACTGCAGTTTTCTCAAGGAAGGTCTGAAAACGTGACTGTTTTTTCCCCTTCTCTCAGAATTTACTGTTTCCAAGTGGAAAAGGATGGAAAAGTGAATGGCAGAGAGCAGACATATATTTTGTGTGCGTAATCTACTCTCAAAATAATAAATTTTTTTCGTCTAAATGTTGAACAAAATTATTTTTTTTTCAATTAATGCATTGTCAGTCATCCAAAATCCAAACTACAAAACCTTCCTCGTGTAGAGATAAGGGATTTTAAGACCAAAGGAGAAATTAACCCTTCAAAATATTTTCCTCTTTTTTTTTTGATGTTTGAAATGTAATAAAAGATATTTCTTTAAAAAGTTGTCAGCACAATTGTTGTATTAACTTTATTAACTATATTTTTAATTATTTTTATTTTCCCATCTTCCCTAGGAAGCAACAAACTATAGTTTCACCCACCTGAAAACTTCTAGTTGTTGAGATTTTTAGTGGTAGAATCAAATAAGCGGCCAAGTAACATGAGCAGTTTGATCACTTATTCAGTTGGCCTTATAAATGTAAATGCAACAAGGTAAAAAATAAGACAGAAAAGAATTTGAACATTTGGATTGGCCAGTAATACAGAATATTTCATATTTATATTCCAGGGAAAAGTGTCACATAACAATCCAGAGGCAAGAACCTTAGTGAAATGCTAAACTAACAACATAACTACCACTGGCTGAAATATTCTTTACATTTAGGTGAGAGCACTTGGGTACTTTCTCAAAGGAACAAAATTATCAATCACCATATTTCAATACTGTCTTACCATATCCATTGCAAAACTCGAAGTCCTAACGTACTTTGCTCTAGAAACTACTAATGTGATAAGAAAAATGACATTAGCTACAGCTATCACATGACTGGTGTAAACTGTGCATCTGATCCAATTCCCAATAATGTCGATGGCAATGTTTCCATTGATGTCACTGGCACAAGGTCAATTTCTTCAGGGGAAAATAGTGTCCTTCTGGAATCAGTTGAAAACATGATGGAGCCAGAACATTACGCCCTCCTCTAAGGCAGTGGTAACTAAAGGAATTTTCTTAAAATAGTTCACAACAGGTTTGGCTTTTTTTACAGAGTAACATCCCCCCTCCTGTCAGTGCCATTACTCTTGAGACAGAGTAAACTTCAAAAGTGAAGGACTGCAATTACGTGTCATTATGGTAACCGGGCAAGACTTAAAGCAGCTCAGTGCTGTGCCCAGAAGGAAAAGGTGTCTAACGTGTGCTTTGTCTTTAGGCCTGAAAGAAATGGCGGGGGAGGGTGCTGATACTGAAATGCATTAAAGAATACTTAAGGTCAATACTCGGGCCTTAGTCAAAGAGGGGTTAGGATGGAGCACATAAACATTTACATTTTTTAAATCTAAATTGAAGAGTATTGGTTTTCAAAGGAGGGTGTGTTGACTTCTTAAACAAGGAATATGTTACTAATTCTAGGATTTAACTCTTCCTGGCAAATCCATAGTTTATCTAGGCATTATGTGCACATCAAGTCAAAGCAAAAGTGCTTCCTAAAGAAATTATGAGAAGCTTCATCTGTCAAAATTAAAAAATATTTTTCCTAAAATAATAATGAAAAAATAATTTTTTTCATTTTGAAAAAGAAAAGCATTCCTTCACAATTGCAAAAGATATCTGGAGGCCCCTATTCCTCTTTTCTTCCTTATAATAGTACAATCAGAAGATGGATAGGTAAGATAATTGAAAGGCTATTTTCATGTATTGGTTCCTATGGGCTTCACTATTTCCAGGGGTGAAAAAAAGAGTGTAATTTCTTATTAAGAAAAAACAATATTCAAGAAATGAGTGAAAGACTTTTTTTTTTTTTTAAATTGTGGGCTGTTTTTTTTTTTTTTCTTCATTTGGGGGAGTAGATGAGCAAACAAATAAGGAAGAAAGAGCAAAACACCAAACTAAGGAAAGGCATGGATGTAGTTGTATGGAACTCTGTTTCCCTTGAGTTTTGCTTTCTGACAATCTGGTTCATAGAGTCATACTATTCTTGATCATAATTCATATTTCTATAAACTACAAAAGCGGTATGTTTGTTGAGAATCATTATGTCCCATGCAGACCTTTCCTGGAAAACACTACATTCACTTGCTGTTAGCTTGCAGCTTCTTCAGAGATTTCAACAAGAAACTACAGCAGGAGTCACCCCAAGGCATGAATTCACAAGATGCAGGGCATCAGCATTAACCTGCATTGGAAAACAGATCTTCTGAGAACCAGTCAGGAATGGTAAGATAACTAGTGGCTGCGCTGGTGGTGTGTGGATCTGACAATATCCCAAAGGTTTATGATAATGAGACAAAGTGGCTGTAGATGGATGGCTTAATGATTAATAACTAAACAATGCTGGTCATTACAAAGTCTTTTCAAGTTTTTCCTATGCAGTATAACAAATAAGGAGAAGGGGAGTTGTTTTAAAGGAGAAGGGGAGTTGTTTTAAAGGAGAAGGGGAGTTGTTTTAAAGGAGAAGGGGAGTTGTTTTAAAGGAGAAGGG
>JAOTQQ010000041.1:34516610-34605164 GCA_026546715.1 Gallinago undulata | reverse complement strand
GGTTTTGAATGTCTCCAGAGAAGGAGACTCCACCACCTCTCTGGGCAGCCTGTTCCAGTACTCTACCACTCTCACAGCAAAGAAGTTCCTCCTCATGTTTAGGTGGAACTTCTTATACTAAGTTTGTGCTCATTTCCTCTTGTCCTGTCACTGGGCACCACTGAGAAGTAACATTCAGTTTCTTGCCGTGTTCCAGTGTCATATTCCCTAGCCATCAGTATTGAAGACAGGTTCATGGGTACAGGAAACCTTTGGTGTGACCAAATACAACTACTTATGATCAGCAGGAGGACCAGGTAAATAAATCCTTGAAGACATTACCAAAAATCCTAAGGATGAATTAAGTGCTTACTTTATATAAGCAAGCACATATTCCCAAGTATAGTCACAGTAAATAAAAGACAATTTCTACAGCACTTCTATTCTGTTTCATGAAGATTGTAATTGTCTCCATCTTTATAACTAGACCCAAAATTTAAATATTTAAATCTTGATGCTTGCCTTGTGAAACAGATTTTACTTTTACTGTCATTAATCCAGTAGAAATTATGTTGCTCTCCAGGGATATGAAAGTCAGTAGATAAAGACCTGGGTCTCTTCTCATTGCAGGCTCTAAGCCATGTTTTTTAATTCAATTTGTAATTGTCATGAGTAATTTGCTAGATGTGATAGTTCATGCTTTTAATACCAATAATTTATGAAGCTGTGACGAGAACACAATCTCACCTTTTCTCAGTCCACCAACTTCAGTGGAATTTAAGTTTATGAAAGGTTTTGATTAAGATGTCTGTCCACAGGGACTAGACAACCCAGGAAGTTCTTTATTGTCATAAGAGTGAAAGTGTAAACATGTATGCAGCAAAGAATCTAATCATCAATTATTGTCAAGTAACCTTCATGATTTCCTCTTATTCTTATGTGATTTTTCAAACAGTGCTCTCTTGATCAAAGTAGAGACCTTATTTCAGCTTTATCAGACATTCACTCAGAACCCTAGAGCATCAAATGAAGTCTAAAAAAGAACAGAAAAAATACCCACAGAATTCAGACCAAAACAATTGTGTTCTCACTTATGATATTGCTCAGGTTTTACTGAAGCCTACACGGAAATGAAGTTCCTTTGTACCGCTTAATAACCTGGCAATATAATCTGACCTAGCCAATCCTGGAGTGCATCTTCTACTGCATCTTAAGTGATCATATAACAAATGCTTTCCAGAGTTACCATATATGCAGGTTTTCTGAATATGTGGTTTAAGCCCTCTAAGAATTATGTTCAGCATTATTATTCAGAATACTGCTCAACAAGCTGGTCCAAACATTAGCTGCGGACCCTTGGGCTTCTAAAATGCATGAATCTTGTAGAAATGTTCTCAACTATACAGCGAAATTACTCAGTTTGGTAAGTAGCTAACATAGCACACACACAGTTGATATAATGCATCTGTAACACATCTAACTCTCATGTATTTGCACACATGTATTACAGACTAGGGAAATTAGAACATCAGTTATTCCTGAGATATTAGGACTTCAGAAACATTACAGCTTACCCTACAACATTCCCAGGATGGGGACTCTTCAAGATGCGTAAGTGAATAGGAATCTAATCCTGAACTCTTCAATATGTAACATATCAGCAAGATAAAAGGAATACTCACAAAAGAATTTAAAGTATTTTCTCTAAAATTAAGATTAATAGAGTTGGCTACACAGCTGTTAAAATAACTTGGCCTCACTTCCACTTCTCTAATACCTGAACCCCATATTTAACTAGGAACAAGTTGGTCATTTTGAACAACCAAATGCACCATCACTTAACAGAAATTAGCATCAAAGAAAATATGAGAAATTATTCCACACCAAATGGGAGCAGAGGTGCAGTGGATAGATAAGACACTGTTACCAAGTACCAAAACCAGCCCACAGACTAAACTTGGGTTGGAAATGTGCAAGGATCAATGCAGAGCCAGCTATCAATGCAAGATATGCCCTTTATTCCACACTCAATTGATACTTAATCTGCAAGCCTCCATATGTTCTTTCCAGAGAGGAAAGAATCTGATCAAGGTGGGTATAAGCATTATTTTAGAGTAATAAGATATCATTTACAAGATCAATTTGTCCTGTGCTATCTCAAACTAATTTCTATGGAAATTACATAAATCAAATTATGAAATTAAACACATTGCATTTTTTCCAAAGATCAATGCACCAAGAAGCACCTCCAATGAAGATCTAAATCCCAAAATTTCTCCAATAGTTCAGTTTGGTTCCATAGCTCAAGTGCATTTCAGGAATATATTTTCCTCTCTTGCACAGCTGATCATTTCTCAACACCCTGTGCTATGCTGCTGATGCAAAGTATACATAGCATATCATTACAATGAGAAAAATCATCCTGTGGCCCAGAAACAGTTTAGCACTTTTCTTTCCAAAGCATTTTCAACTATAAGCACAGCGTTGTAGCTTGTACTAGGTGACTGCTCTGGCAGATGTCTGGTCTAAGGTCAGCACAAAACCTCCTTCTTCAGTTTCATTTTTCACTCGCCGTGTGTAACAAAAGAAGATCTAGAGTTAGCATTTTAGGGGACTTTTGAAAACATGGTATTGGAAAGCTTAAAGAAATCACTTGCTCTGATTCAGCACTTCTTAAAACTAATCATTCTTATATATATTTGTTTTGATAATGAGCGCTTTAATCCTCTGTCTTAAAACTAAACAAAACCCCAAAAACAAAAAAAAAAAAAAGCCCAGCACTGATGAGCAATCTTGCAATAATGAATCAGTGTGCACACAAGAGGGAAAAACAAATGCAGTTGGGAAACAGATTTCGGTGTCAAGTTTCCCCAAGTGTTGTTATAAATATCAGGAAATTAAAAAAATGCTCTTAAAATGCATGAACATTATTTAGGTCTTTAATCTGGAAGGGGCATGATTGATTTTGCAGGGTGGAAACTGCCAACTGTACCAGTGCCTGCAGATGGAAGGGGCCGGCACATAGCTGCCAATTTCAGGGAAGATATTTCAACTACTCTCTAAAATGGATTGCAAAAGCTTGTTGTCTTCTGCATGCTCCTCAAGGCTCACGCTGCACTAGAAAGCTTAGGGGGAGAATGGCATCGGCCTTTTCCCAAAACAGCTGAAGTCACAAGACATGACTATTTTAAGAAAACCAAAAAAATGAAAAACCTCTGAGCACAATGTGGCCACAAGCTGACCTGGAAATAATAGTCAACTAAAATTAAAGAATTTTGTTATTATTTACACAATGGCTATTTTACATCATAGTGATGTAAATCACTATGACCTTTAAAGCCTGAAGTTCACTTTTACATCCTTACAGCTGAATGAAGTCTTCATGTAAGGAAGAATATTTTCGGCAAACAAAACCACACAATGTAAAACACATATTTGAAGTCTCTCTTGCACTGTAGAACACAGTAAAATACAACAAAGAACAAGTAGGCTAATTTTTCAAACAAGACCATCTTTATATCCAAATGCTCTTAAGTCTCAGCTTGCTTATTTTCATAAATATGTATCAGATCTGAAAATCTGACTCCCAGTAAGACATTTTGGATTTACAACTTTAGACTATCAGAGTTGAGCAGCTCCAAGTCACATTTTCTTTTATTTTATATTTTTTAGTATCAAACTTACTTGGTTTCCTCTTTCAGTTGGATAGAAATACTTACTTGTCCTCAATTTTTACCTTAGCTTTTCTCCCATATTGTAGAACTAATTTCCAATGGCAAAAGGAAATTGAGTAGCGTAAAGCAATCTTTTTAAGACATTTTCTATAGCTTTCTTCTTTCGAGGAGTATCTATTCCCTTCTACTTTGCTCTGGAAACTGTGCTTATGCCAGCACCTTGTTAAAGTGATTGCTGAGTCTTTTCCTCTGGAATTTAGCACCACTACAGCAGGTTAGTAACAGAGGCTGTCTCAAATATCTTGTGTTAAGGACAGATCTGAAAAGTTATCTACACTGTGGAGTAAAGCTGTTTTGCTGGCAGTGAGAATACTAGAACAGATATAAAGTGTCTTCAGGAAAATTGTCTTCAGGGCTGCATCACATTAAAGACATCTGAGTGGTATTTTGTCCCACTGATTCCAGCAGGGGCAGAACTTCATCCCTGCTTTAGTTCTACCAATATAATACACATCTACATATGTGACATGAAAAGAACTCATTCTCCCCCTTTTAAGGAGTCTTCCTCTATACTTGTGCTCTTTTTAAATTATTATCTGCATACCTAATTTTCAGACACTTGTTTTACAACAGAAATGAAGTCACTGGCCCGAATTCATTCCCAGTGCGCAAAGCTAAACAAGGTACAAGATAAGCCCTTTGCTTTCTCTTTCTGAAACACTCCTTTCATGCTGCACTGCAGGCTTGTGAGATATACTCTAACATCATTTGTTACATATTTCATACTTTAGTGCCATGCTTGATTACATCAATCTATACAAAACAGAAACTGGCAGCCTGTCTCCCAATTTCTGCCAACTGTAAAGGTTAACATGTACGTTGGCATAATGTGGGTGTGTAAATAAGGGAATTTGTGTAGTCCTTTATTTAGCAATGTAAGAAAACATATTTCAGGTCGGAGATGAATAGTTTTCCTTCCCTCCAGGTGTCTATTTTCTATTTTGGAAATTTCGAGGAAGGGATTAAACATGCACAAGCACTACTTAGCAACAAAACACTAGGGAACCATACTGTGTGTACTATAACTTCATTTCATAAGACTATCATCACAAACTGCCAGTATTTCATCACTGCCAAAATGTCTTCAGAGAGAGACAGGAGAAGTCAAGGAAATGGCTCTCTAGACACCCCCAATAAGCTCTCTGCCATCACTCAAGCCTCCCATAACGCAAGTTCACCATCCCCAAGGATAATTAACAAATTTACTTCTAGACCAACAACTTTTAAGAAAAAACATTTGGCTGATCAAGTAGGTTTATGTTTTCAATTTTGCACCTTTAGAAGTTCTTATTGTTGAACAAGCAAAGACATAAACCAGTAACTGTCTTATACAAAAACTGGCTGTCAGTATAAAACAAAAAGCTATATGTTTCTGTATTTGTAGACTAAATGCTTTTCTAATCTGATGCAGAAATCGAGATTAATTTAATCTAGTAAAATTGATATGAATTTTCCCTTGACATTTTATTCTGGAATTCCAGAAAGTAACCAAACAATTTGTCATGAATAACCAGTTTTTTAACAATGAGGATAAAAATGAATGATTGATATACCTGTTGCCTCTTGGTTACAAGCTTGATTTGTGTAACAATCTGTAGTGATGACTATTAAATAAAAATATCAAATAAACATCTGCAAATGTTAAGTGCTGACAACAGTACCATACTTGCCATCCTTCTATGCATACTTATCTTTCATTGATTTCAAACTATAGCAACACATCCCTCTGCTACAGTATTAGAAAACAAAAAAAAATTGCAAGTGATATGCAACACATACAGTATTCAGGAGATAATTACTTTCCATGATCCTAGTTTTCTAAATCTCCAGGCTAAGATGTAAGAACAGAAAGAAAAAATTAATAGTGTGCAGCACTCGTTACTGACCTCATGACAGGGATCATGCCTTTAAGCGGACCATGTACTGGCTTAAACGCTAGTCCAAAATAAAGGCAGTGACTACACACTGCAAAGTACCTGCAACAAATGACAGCTTCTATGCACGATCAGCTCTGCTTAAATACAGAACATTAGTGCAAGATTCTCCACATCAAGATTCAAAAACCTGCAGAAATAGAAAATACCAAATTGAAGTTCCCATTTGTAGAAAAGTCCTATCTGCATCTATGATTCTACCTTTAACTTATGCAAATAGAAGTAAGCAAAAATAAGTCTTTTTTTTAATAAGCTATGAATCCACTGACATTATTTTTGTGCCTGCTTTGCTGTTGGGATGTGTAACATAAGGGTCAGAAAGTAAAATGTAAATATTCTTAAAGAAAACAAGACACACAAAAGAAAGCTGGTATCATCTTAAAACGGGTAATCACTGACTATATACCTCTAATAGAAGTGATACAAGCCATAGACATACCCTTACAAAGTGTGATGTTTTCATGCTCAGCATATTTGTGATTGTCTTTAGACCAAAATGTGTAGAATTTGTAAAATGCAACTATAGGATAAAGAAATAGAGCAATAGTATAGGGAAAGACTTTCATTTGAAAATGTTGGATGAATATTATGAAGTATTCTCCAAATAAAGCAGCCAGTTGGAGATTTTGAAAAGCAAGTATAAATTATATGGTTTATGTATGTTGCTGCAAGAGCATGGATCATTTTTCTTATATTCTGAACTGCAATGCCAAAGAAAAAATATTCCCTGAGGTTACTAATAAATGCAGAGGCTGAGGTTCAACAGGAAGAACTGTGACTAGAAAAATGGAGATACGCGATGGGATTCCTAGAACAATCTATTGAAGACACTTGTAGAAGCCAAACAATATTCCAGTATGCTCACACTGGGACAGAGCAGAAAAACATTTAGATTGAATGCTAGATAGATCTGGTGCTAAGAAAACATGAGAAAATGCCACTGCCTGATCAACACTTAATTTCAGTAAATATAAAGCTATTTTAATGTGTCAAAAGACAAATATACTGTGATTACTTTTCTTCTTCAGGGAAAGACTAATTTCTTGAGGAGAAATTATGCTCATCTTTACATATATTACTGCAAAATTAATAATGAAAACCTACATCAGAGATTAAGCTAGCATGGGTGAAACAGGCTCTAAAAATATTTAATAATTATTTAATATAAAATTTTATTTTCTGTTGTGAATGTGAACAGATAGACTGAATATTTTTATGCTAGGGAAGTCAGTTAACTAAATAGGATTTGTAAAGATCAGCTCAGAAACTGCAAGTACTGCAACTGTATATTTGCACAGTACATACCAGAGCGGGCCCTAATATCACCTGCAGCCTCTAAACACCACTGTGCTATTGCTCTTAATAGTAATAACAACAACATTCATCTTATTGGATATAGCAGCTCCTATTTTTGTATTCACAGTAAAGCTTTAAAAATTTTCAAAGCGCTTTCAGGGGTACTTTTTCTTAAAGTTAAAAAAAATCCCAAGTGTTTAACCGTAATCACTATTGGGAAAATACATTAGTAATGTACACTTTAAGGCACTTCTGAAAAGCTACACTCCTAATACCAGGTAAATGATATATGGTTTAGAAACACTTATGAATACCTATTCACTTATTAGTCTGGCATGGCCTCAAAACAGTATTGGCTAAACAATAGTGCTTCTATCATGGTTTTGTATATGGTCAATCAAGTAAACAATATGCATTTTTTTTTTAAAAACTCTTGAATGCATGCTGACACAGCAGTTTATTCAGATCCATTATGGACATCCACGTAAATAAATGTTCTAAAGTCCATAACTATATATTCAGTAAATACAGAGCTGCCAGTTTCTATAGAATAAATAATAAGCACTATAACAATATCACAATCACAGGGGTTTATCCAACAATGTACTTCGCCACAAAAAAGATTTCACAACTTCTCACCGGCATGCGCCCCCCCCATCATTTCTTTCTTTTGTTTTTAAAGGAATGTATTAAAGGGAGAACATTACCTTCCGAGAAGCTGTTACTTATGAGAATACACAACTATTATGAAAAACAGCAACACGGAACTAAATTTTTTCTTGGGAGCCTCTATAAAACTATAGGCCCTATTTCAACCTCACTGCCTTACCTTGGTCACCAGCAGACTTAGGTGAGTTCTGCAGCTTGGAGTCACAATTTTACATTGATGGCATTTGTTATGCTGAGCAATTGCTCAGCAAACATTCACGAAGGGTTTTGTTTCTAACTACAAATACCAAAGGAGACCAAGCTCTTTAATAATCTATTTCATACTTATACGTGGGTGAGACCTTGCCTTTTCCAGCCATTCTGTAAGCTTTCTACCCTTTATTCTTCATTCATTCACGTTTTACTAGTGCCAAGAGGAAGAATGATACCCTAGAGGTGAAACAATTAACTACTACTCATAACAGAATTGCAAATAGATAAAGTGTTAATATTGGGACCTTATATATGTTTTGTAAGAAGCCAGGAGCCCTTAAAGGAACACGAAAAACTGACTTTGGCCACAGGAAATCCGTGGCAAAAAAATCCTAATTAATTTTTCACAGGTTTCAGAGTGAAGAAAAGCTGTGGATAGAGAGGAATAAAAAAAGAGGGAAAGAGCTTAATCGAGAAGGCATCTCCAGCACAAGGCCAAGACTTAGCAGTGTAGATCATGGGTGCACCAGGATACTCCATAGATATTTTAGACAGGCTTTGAAGAGTTAAAATAGACAAAGTAAGGCTCTTGCCTTTAATATGAGCCTTCCACCTGGACCACTAAAACAGTAATTTTCCAGCCTCCAAGGCAGACTAGGTTTGAAAGAACACAAAAGTGTCTTAACCTCTCAGAGATGGCAGAGGCTCCCACATGCCAAAGAGCATGTAAACTTGCAGCAGTTTGATATATGTACATGACACCATTGCAAGTACTGAAATTAAATTTAAAATAACAAACTACTCAAAGTCTATTCATGGATATTCCTGGCAGGATCTATGTGGGCTTGGGAGAAAGGAAAATTTGCTAAATTAGTAATTCACTTCGGAACATTTTGTTTAGTGTATGTCCTATTTACATGTAATTTTTTTACGAGTTCTATGCTTTTTTAGCCTTCTGCCAGCCATTGAAGTCTCTGTCTAAAGGTCCAACAAAAGAGCTAAATGAATGCAGAAATGACACTGTTGATTTCAGGAAGGAAGTGTACAAAAGCCTGGATCTTATGACTTCAGTCTGATTTCAGGGATGCTAAGGTAGGAAGGAATACAGACCAATTGGTTTTATGATACATCAGCATTCTACTTCATCAATAGCATAGTGTTTATTCTTGATTCTCTGTTAGGAAATACAGCAATAAAAACCTGCTGTAACGACACTAGATTTTTTATTTTAATTCACACTTTATAAATATGGAAGAAGAATACTGAAGAGTTATAGAAACAACAGGAATAATAGGAGCACAAACTGAAACCCAGGATAGTCTCTCTGAAGATTAGGGAATGGTTTTTTACTGTGAGGACTTCCCTGTTCCCCAGGGAAGTTTTCCTACTTGGAAATACTCAGAAGCTGTTGGGACATGGTCCCGGACAAACAGCTCAAGGTAGCCCTACTTGAGCAGGGCAGTTGGGCAAGACGACCTCCAGAGGTCCCTTCCAACCTACACTATTCTGCAATTCTGTAAAAGCTACTTATTCCAATTGATTTGTTTTAAATTGTTAAAATTCATACCCTTTCTATAGAAACCAAGTGTCCCATAACCTTTTGTAAATAATGTTTCCATCCACACACACAAAAAAGACTTTCAGTTCTTATTTTTTTATGTTCTAAAGAGAGTAACTGAACAGCACTGAATTCTGCACACATCCAAAAAATAAACCTACTAAGCTTATTTTTCTGGTGTTTTTTCAGATCCTAAAACCTACATTTGGATTTTGGTAATTATATCAAACAGTGAAGGACTGAGATCTACCAGACAATCCCAAAGGCAGATTTTTGAACCTAGATTTAATTAAGTGGGAACATTAGTAGTATTTCTTTCAGATTAGCATTAAATTTTATAACAAAAAATTAAGCAGGATTAGTTAATTTTAATTATACTAATTCCTATAACAATAAAACCAAATTATATTAAGATTCCAAGCAAAATAACACATATCTACTCATTACATAATTTAAATTGGTGCTTAATTTTAAACAATTGCTCAGGTGTTTTGTCTTACTGGTGTTTTCACTGTTCTTTTAGTTTAATGAAATCACCAAGTTGGGGATATTTTTTTAAAAAGTGGTTGCATTATCAAAGGTCATACATGAGACGTTATAGTTATATTTTCATCTTTTCTAAGTCTGGAAGTGTGATCGCTACATCCAGCACTGTGTGCTGTGTAAGAGGAGATACTACTCCATTAACCTTGTCCAGTGAGCTGGCAGTCGTTTGTTCTCCTTTGCTTTAAGGATTATGTAATTAGAAAGTCAATTCAAGATGAAAAATGAACATGTAAATTTTTTTTGCAACCTCAACCTAATACAACATGACAAAAATTATTTACAGACACAGTTCTAATTTTACCCTTCAGAGAAATAGGTGAGATGAGCTGAGAGTGGATTTATAGCAATGATTTCATTAATTGTCTTGTCAGAACTGCCTATGACTACTCCCAACACGAGTTTATCATCCAGCAGAAAGTCCACTTACTTTGTAGTAATGATGTAGTCAAAGGAACCTCCTGAAATGTTTTGTCTCTTTCCCACTACAAAACAAAAGCAATGTTTTCTTCGAAGAATAAACCACAGAATTCCCCTAAAAAACTTGGTAAGAACTTGGTTACTGATAATACCGATTCTAGGTCTACCAGAAGGGAACAGGCCCTTCTGTCCTTCAACAGCTGTTTCTCATCTCTCCCTGTAGAAAGGCACTGTAGTAAAATGTTAATCAGATACAGATAAAGTATCCTTTTG
The DNA here is from genome assembly GCA_026546715.1 of Gallinago undulata. Lineage (NCBI taxonomy): Eukaryota > Metazoa > Chordata > Aves > Charadriiformes > Scolopacidae > Gallinago > Gallinago undulata. The sequence continues at coordinate 34,594,566 of JAOTQQ010000041.1, read as the reverse complement.
AGTCATCAGTGCTATGTACAGGCAATAACGAACAAGTTAGTGAAAATGAACTGGCTAGGATTGCAGAAAATATATTGCTCTTAAGAAATACTGGGAATTTTCTTCATTTTTGTTTTTTAAGATTGCTGATAAGTATAATATGCGCTTTCAAAATTAACATTTTCAATTGCTTATACAGCTGGCCAAAAAGCAGGCTAGTCTTTGCATTGAATAGTAGATTTTGTACTTCTTCAATCATGTTTAGTAAAAGTAAATATCCAAGAGAAAATTGCCTTCGGACCTAAAATAATTTGTGAAGTTTTTTTTATTTTTATTTCACTGTTCAGGTTTGAAAATACTGCTGTTGTCAGACAAACTAAAGTCTGCCTTCACCCCCCACCCCCTCATTTCCAACTAGCAATCCAGAAATTACTTTTCTTTTAAGAATAACTATAAGAGGTTAGATTCAAGACAATTAATAATCTTTTTAAATGTTTTCATATAATCTATCTCAAAGGTTTATTCACCAGTGTTTCCACCAGGGTTTTTTTATCTATTTTTTTGTTATATGGCAGTTTATCAGCGATTCAGAAACCATATTTTAAGGCTAATGAGAATACTTTCATTGACATGCAGTCATACTCAAGATTTTACCAAGCATCTATATTTATAATTTTATTTAAGTTTTTTTTCAACTCATGAAGTGCCTATTGCTTATTCAAACAAAATTTTAAGAAAAACCATGTGCAGCAATTACTGGCTTAAAAAATACATAAAACAAAAAATGTAAGAGAAACTACAAGGTGGACATAAAGTTTCATTAAGGCATATCATCTTTTACCGGAGATACTAAACTATTAACAGCAGTAAACTGTACTTTACAGCTTTAATCAGTGGCTACAAAGCCACAGTAGAGGAACAAATGCAGACCTGAAAGTTCAAAAGATCAATAGACAAGCAGTATGTTATATGATAGTTGAAATGAGATCTTCTGAGAAATGAATCTTGTGCCATAATAAACAAGTGACCCACTGTGATTTGAGACCAACTTTAATATAGGATTAGACTCAAGATATACAATCTGCAAAATTCTGGTAAACAGCAAATAAAGGTACCGTCCTCAGATTTGGCTGTTGATCTGAGAGATATCTTGCAAATCAACTCCTCTTCCTCCACAGACTTCCTCCCACTGTTAGAGGAAGATAAAATAAATATAATAAAGAGTATTTCCTGTTGTGGTATAGAATATAGCCCAATCTGGATAACTATCTTTCCTCCCCTTTAGTGAGCAACTAAAACTAAATAAATTTCAAAAATCATATATTTTTTAGAAGTGTCCACCAATTTTACACAGGTACAAACACTTTATGCAGGATTCTAACAAAAAATATTTCTAAAAAAAATAGAGCAAGTCTGAACTTATGCTTTTCAGATGTTGTTTGCCACACACTTGCTCTTTGAACATTTCTTCAGTATTTCCAACATTTCACCTCCCGCCAAGTGTCCAAGCTGCTCTGGTCAAACTTGCAGGTGTCCAAAAAACAGAGCAAGGGATCACTGGGCATGCATCATTTTATTCTGTTTTAAAGACAACACAGACCTGATGCACCTCTGATGCAGATTTACTGCACACAGGGCTGATCCATTTTTGTGTCATAAATCTATTTCCAGTGCACATTGGACTCTTCCCGCATACAAACACATTCTGACTTCCCAGAAAAGAGAAACACTACTTTTGAAAGGTCAAATGATGGCTAGTGTATCAGACTGAGAAACAGATCAAAATTTACAGTACCCAAACATATATATAAGGGCTCAAAACTAAAAGCTAGTAGTAAGTACTTCAGAATATCAAGCTATTAAAGAAAAGGCAAAGTTAACTGAAACTGGTTTTTGATTTTACTAATTAGAAAATGTGCTCAGTCATATTATTCACCTTAGTAGTCAAAACTTCCTATCCAGTGACAAAACAATTTAGAAATAAAATAAGACCTTTCTGTTAAAAGAGTTATCTAATCTTTAAAATATGCAGCAATGCAATTGAACTTATCTTTCTATTTCAGACTATGAAAGGGGTTTAAGTATTCTAAAGTTGTAAGAGAGTTTTATGCATATCTGGATTTTCATTTATTCTTCCTTCCAAACCCTTTCCAAAATCTCACTGTTTCAACAAGTAATGGTTTATTTTCTATCGCTCTACTGTATAGACAGATATTCCTCTTTGCTCCCTTTCTCTGCCTTCCCCAAGTGAGGGGGGCTATTGGTAAGACAGACAAAAAGGGAAAGCTATTAACAGCAGCTGACTTTGCCCTAGTATTGGCCTTTACACAAATTAGTGCAACATATGGCCTCAGATAAGAGCAATACATTTGAGCAGGGTCTTACTGAGGAGAGCACATTAAAACGCTACCTCTAGGGATACCACTGAGTGGCCTTGACACACCTGAGTGCATCACTGGATTTGTGCTTTGGTCCTTAAAACATGAGAGCCTTTCATCTTTCAAATTCTTTAAGCTGTGCTTGTCAAGACTATAACAGCAACAGACTTTGGGAGGAAGGAAAGCCCACTGAATTTAGAACCTGCTTGGTGAAATCAGGAGACAGTCATGAAAGATTCACTTGAAAGGAAAGAACAGATCATAATTGCACTCATTCACCAGCATTACCCCACAAAATATAACATGGGAATCTGTTAGACACGTAAGAAGTAATTTGTGAAACACTGAATAAGATCTCTGACTGGTGCAAGTGGGCAAACAACTAACACTAAAGTACACCTGCCCTCCTTCTCTTTCCCAGATGTTTGATAGCTACCCTCTCTGCTGAGCTGGCTGTTGATCAGACAGTCAGAAAAAGGGAGCATATGCTGCTCACTCAGCAACTCCAAATTGCAGTCCAGCACCTCTATGCAAGCCCAGTCTCAAAAGGTTTTTAAGGTGTTGGATAGTAAGCTGAAGCAGCTGGGCCATAGACATGTATTCTCTTTTGTCTTCTGTTACAAAGGTGATAACCTTGGATAGAGGGATGAGATGGGAACAGCAAAAAGCTACAGGAAGACAGCAAATATGATCTGCTAGGCACTGTAGAGCTACTTCAGGTTATTTTTTTCAAAGTCATTGACAAACTCTTTAAACTTTTAGAAGAATGTTTTGGTTTTTTTAATTGATGGAAATATTACTCCTATGCATGAATGCAGCTACATAGTGTTGACAAATAGAGTTCTAGTATTCTGAAACCTTCAGACTTCACTATTGTTATCTCTCAGCTGAGGCACTTGGTCCAACCTGTCCACAAAACCTTGCTAAAATAGCTTCTGATTATTTTTTTTTCTAGATTAGATGTCCTTTTCTTCCATCTTTAGTCTCCACAATTAAAACTAAAGGAGGCCCTTATATTTGGTACAAAGAACCTTGCAGGTATCACCTTTCATCTAGGAATTTACACATAGGGAGATGTTTTCTGTAATGTCCTTCAAACTGTGTCCCTCCCTCAACTTTTGAATGAGATGGACAGAACCACAAACAAAACCTTTGTGTTTACCTAAACATCTTGTACTCTCCTACTAAGTACTGCCAGATCTAAAGACAGAACAGCTATTAGAGCTAACAGAACTTTTACTGGAACAGCTATTAAAAAAAAAATAAAAATCAAATACCATGAGTTTCCCTTCCTGACAAATTTACTTCTAGAACAGAAAGAAGTTAAACAAAATCTAATTTATCCTATCTACAACAATGAATTTATTGGACACTGGTAAAACTCCAGTTTCCCAAAGGATGAAACCATTCTAATTTGCATACTGATTAGTCTGACAGGACTGCATTGACAGTGTATGTATATATTAACACACAAACTCCTGCCATTTCTATTAAGTTAATGCGTAACAATATATATTTAGCTGAGACTCAGGTTTCATGTTTATAACTTGACAAATAAGTTTAATGCTGCTGTGGAGATAGAATCAAACTTCTGTGTTTACACTATGTTACCTCTTCAACTATGACTATATAAAAACAGCATTTACTAAAGGAAATGGAAATTCACTTTGGTCATGAATGCTCTGCTCAAGTAAAAGTTCTGGAATTTAAGAAGCACTTAGTTGCTGCATTAGGCCATTTAGGATGTTTCAACGTCTCAATTGACTGTAATACCAATCTGCTCAAGTGCCCTGTTAATGACCTTCCATCTCACAGCAAGCTCAGGAATTCAATGTTTATACTTTTTTTTTAACTATACCATGGACAGACTGAAGGACAGATCCTTTTTTCTCTCTCTCTACTGTGGCAGAAGAGTATAAACTGTTAACGTTATTTTTTTAAAAAGCCTCACTTTCATGCCTCAATGAAAATTATCATTGGCAAAAGTTAGGAAAAGGGAATTACAAGGTGTTAAACATTAAGAAATGTAGACTTTTAAATGTTCTCTCTAAACCAAAAAAAAATATTTCTACACACTAACTCCCATGTTGCAGCATGAATCATTCCTAGTTTTGTGTTACTGTTCTAAATGAATACCTGCAACACAGTAATATGAATCTAGACTGAGGAGCACTAATATCGTTTCCCAAAACATTCTTCAGAATTTTAAGATCAGCAGAAAACAATATAATATAAACTTAGAGAACTGGATCTTCAGTTGATGCTACTGAGATAGCTTCACTGCAGTCAAAAAAAATGTAGTCATTTTCACAAAGTTAATATGTGATCCAGAACATCTGCTTTGTTAACAAACATGAATATTTAATCATCTACCCTGCCTTGTCTTCACTTCATTTGCTGGACAAAGAGCATGAGAACACTTCCTTGAGTGATGTCACTAGCACTTGTCTGCATTGTTTATATTTTACTACGGCAGCCTCTAGTAAAAATCTCAGTTACATTATTCTGGAAAATACTAAAACCAAATTCCACTTTTTTTTTTAATCTTTCTTCACAAGTCTCAAAAGAAAATTTACAAGTTTTGCACTCTTTGTTTCCACCAAAAGGCAACATGATCCCATGAGATTTCAGTTCTATATACACTTTCAAAATTAAAATGACAAAAAATTGGAAAGAAAAAAAGTCTTGTGATATCCGCAAAAGGTTCTAAAAGCTGACCATTAATTATGGAGAGCAATGTAGAATTTAGAAATTAATTGCTCCCCCTCTTCCTTAGCAGAAATTTGAGGGTGTAAAATACTTGGCTTGCTTTTAGAATTTTGGTTTTGCATATACAGGAGAGTACTCAATGCCTCTGAAAGAACACAAATTCTTTCAGGATATCCATTCTTAAAACCCTCAGTGGACTATAGGAACAGTATCTGTTCTAGCGTAACAGCCACACAGTACTTCACATGCAGTTATGGACAGATTAGGGCCTTTATTATATTGCAACATGACAATCTGACGTACGTAAGCATACAGTTAGAGCCTTAAATTGTGTCTGTTAAAAAAACTGAACTAGATTAATCTATCTCATTGAGAGAATAGATCACCTCAGCCAATATCTCTAGTTAAATACCTGGTTTCTTAATAATGCTAGATACCAAAAATAATGCTGAAGTTAGTGGGAAGTGCATGACTACAGTCAGTCTGTAAACTCCTGTTGCTACAGTTCGACTGGAATGTGAAATACTGTGTTCATGGATTAATTCTATCAGCACGAATATATGGAAAGGCTTATTTAATACTAGCTAACATTTCAAACACTCTAGTTAGATCAGTTTTCATGATTAAAAATGCTATTTTCAACACAATATTATCTATTAATATTTTTAAGAATATTTAGTGCTAATCTCATCAATAGGATATAAACACCTCTTATTTCCCAATGGGTTCATTGAGCCCCTAATCCTCATTTTAGCCCATTAATAGACTCTTTATGAATATTCTTCAACGGATTTTCTCATATTATATTCACTTCTATCATTGTGGAAATGTTTCTGAAGTGTCGCAAATTGCTAAATTATGTACCTCCAACCACAAGTGTTAAGGCCTCAAGACAAGGAAAGAAAATAAACCATCTGCACTTAAGACATCTAAGTACTGATTTTATAGAGAGAAGTTTCATTTCAATCAACACAAGGCAGATGATCAGATTCAGTCAAGCTTGGCTTTAGCATTATGGCCACACCTACAAATATGGGGTTCCATTTCAGACACAGCATATAATGAACAAAACAGACTTAATAGAAGCATTTAGCAAACCCTGTCAAAAGTAGAAGTCTCCATAGAATTAACTTCTCAAGTAAATAAAACAAATCTGTGGACATGTCTGAGAGTACTGCGTAAAGGAAGCCATTTTCTGGGTGCAGCAGACATTAAACCAGCTTTACAAAAACCGAGAAAATAAGCTACGTATTCTCGAGCACCATCTACTGACATTAAGTATTTTCCTGTTTACAGAAATGGCACTCAAAGGTATATCCAATTGAATCCTCTAAATAGCTCTGAAGTAGTGGACAGAACCTACAGATTCACTGGTACCATTTCTTGGCATGGAGAACTTACACCTGTAACATATAATCAAGCCTACTTTGCTGCAATAACAACAACTGAGTCTTATGCAAACCATTGCACTGTTAGGTTCATAAGCTGAAAACGTCCTCTAGAATGAATCGTGACTTGAAGGAATTTTTTTAGCAATAATCTAGCCCCCCTATATTTTTATGTGTTGAGAAAGACCAGTTTGAAGGAAGAGACATTAAAATGGACCATTTGAAATTTTTTAAAACAAATTCAACTAACTGACTCTTCATTTAAAATTTAGAATTTTTAAGTAAAATACAACTAAAGATGCAGAGTACTATGAACTGTTTTTTCTATTAAGTATTAAAACAGTGAAAATAGCATAAACAAAGTGGAACTTACTAAAAAGCTAGGTTTTAGATATACTCTGTTGCAGTCTGTTTTGTAAGAGCAGAAATTTCATTTAATACATATTTCTACTACTTCAAATGGAATAGCAATTCTCAGGCTTTTGAACCTCAAGTATGTTTAACTTACTCTGGTGTCTCACAGCCCTTCTATGAAAACTTCCTTAACCAAGAAGCTAAGAAATGTTTTGTTGAAACATTAGAAAACACTGATACTATGCTGGCTTCAGATTTGTCCTGTCAAGTTTCTTCTTACCTTATCAGTAAATAGTGAGAGAGACTGATCTCAAAGCTGGCTCATAAACCTAGATGCTCCCTTACTTGCAAACCTGACTGTGGAGAAAAAAGGGATGACGGAACTCAGAAACATAGATTCTGCTTCTTATCCAGATTTGCAGTTGTGATACGGCTACATAAAGCACCCAGATCATTGTTGCTGAGAAATTCTAATAATTTTACATTACAAATCAGAAAACAAATATTTTATTCTAAATATTTTGTCATTACAAGTCTGAAAAAAAAAATTTGGAATTTCCTTTAGAATGAAAATTCTTAAAACTTTCCATTTAAGAGACATGAAGATTATTTCTGTAAGAGAGAAGTTTGCTTTCTCAACTTCTTAACTCTGCAGGGACAGCCCAAAGATCCCCATTGCCTCATTTTAAAATGTCAGCCTTAGTATTTCCAAACTCCTCTGGAAAAGCAGGGATTTCTTACTTAGTATACATATTTAGGCTTCTGGGGTCTGAAGCACTGAGCCTCATACAGCTACACACCACGGATTGATCTCCGTGGCACAAAGCACAAAACCTTTAAACCCAAGGTAGTCAACTAGACATTGTTTCCCCAGATCCTGAAAGCCTTGGTTTAAGCATCTTCTGGTGCTTTTATTACCTGGTTTAAATCGATGGTTTTGGTTTTAGTTTTTTCTGCTCACTGAAAGAGGCTCAAACTGTATCCTCCCTCCTCTCCCCTCATTGCTGAAGCTGACCTCAGGAAAGGAGCAGGTTTATCCAGCTAAGGAAAAAGGTGGGCAGGGCAGAGATTGCCCATTGGCTTGAGAAACCAACACATTACTTTGCCTTCATTTGTAAACCAAAGAACCGAGTTGTGATTTTGAAAGTTTTAGGGAAGCATATGATGTGGCATGGAAGTATTTCTGGCCTGTAGGAAATGAAGCTCTTTTAAGGATATTCATTGGGATCTGTTACAGAACTGTCAATCTTACATTCACGCCCCATGTCATCACTCCATTATTCAAGCTTTTTTCAAAATTATACTCATTTATAATTACATGCAATACTTGTGTTTCCATAACATTTAGAAAACTATCATCCACGGATAAGAGAATCTTCACATAGACCAACTCATCATGCAAGTAACTAAATTTCTGACCTGTTTCTCCTTGTTGACTATTTAGAGCATAACTAATCTTAAATCTTATTTAATTCACCCAGTAAACTCATATTTGATGAACAGAAAAAAATACTAACACTTGCTGGAAGTTAAACAAGTGATTGATTGTTTGACTGAAATGACACCTCCATACCAGTTTTTTATGCTCAGTTTAAGTGACCACTTCAATGTCAAACAATTTTAGTACTGTCATTCAAGTACGAAGGCTGGCATTCTTCACTGCTTTCTACGTAAAACTCAACTAAGTTTACACTTCCAAGTGGCTACTTGAAGTAAATTTGTTCATAGATAAGAGTCATTTCTCCTCAGACAAGCAAACAAAAATAAGTTGAGAATGTAAATATAAGTTAACACCTTACTATTTTACAGCACTATAGTAAAAAATTCAATTACAAATGAACTTCAACATGATTTTTGTAAGCAATGACAAGGTGCTGCAATTTCTAGGACAATATAAAACATTCTAAGAGTGAAAACATTTACTTCCTGAAATAAAATATTTATTTTCAAAAAAAAAAATCATTTAAATAAATGTTTTCCATTACTGTATCAATCATTCAGATACATATATTGAGAAATATTTGCTTACCACTATCACTTCCCTCCCTCAAACATCAAAATGTCTTCTGAAATGTTTGTTTCCTTGAATGTGATTTTTACAAAATAACCATTTTTAAGAACAACTCCAGGCAAGATATTCTCAAAATGATAGGCCAAAGTGTGAAAGTTTATTCTTTTTTGAATCAGAATCCTTTTTTCACATTTTCAAGTTGTCAGACTGAAGAAAGCATTCACTCATAGGTAGATTTGTGGTTTGTTTTTTTTTTTAAATGTATTAAAAAGAATACCCCTTTTAGTATGACCACCTATTCAAAAAGATGGCTCAAAGATACTCCCCAGCAACTTGCAATTAAACTACTAGGAGGCTCCCTGCAGTGTGATTACTGTCCAAGCTTTCAGGACACAGAAAGAAGCCAGCAACTCTCCCTAAGGGAAGAGCTGAAACTCACTGGACTTCAGTCTCTGTAGGGCACCCATTATGTCCACAGGCCCTACCTAGCACCTGCTAAAATTCAACTGGATAGACTGTAAAGGGAACATTTTTTTTTTCTTTAATGCTCTGCACTACTGTGATTATGCTGAAATCGGAGCATCAGTTACACCATGGCAGTACACTTTTTCCACTGCAGGGAGACAAAGCTCCAAGTGACTCCTTGGTAGCTTCAACCAGAATAAAGGTGAGAAAAAAACATTGAGGTGCTGTGATTCATTACTTTTGCCTCAAGTATTTAAATAAGAAGATTAGGGCCTAGGCTGAAAACCAACAGACATGGAAAGGGGCTTTTTCCCTACTGGTTGTTAAGAAAGAAGTTGTAGGACACCTGAGGCCATGAATCATTTATTTGAAAGAGATGTAGTCTAGCTTCTAGGTCCAACTTCAATGTGTGCTTTTGAAAAAGGGTACAGCTTCATCAAAAAGTCCAAAGAGATTCCTCATACTCATATCCTTCCTTCCAAACCTTTTCCCCTTTAGAACCAAGTTATCCATTTAAAAGTGGAAAACATGCAATTAAATAGTACACTCTATTCAGAGCAGCAATTCTGAGACAAAAGCTGGAGCAGGCTACACAGGTCATCTGAACACAGAGGTCTCCTGAATACCTGTCAATCTTTTCTTTGGGAAGTTATGTAGGCAGGTACTTGCTGGCTCCGAAATAAAAATTTAAAGCCTCCATCACTTTCAAGAGCTACAGTTAATATCAGCTTAGAGGAATTTTATCAGACATTTATGGCTTCGTAAGTGATATCATTACTGGGCTAGGAAGCAAAAGGGAAAGCATGTCTTCTTGTAGTAGCATCAAGTCTTTCATTTTGGTAATACTGCAAGTGTATCAAAACCTACATTCTGGAAGTCTTAATAAAAAGTTAATTTCCTTTATTTCTTTGTGAAAGGAAATTTTAATCACATTAGCCATTGAATAAAATGTATTTGAATTTGAATTTTTAATTACCTGAAAATAAAATATTTGCAAAGTTTGAATATGAACTCCAATAACTATATATGCATCTACCCACGTAGATATATTCTTCCTCCAATATTTTTATTTGCCACATGCTTACAGACCTATTTTCTGCTTTCCTCTCCACAGTAGGTTTATTCCTTTCTAAGTTCCAGCATATGAATTATTTCACCTAGGATTTCTCTGATGATTCACAGATAATATATGCAAACATTTTACTACCATGAAAATAGCAATGCCATTTTTTTTAAAAGAAATCAGCTTTATTATTATGTGGCAAGTATATTGCACTCATGGGATATGAGTATAAATTGTAAACCAAAGGATGCTGAAATAAATGATCAAAAGACATACCTATCCAAGTAATTTTAATATATTTTAGGTCTGAATAAAAGAGTTCTGACAGTTATCAGACATATGGGCTAGGTGCACATTTTAAGCCATTTGTTATATTCTAATTGCCAACTTTTTGCTGAAACATGGGAAAGCACTATGGTCTTCAGCAATTTATTTCACACTCTGCATGTCACAGAAGTTTGGGGCAGACTTGAAGGTTCTACATCTTGCATTTCTGAAATCCTTCTAGTTCTATTGTGAGCTGCATTGGTAAGGGTTCATTCAGTGTCTCCTATCCCTACTGATAAAAAACACACAACACCTTTGAAGGTTTCAGAACTTGCAATCTGTAACATAACATAATCATATCATTTACTGCTATTGGAGTAAAAGCACTTACGCTTCTGCTATTGCGACTGGTAACATTTCCAGAAACGTAAGCTCAGTAAAAAAGTAGCAGGACTGAAGCTTCAAGTCATTTAGGTACTTTTGAAAGTTGTAAATGCGCCTTTCTGGGGAGAGATCTGAAATATTTTCACTAGTCAGTCACACTTTCAAACTCCATTTTGATAGCCTTAGCGCAACTCCTTTTGTAATTATTGTCCTATGTCAATAGCCACACCTTTCTGACATCACATCAATTAAATTTCAAGGTAAAAGATGATAAAACATACATGGGTCAAGAAGCAAAAAGTGGCTTCCAAACCAAGTCTAATTCTGCAAATGCTAAAACTGCTTTCCTAGTTTCCAATTATATAATCATTTTTGTTTTATTGATAGCTAACCAAGGCACAGTTTTTTTTTATAATTCATATTTTATCATCATGCTCAGTCTCAGTAAGTCTGAAGAACACTTGCCATATATTGCTGTGCACACCATAAATACATTCATTTTCCACCATGTAGCATGACTTGAAAGGCACTTATGGCTCAGAACAACAACATCACCCTAAACCTAAACCAAACTGCATTATAAAAGAACCAATTGAATTCAAATCCATCCACTGCAAAAATAATCAATGTGTAAGGTTCTGTACATGCACTGGATACAGGAACATTAAATGTGTTAATAATTTAAATCCATACAGATTGTTCATCCCAGAATAACATCCAAGTGAGGTACTTTAGCTCTGCTTTTATTACCTGTATAGCTATCCTCACCGTGGGTTTTACCTGAGGTCTATTTAAATTAACCTATACCCAGAACATCCATCCCCAATACATCTGTCTCAAAAATTAACAAGAATATTGACACAAGAATCTTCTAACACCCTCTTGCAAAATGCTTGGCCCACTTGCTACTTCAGTACATGTTATCAAGTCTGTCTTCAGCAGTCAGAGTGGCAGTCTGTCCTACAGCACAGTTATTAAGAGTTTTACCTTTCCAGGATCCTAAGAAAATAATTAATCCAAAGTTAACACACAATAGTTCTATTTTCTGGGCTTGGCATGCTGACAGGTCTGAAAACCACTTGGCAGTTTCTTCAGGTCAGCAGTTAATCTCACTCATCCATTCTACAGTGAACTGCAAGCCTGCAAAAGCAGAAGTGGGCCCTGTGCTGTCGGGAGCTTCTTCGCACAGCTGCTGCTCATCAGGCTGAGCTTCTCTCTCTACAAAAGCCAGGCCTCACAGACTAAGTATGGACAACCACTCTGTCCCATAGTAACTCATCTAGTGAGGAATCTGCATATTGTAATGTATAGCCTTATCTGAAATCTTATCCACCATTAGATTACTGATAGCCAGTGTTTTATAAACAATTGGCAGACATAAAAAAGAAACTCAAGACCACGTTTACTTCATGTGGTAGATACACCTGATTTTTAAGTTTGCCCATTATTGCACAATGAGTATGAGTGACCGAGCGTAGGCCTACCCAGTCCAAGGCATAAAACTGCTAGGGTTATGCAGTACAAATTCAGAGGAGAAAAACGTCCTCAAGGAAAAGCTGGGTGCTCTTAGAAGCAGAAAGTGTATCTGGTAAAGACTAGTACATAAAATTTTGTAAATTTATCCCTGCTTTTGTAAGACAAGGCATGAACCAGTTGGTTTTCTCCAATCAAAAAAAACCAAAAAACAAACCCACACACACTGCCTTTGGCGTAACCCTCAACCAGAACCTGAGTGAACACGAGCTCTGTACAGTTCATGGCCCCACTTGGTTCTTGAATGCAAGATATTAAAAAAGCATGAGGCTTTACTCAATTTACAGTCAATTTAAACATAGATGGCTTGACCAAAGAGCAGTCTGGAATCAAATTTAAGTTAGAAAGATAGCTCCCAGATACTGTATTTCCACATCCACTTCAACATAAGTTAAACACATGCATATTTCCAGCTTTCAAATGCCAAAACTCACTGAGGTTTTGGACTCTGGTCATTGGCTTTCTTGTAAGCCCATGTAGATGTGTATATACACGCATACTAGTAGTAAATTCAGCTTTACAAATCATACTTCACTTCGGTTAGCTATTGCTACAACGCAACTGCTGTCTGGTAATGAAGCCAGCCTTACCTGTTACAGCAGTTGTTGTTTCTGCTGCATGACCTGCTTCTACCAGCTTTCAGTCACCCAAATGAGAGTTTTTCTCACTCAAACCTCCTCAGCCTGGTTAGAGAACCATCCAAGTTTTCATCAGTTGTCATCACCTACATGCTAACAGTTCTTTTGAGCCTGCAGGGCCCGCACGCTTCGCTTTCATCTTTCTCTGGGATTCAGCTGCTCCCAATAATTAGCCAACAGAACCGCAGAGTGCAGCCTAACAAAGCAGTTAAGGCGATTCAAAGGCTAACTGACATGCTAAGAGGAAGTCCAGCCACTCATTCCCACTACTTCCCTACCACCATCTGACCCCTCAGCAAGCAGGTTAGAAAGCCACCCCAACAAACAAAAGAACGCGGTAATCTCCCCCAAACTAGCTGGTGGCAGGATTAAATAGGCATTAGTGCCAGGAGAAGCACAAAGCCAGGCTGGGGAGGAAGGAAGTAGGAACATCCCTTTCAGCAGGGAGTAGCCTTTTGATGGGTCTTATCTGCATTGTCACACTGCTGTCGGAGGGTTCTGCTTCAGGAGCAACCAAGCAGACTTAACAGCTTTCCAATGCCAAAAGGAGCAGTCCCATTCTCCTCTCCCTCGCATTCCAGCTCTGGCACAGATCTGACCCCTCAGTAAACTGACTCATTAATCCAGCAGAAAGCTATTTGCTTTTTTTGGTTGGGTTAGTTTGCCAGTGGTTTAACGAACTGAATTGGCTCAGAGAGTGGTCAGAGAACCACCAGACAAAACAGAAGAAGGGAAAATGCATGGCCAGGAGAAGGGGAGGGCACAGTGCTGCCCCTTCAGCAGTGGCCAGCAGGCAGGTCAGCTCAGCCATATCATTCCACTGCAGTCCCAGCCACCCAGCTTGTAGATGGCCAGCTGGGTTCTCTAAGGGAAAAGAAGCCAAGAAGGACGTGATTCTACCTACCCAACTGGCAACTCTTCCTTTTGGGACTAACAGCATCCTGCAGCGTAGCTAGTCACAGGAGGCTAAAATTTGTTGTCTGGCACACCTTAACTGGGATACAGTTAGTTAAGATTCACCATACCTGCTGAAACATCATAGCTCAGCTCCATCATCCAGCCTTCTGCTTCCTCCCTGTAGTCCTCAGCCCCTTGCAGCAGTAGGCTCAGAAGCCTTTCCTCATTGAGGGCCACCTGAACTGTAATTGCTCCCACCTGTTCCCTCCCAGGTTGGCCTTCCTTCCCTTTAACAACTCCTGCCCCCCTCCTGCCCTCCACCCACCGCTGCACCTGGTAGCAGGTGCCTGACATCTCAGGGAAGGGGCCACAGCGCTGCTCTGCCAAGGCACCGTCCTTATACATAATGCATAAAAACTTGAAACACGCATTGTCACAGTTTATTGGATAACAAGAGTTTTCCAGGTTGAAAACTGCTCGGTTCAGTTTAGAACTGACACAAGAGGGGGACAGGAAACAAGTGCTCTTAGGTGGCCGCCTTTATCAGGTTTGAAAATCTGATGATGCTTTTGTATCAAGTATTAAATCTTTTAATTGTAGTACAGGGAAACAATCGTTATGCTACTGCAAGTCCCCTTTTCCAGTGTTTACAGGAGAGAAGTCATATTAAATACTATTTCTGATTAAACTTCTATCTTTCAAACAGCTTTAAAATTATCGTTAAACGAACATTAAAGAAAACAGACAAAAAATCAGTAAGTATGCAGATAAGTAAATGTCGGGGCCATTATAGATCTTTTAAATACACTTAATAGGAAGCCCTGAAATGAAAGAGAATTAATATTGTGAAAAACAGCTTGAAAATTAAAATCTTTTAGTTCTGCAGTAACTGTAGGAACGTATTATGAAGTTAGGCAGCAATCATATGCATAATTAAAGAAGTGATTATATGTATATTTATACCATCAATGCATAATCCTCAATTTGTTTAACATAAAACAGAACATCAAGGAAACGAGAATTTAAATTCCACTTGTTTAATATGGAACATTAAGTACACAAAAAATTGCTTGTAATTTTAAAGTGTATAACTTGAACAAAATTTCAAGGTGGAAAATATTTAGGAGGAAGTAATGAGTGAAAAGAAAAGGAAAATATTAATATTATGCTTAATGAATAGAAACTTCATTTATAATAATTAAGGAGTGGTATGCTCCCATTTCAAATACTTAAAAAGAAGGTAATGTCAGTTAACAAGACATCTCTTCATTTTATACAAACAAGATAGATACGAGGGTTCTTAAGTGTTCACACGGAATTTTTGTCTGGCTCCAGCACATCAGGAAACATGCACAATCATCCCCCCTACACCATATATGTCTCTAATAACAACCATATCAGAAATGTTTCCGTATGTTCAGATTAATAATGGGATGTATTCTGTATTCTGATGAAAAATAGGAGATTTTTGTACTGTACATTCAGGTTGATTAGTATATTGAGTGCAATTAAGAAGAAGTCTTCACCTCCTTTGTGCCCTCCTACCCCAAACAGGAAAGTCTGGGAAAACACAGTGGACTTGCTGTAGAAAGGAACTAAAACACTGCCTGTTCATAGAGAGGGGTCTCTGTGAGGTGCTACTGAGGAGACCTTTGCAGACTGGAGGAGCCATGGTAAAAGCTCTGTAATTTTGAGAAAAATTGATCTCTGCTTCCTGCTAAGCACTAAATTTCATGATGCAAACATAGCGACGCCAAGGCATTCTTCCTCCAGTCTCAGCCAAGAGCTGTGGAAAAGATTATTTCTTCATATTTTTTCTCACAGAGTGTAGAACATACTCATCTATTTCGATAACAGTATTTACAGTGGTTTCTTTTAATCTCTTTAGAAATGGTACCCAGCTGTCTTGAAGGCAGCCTTTTTATATTTGATTGGCAGCACTCTCAAGACCAAATATTGAGCTGTTCTAAGAAGGAGTTAAAGAGCTATCATTGTAAATATAATGTTCTGTCTTACCAAGAGTTCTGCATTTAATTGGATACTGGAAATAGATATTAGCCCATATTGTCAGTGTTGTATGGACTTGATAGGATAAGGAGTCATCTGTCATCAAAATTAAAGGTATTATAGAAATTTCTGCACTTTTAATACTGTTGCTCAAGGGATTCCAGCTTTTCATTGACCCTTCAGCAATCCTTCTGTGCACAGATACCTGCTGTAAGATATTAAAAGTCAACTGCTCGGGAGCAGGGAGGAAATAATGTGTGCTGAACGTATGTACTTCCTGGTGTAGTAAAAAAAAAAACAAAAAACATTACTAAGTATTTAGCTTTTCATTTCCTTACAATTTAGAGATTGTTTTTAAAGAAATGACATATGCACTAGCATTAATGTTATAATATATAAGGGACTGAGATGAGTATGAAATTTTGATTTATGCAGCATGGGTTAATGTTTGAAATACTGTAACATTAAACACTACATGTTTATTCATTATTATCACGAGTTATTTTACTATCTTAATATTTATTCAAATCATTACTATTTTTGCCACAATTGCAGAAAAATACTTGCTAAAACTATCTAAATACATTTGTTATTTATGTTGAGCAGTTTTAGAACAGCTAAAACTATATTAATGCTTTGTATTATAGGAAAAAAGTAACTCTATTAATTGCTTACTTAGCATTGTATGTTTCCTCTGATTTAAGAGTGTTACTCAAATTAGTCCCTCTGGTTATCATTAGAACTGTGAGAGCCTGAAAAATCAAAGCTGTAGTGCAAGGCAGTGTCAGTGACAGCTGCAAAAATGGTAACTCAATAGAACTAATAGAAGCATTTTTGTGCAAAGAAATGTTATTTTTATGTAAACATATAAGCAATGTTAATGAACTCTATAAGTAGAAAAATAGGAAATGTCGCTTTGTGATAGGGTTTATAAGTCAGTCAATCAGTCTTCATGGAAAAAAAAGTTAAAAGTTTGTCCTTATTTTAAAATATTTAGTGCTTCATATATTTAAAAATGTAGAAACAGAGAAATAACTGATACTTTGCTTATGCATTTTTTGTTAAAAAAAGTTTTCAAATGATGTGGAAATCTTGTCAGTGCCCTGATATGACATTCCTTTATTAAATTGTATAATTAATGTGCATGACTTCCTGTACTTTATCCTGTATATTAGATCATCACAGTTCATCCCTAAGCCAAATACAGTCCCTAGCAGTTCCTCAAAGTGCACTGTGACAGTACGGACAGAGATTATGGTGAGACTTAACATGCAGACTGTATGCCTCAAAGAGTGACACTGCACATTATGGTCTATAGATTCTGCCAAGAGTTTGAGTTCTGTCAGTCTCTTTTGAAGATGGTGTTCATGGCACACCTTTGCTTCTGATATTTTCTTTTTGTTACTGTAACCTGGAAAAAATCTATATATCATCAGTTAAAAATTGCTGTAGCTGTTGTGATTCAGTCGACTTCTCAAATTTTTCACCATTCAGCACTTTGTCTTTAGAAATCATTTATAATTAAGCATTGCACAATGTGATCTTGCTTAACAAAGATTTATGAGATTGTAAAACCAGTTTTCACAGAGAACATAACCTGAGGTGTTCTTAAGAACAGAAAACTCTGCAGTATGAAATGTTACTAACTCATAGGTATTTATAATAAAGTAGACTGTTACTAGTTCTGATATTCTCCTGCAGAGAATAAAGACACTGTTCTACTTCGATATTATTTTAGGGTCTTACAGAGAATTTATGTATTCTGTCTGTCGTCTGCTGGCCCGTTCTTTAGGTTGCATTTCTTTTAAGTAAAAAAATTATGAATCTTGCAAACTAGCAAGTAAATAAATAATTATAAAGCACAGCAAAATATAATTTAATTTTTGTGAGTAATTATTATTATATTACATGAATTATGCTTTTAGAATACCACTTTTATAATAGCGATCCTTGTGGTTTATCTTTTAAGGAAAGAGAATCTGAGTAAGAGACCTCATTGCAAGTCTCTTCTATTAAGCCTTTGTTGAGAATTTTTATGTGCCAATTATGGAGTGTTCAGATTAACAAACCATGAATTACCAAAGCTTTTACAGCAGTTAGTGAACATCACTTTGAAGGAAAAAAAAAATAAAAGGCTTATATGGCATACTTAAATACATACTAAGAGATAAAAAAACTGAGTTCTTTTAAGTGCTACAATAGTCATCTTGAAAAATTAAAATGAGCAAACCTTTCCGTTTCATCATACTTATTTTAGAAATACCATTTTGGAAAATCTCAGAGTTGACACCTGGATAAGTTGTTATCTGATGCTAGAGAAGTAAAAGACAATTGATATTCTCAGATTTTTATTTCTATTAAGTGACAGAATTCTCAAAATAATTTGGAAAGAACATAATGTGTTCAAACTATTGTAAGGTAAAGAAGCAATATTAATTGACGTATATTGCAACACTCAATGGAATATAGTGTGAAGAGTTACACTAAGTCTGTGTGAATTCGTTCGTCAGTCCTGTCACTTCAGTTTCAAGATGTGTTATCTGGAATGATTTACAGGTACAAGGGACTAAAAAAGAAGACATCACCACTTCACACCAATGAATGTTCCAGTTATACTCTGTTACCTGGATTAACAACTTCTAATTTCAACTATCTAAAGTATAGGGCCAAGGTTTTATGTTGTTAATTGATATGGAAATGAAAGTGGTAATATACTTTGCAATTTTTTAGGAAATTCAATGTGATAGGACATCAATATTTAGCAACTGTACGTTTGACATTTTGAGGTAAGTTGGAAATGTCTACTCTAGCACACACAATATTTTTATTTATGGATTCTATATGGTAAACTTTTTTCATCACAATGATTACATACAACAAGCCGGAAGTTTAAAAGATGTCAAAATGTCTAGGTGAGTTGTCAGGAGGTATACTTTCCTGAACAATGTACAGGAACGTACCTATGTGTTGTATGTAGCCATAGATTGTTTTATCCTATGCAAGTTTCATTCCATTTTTCTTTTATCTGCACATATTTGAACCTTATAACAAATGGCAGACCAATACATATTATTAGGGAATTTGTAAAAGTATTAAACACACATTCCCCAGAGTTTTATAGATCATCACTGGAAAGATTTATTTTCCTATAACAAAGGAAGAAAACACTTCTGTGGTTTCTACATTGGGCAATGTAGAAACTCTTTAATGAACCATATCTTTTGAACCACCAAGGCACACTGCTGAGAACCATTGACACTTCCAAGAGCTTCTGTTCCTAAAAGTCTTGTATGATCTTACAAGGAGGTTACACCCTCAGGCATGAGGTTCTAGCAGAGAAGACCTCTGACTGAACTTATAGGATGTCTTTGTTTTGTGAATGGTTTGAATACACACAAGTACATATTCAAACGTTATGAATTTTCACACTCTGTAAATCACTCCATTAAATATTTTCTTGAGTAATGTGCCATCACTCTTCTAGGGTTTTGTACTTCCTTATTACAGTAACTGTGTGGATAGAAACAAGACGTTAGAAAGATTCTATGATAATACATGTAGACTTTCTTCTCTCTTCACAGTGTGATGACAAGAAATGATTCCTTCAGCAAACTTGATGCTAGCAAACACCAGGTGCTAAGGAGTCCAGAGAGTGAACTCACAGTCCATGTCAGAAGATGTTCTCAAACAGAATAACTCAGTGTAGAAAAATGAAGGCCTAACATTCACATTACACCATTCCCGAGGCACCCTATCTGAGGCTAGACTCACTCCTACACTGAACAAGCCTGCTAAAAGAATGTGATTATATGGAAAACAAAAACTGATCATTTAATTTATATTTAGACTGATAAATTGCCAACTTTTACTCATTATCTGATGACAAGTTAAAGGCATTATCAAATTATAGTAGAGGTAAAATTCAAACAATCAGAAGGTGGTGTGGTTTCAGATAGGATAGAGTTAACTTTTTTGCTAGCAACTGGTACAGTGTTATGTTTTGGATTTGGGATGAGAAATACTTTTGACAGCACACTGGTGTTTCTAATTGTTGATTGGCAGTCAAGACCTTTTCTGCTACTCACACCACTCCACCAGCAAGCAGGCCGGGGGTGCACAAGAAGTTGGGAGGAGACACGGTCAGGGCAGCTGTCCCCAGCTGAGCACAGGGCTATTCCATATCATGTGACATCATGCTCAGTATATAAAGCTGGGGAGTATATAAGGAAGGAGGAAAGGGGGGATGTTCGGAGTTAAGGCATTTGTCTTCCCAAGTAGCCATTAAGCATGACGGAGCCCTGATTTCCCGGAGATGGCTGAACACCTGCCTGCCCATGGGAAATAGTAAATGAATTCCTTGGTTTGCTTTGCTTGCTTGCACAGCTTTTGCTTTACCTATTAAACTGTCTTTTTCTCAACCCACAAGTATTTTCTCTTTCAATCTTCTTATTCACTTCCCCATCCAAAATGCAGGAGCGAGTGAGCTGCTGTGTGGTTCTAGCTGCCGGCAGGCATGAAACCACGACAGTAGGTAAACTGCAGAGATCTCTTTGAAGGACTGGGCCTTTCCTTGTTATGAAGCCTTGTAGAAAGGCATTCTGCTCATCTTAATCAATCAGACAAAGGTATATAGCAAAGGAAAGTATTTTTCATTTATGAATAGAAAAGAACAATCTATTTGAAAAATACAGAATGGCACAGGTTTCTTGAGTTTTGTAGGGCTGCATTGTAATTTTTGCTGAAAGAAAAAAAGTAGAAATCAAAGTTAGGAAAGACCATGCCAATAGAACAAATAGAAGGAACTTACTTTACATGCCTTAAATGTCTCCTCCGTTTTGTAAGGGGCCAAATTCAGTAAAATATGTATTGTAAATCATCTTCTTTTGGCAATAAAATATTTGTTCTTTTTATTATGTTATTTGTAAGGCAAAAATGGTCTTCTAACTGCCACCGATGGAATACCATTCTTTCATTGTGTAGATTCAATAAAATGTGTAATAACCAAACTCTTTCCAGGCTCTTCTTTAACTGATTGATACACAGGAATTTTAGCACCTGAACACTTTCTGGACTGACGTATATAGACCCTTCATTTCACTGCCCTGTGTAGGGTCTGCCACCATGTTTCCTTCTTGTTGCCTATGACACTATGAGGTTTCTAATTACCTTTCTTAACTCATTGTTTGAGGTGCATACTGTGATATAAAAGTCTCATAATGCATTTTGCAGCCAGCATATCGTGCATGACAGTATACCATTTATTTTTATATGCTCATTTGGTCACCATGCTCAATATTACTTTCCTAGCCCTTTGCCAACTGGGAAACTGCTAGTAAAATATGGATTTGCTTCATCCTGAAAACAGAGGGAACATTGCTATGAACTGCTCTGTGAAGCAGTTTCTAAACGAATAGCCATTTATTGATGTGCAAATAATGTGCTCTGTGGAAAATAGAGAATTCAGAAGTGTACTGTCAGAAATACAGGGCAGTTGCAACCTGACTTCACTTTCACATAATTTTATTCATATAGCTTTTCTTTAGCATCATAAAGCTAGTAAAAAGCAATTCTTAAATGTATAGTGGAAATGACAGATGACTTAATGAATCTGGAAGCTATAACTATTATTCAAAGTTTCTTTTCTCATCCCAGGTAAAACTCGTGAAGATCTATGTCTTGTTTCTAAAAGTTTGAGCTTCAAAAGAGTCCTGACATGAATAGTTTTTACACAAAGCATTGTTAAATTGAGTTCATCCTATTTAACTGCTAAATTAACACTAGTTCAGTTTAAGACTTGAATGTGACTTCATCAGGGAAAAAGTTGAATATACAGTTTGTAAAAGTTTACAAATGTCTCTCACTTTAAGAGGGACAGACATTCCATACAGCAGAAATTAGTGAACTTTTTGGAGCAACTGTCCAATGTTTATACATCTTGTGGCCCAGTACAATCCATATTGTCAGGCTTGTGACAGGATATTCTGAATATATGAGTTTCAGAGCATTTACTTAATTGGCAACTGGTCACCTGAAGACCACAAACTGTGAGCCACCACTCTACAGAATTTTATTTATATAAATGCAATTTATAATGAATGTAGACTAACCTGCCTACTTTCTTGATAATAATGGGAACCTGTACCCATTATGTGAGCTAGTGTGTATATGCAATTAAGAGATTACTCTATGATGCTATTTGTGGTAGCAGCTGCAGTAACAACCTGAGTAATGGAAGAGCAAGCTGTTCCAAAACCTACTATCAAATATCTCTAGGGAGAAAAAGAAGGATATTGTTAAGGCCAGGAGTCACAAATTTACAAGAGCAGAACTATCAGAATATGGCTAGCATAAGTGCACAGGCAAACAGAACAAAACAGCCACAAAGGAAAATGAGACAGACGCTGTTGGCAAAAATTCATGGCCTAGGTAGCACCTGGGTATCTCTCCTCAAGTGTCTGTGGACACAAAAAGCGGGTAATAAGCTTGAAAGAACGTGTGTTTTTGTATTGGATGTCTAAATTTTTCAGGCTCATTCTCAATGGATCTGCTTGTTTGGGGAAGAATCCTAAGATGACAGTGCTCTGATTTACAGTCTGGTCAGACGAATAAAAACCCTTAAGCTCACTCAAGTGCCCAGCCCTGCAAATTGTCAAAGTCCATTTCAGACCAGCTGTGGTGTGTAAGGCATGTTGCAACTGCTTCCCGTCATGCTGTTTCCCAGTCAGTTTTAGAAGTCAGCCAATATGGTGTGCTATCTGAAATGCTATAGTAATTATGTGTTATTTACAGTAACCAGAATTGGCACATGCATGTCTGAAAGTGCTGGCTAATAACCAGATTTCTTCAGTGTACACTGTAGGTTGCTTCTGAACACTCAGGAGAGTACAGATAGAAAAAATTAACAAGGAAATAAGAGGTGTATTTTGCATCCTTCAAAATCTGACTTTCTATAGCCATATCTAGATATTATCCATGGACAAATGTGAAAGGCTACAAGGTCATGTGAGATACCTTGGGAAGCCTATAAGCTAGACAATACATGAAATTGCCACACAAGGGCTGCCTGAAAAAGCAGAGGTTGAATATCGCCACTGAGAGTCAGCTGATAAACATCTATGTATGGAGAACACAGACTCAAGTGTGGTCCTTGCTTAAGGACTGATTAGAAAAGAATTTGACAGAATACAGAAATAGAGTTGCATAGCTCCAGGAAAGAGTAATCTTAAGATTAATTTTTTTTAGTGAAGGTCGGGAATATTATATAATTAAAGATAATAGTGGAAAAGGAGTTCCAGAGACACCAGCAGAAGCAGAAGTTGTCCAATGGTGCTCAGGAACATGTTTCTTACATGTTGATGTACCAATTCAAAATTATTTTTATATGGGGAAGTTACACAGTAGTTATCAGCCACACCAACCATTAAGAAGCAGTAACAGCAGTCACTGTTTGAAATCAGTTCTCTGTCAAATATTATTGCTTTCTATCATTTACTTCCTTTTCCTTGTGAACTCTATGTCACCTCAAACTCTCCTGTCCTGATTGTACTCAATACAAATGTTATAACCAATAATAAATAAAGACAGGTTTTGCTGTGTGTAGGTAGAAAATCAGACTATTTCTTTCTTTGACAAAGAAATTCCATTTATTTTTTCTGATGCAATCTATGTTCTGGAACATATGTGTTGCTGTTGCAAGCATGACACCATTTTGGTTGTACTTCAGAGGTGTTCACTTTGCCAGCTCTAATGCAGTTTTTAACAGCTTGTCTTTTTGTGACATATTGCAATTATGCCAAACTATGTAATCACTTATTTCACATCGAAGTCTCAAGTTTTTGTATGATACACAGCCTTGAAACTTAACATTCCAATACTCAGTAAAGCAATTAACTGCCTTCTGGGGGTGAATTTAGCAGAAAAAATAATGATTGTTCTTGAATAAAATAATTTAATGAACACAGCTCCAGAAATGTTATCTCCATCTCATTCAAGTAGGTGGGAGTTTTGCTACTGACTTCAACTGAGTCAGGCTTCTGCCTCAGGACAAGATGCTTCTCTAATGAATAATAATGAATGACTAAGAAAGACTAAGCTGTAGCCTGTCTCGCTTAAAAAAAGTCCACTTAAAAGATTATTACATAACTTTGCATGCTTTCAAGCTCATATATGCTTAAGTTGATCTCATGGTTTTGGATGTGGCACCATGGCCTTTTAAACTGTTAGAATCCATCCTTTTTGTTGTGAAAATAGTGTGTGGGATTCATAGATATGATTTTTGTTTAGCCTGAGAAGCAAAAATTTTATAAAATGAACCAAAAGAAAAAAAGTAAATTACTGTTTCAAACTCCTACTGAAAGATATCCAGTTATGAAGTAGTTTGCTGCATTTTCCCAGCACTGACATCAAATCCCTTGAGAAATTTTCTAAAAATCAAAAGTATCTATGAATCTTCTAATATTAATAGAATAAAAATGGGTTTGGCTTGCATGTGGAGGGAACTTAAAACATGAAAGATTAACAAAAACTAGAGAAGTGATTGTATTTCTTGGTAGAATGGTGTAATACAGGTAGAATTTGTTAATTAACTATCATTCCTTAGGAATGTGGGGGGTTTTGAGAGCTTTTGAAGAGGTATAAAATTGTGACCCTTGTCCAACACAGGAATGGGATAAAAGTGAGCATATTAAGGCACTTACATCCTTTCAAAAGAAGCCTCTAATGATCAGGTTTCTATGGGGATCTAGTTGTCTGACAGCATACTTTGGTTTTATTTTTTGGTCATTCAGGATTCTTGGAGGCAAATTTTATTGGCTTGAAAATTGAAATGACACCGATTCTTTATTTTGCATGTGTGGCTTGCCTTAGCATCTTTCCATTTTAATAAAAGTGGTCATCCTGACAAAGTTCTGCATTTATTCCCAGCGTAGAATTCTTACCATGTTATATCCTGTTCAAAGGCCTGAAGAAAATAATTATTTTTAACATGACACAAACTAAGGAATCAAACTGTTAAAAATATTGTTTGAGACAGACAAGAACTAGATTTTGTAAAAAACCTGCACACTGCAGCAAATGATTTATACACGTCTAACCTCTAAGTAGTCTATTAACTGTAAAATAGATGTTTCCAGAAGGGTGAGCCCAAAATCTTCACTCTTCATAGAGTCTGCAGAAAAACTAGCAAATATGAAACTTTCAACATATGATTGTCTTTGAACTTCCAGCCCTCTCCCTGGCTTAGTTACCTAATTCAATAGATCAAGTAGTTGCTTTTCACTCATATGCATATAATCTTGACCCATTGATAGGATTTGGATAGAAGAGTGCAAGGCAACTCTTTGCTATTTAAAATAGGCCAGGTAACATAGTGAACCCAATCTGTGTTTATATAAATGCCTAATGACCAGATTAGAACTCATGTGAAATATAGGAGACTTAGCTCAGTTGCCCTTCTTTTTCTGATGTGAGTCAAATTCTTAGGACCAAGCGTGCATCTGCATAAAAAGATGGTAGGTCACAGAGTACGTAATTTTGTAACCCAGTCAGCAAGCATTTTCCTAGAAAGGCAGATCTCAAAGACCATTACCTAGCTTCTGCATTTCAACTGTCTCATTCAATAAAAAATAAGAAACCAGGCTTCAGGAATCCAAACCCAATAGGCCCACTCAGAGACCATGTAACCACGTTCTTTCCTCCTTGCTTGTCTTTTCTAGTATCATGATTTTTTACTTTCCCTTATAGTGGCACAGCTTACCTCTCCACAGTGGCCTAGGTTCATCAAGAATGGTTTAAGGGGATAATCTCTCTGCCACCATTTTATACATGGCTGGGAGGTGGTACAGATTGCTTCTATTAGATGCGTTCTGAGTGAGAGCTCTAACCACGAAACCATTGCATAAAACTCTTAGCACTGCCAGCCTCCATGTCTTAGAACAGCTACAATGGCATTTTACAGGACACCTAAACCCTTCGTTAATCACAGAATCACAGAATGGAAGAGGTTGTAAGGGACCTCCAGAGATGATCTAGTCCAACCCACCTGCCAAATTATATTCACTCAGAGCAGGCCGGACAGGAACACATCCAGGCAGGTTTTTAATATCTCCAGAGAAGGAGACTTCACAACCTCTTTGGGCAGCCTGTTCCAGTGCTCTGGAACCCTCAAAGTAAAGAAGTTTTTCCTCATGTTGAGATGGAATTTCCTGTGTTCCAGTTTGTGCCCATTGCCCTTTGTTCTGTCAACAGGCACCACTGAGAAGATCCTGGCCCCGTTCTCTTGACACCCACCCTTTAGATAATTCTAGGAATTGACAAGATCCCCTCTCAGTCTTCTCTTCTCCAGGCTAAATAAACCCAGATCTCTCCTCAGAAGAGAGGAGCTCCATTCCCTTGATCATCTTTGAAACCCTCTCCTGGACTCTCTCCAGTATCTCCTTGTCTTTCTTGAACTGAGGAGCCCAAAACTGGACACTCCAGATGTGGCCTCACCAGGGCAGAGTAGAGGGGGGAGACAACTCCACTTTAAACATGAGGTTATTTGAGAGTATGCTTCTTACATGTGGTGGTTGGGCACTAGTATGTATTGTACCTACCATGAGAGGCTGATACACCTCAGTCTTCTAAGAATAGCAACATGAAAAAGGCAGGTAAAGGTTCTGCTGGTAGCAGAAAAGTCCTATAGCTACATTAGATATATGCAGCAAAGAAGGGTTGGTGGTAAACTGAAAGCAGCAAATTTCTCGGCTGCTATACAGGTAAAATAATTCATAGCAGAACCTTCAAAGGGTCAGTGGGCCATAAGAACGGACTATGTCCCCGACAAACAGACGTTACCTACTTAATAATGAAACAAGCAATGACTGGAATATTATATTCAATAATATGCGTATATGCAACACACAATGTGCCGAATCCATAATTGGTGGAGTTCAGGAGAAAGAAGATGAAATTTTTTAACTAAATTAGATCCTTTTAAGCATGGGATGGCCATGTCATATACTCAACAGTTTCTTATAAAGATTGGGGTTAGCACAAGTCCTTGGAGTGTTTTAGGTTTACTGTATTTTGTTTCAAATAGCTGCATGGTTATTTTAGAGACAGAAAGCAAAGGGGTAACAAGTACTTCCAATATAAAAAAAAAAAGTTCCACAGTTTCACAAGCCCTTAGTAAAATTTTTTTCAGAATCACTGACGAAGTCATGTCTTAAATTCCAGGCAGTTCAGATTCAGCTGGACACAGGGGCCCATGTCCTTCAATCTCATTCAAGACACTGATTCAAAAGGTTACTCCTAAATAAGAATTCACAGGCACGTGCCCCAGGTTTTTATAATTTTGCCTTTATAAAATGATGACTTTATCTGTGTAAAATGATATCTTTAATGATGATACAACAGAAACTACAGCAAAACTATTCTAGTCTTCTGTCCCTGTGGTAGCTACGAGACAGTTCCCCCTCCTCACCTTCATCACTAATGCAGTTTAGAACCAGATAAAATAGTCTTTGTCTCTGTTGTTGTTTGTGTCAGCATGCTGCAATTTGGTAAAACATGTGCTTTCTGATAATCCCTATTACTCTCTCAGAATGCTCAACTTAAATTCTCTATTTATTTTCCCTTTCAGAGACACCAGGAACCTATATTTGAAGCTTAAACATTATTTTTGGTTACTTGATTATTTTCTTCAGTGTCACTAGTAACAATCTAGTGTATATTACTGTACTTGTAGTGATTGTTAAAACATCTCTCTTGGCTTATCCTTGGGGATGTCTTTTTCTTGTCAGTGTGGGACCTTTATGCTCTTGCTCAGCTGACTTCATTATCAGGTTCATTGCAGCTGAAAACACAATAACCTACAATATAGAACTTGTTGTAAAGCTCCTTTCTATCTTTTGCTCGTTTTTTAGTTTAGAGGTCTATAATAAATATCACGAAAATTGCTTTATAAGAGTGTCTCACCTGCTGCTGCACTATGTCTATTACTTTATTCCTTTTTTGGATTCTTATACCAACTTAGGTGGCCTAGTCCAGCCTGCATTGTAATAGCAGAACACTATCTCTATTATAGGTAATGTTGAGAACTTAGTTCTTTTTACAAGGTTGACTTTTTAACTGCTCTAAAATTCACGTGCTATACTGGATTGCCTTTCAGCTTGGTATCCTCATGTGGTTTCCTATTCAAAATTTGAGAACACATGAATAATAGCTATCTCTTCGCAGCTCACTCTCCCTCACCACAACTTTTCACAAGATCAACGGATTATATAATGTTTTTCGGTACAAAATAGAGATCCAGCTATGGCTCTGATCACATCCAAACCCCTTTAGCCAGGCAATCATCATTCCACTGAGTGGCTCTGGCTCATTATGCCTTTGCAGAAGCAAAACTAAAAATTATATTCAAAAAAAGAATTTTGTTCTCAAGACAAACATGAACTTAACACGTACCAAAAAGACATTGTGCACCACGGGCTGAGTAGCTGAAAGGCTATCCAGCTTACAAATGTTGCACAAACTGGTCAATTCAATTCTGAAGGACATGCTGTTGACTTTGATTTTGAACTATCCAGTACGAGTTTAGTTCAGATTCTCTGCATGCTTGGGAATGAAAGACCACAATGGATTTAAGTTTCTCAGCATTTAAGTGACCTTAAAAACATTACATATATATGTGTGATGTATTTTACATGCTATATTTAATATACATATACTTAAATGTAACTATTATATAATATCATATATTTTATATATTATAAAATATATTTATACCTTTACATGCAGAGGGAAGTGAAGCTCTTCCCCCCTTACTATATGTTTCTAAGCACCACTTTCTGTTCCTTATAGGAACTCCTGTCCAGAAGTTTCTGTCACTCCAGGGATTCAGAGTTTGTCTTTCTGTCGTTGAAAAGCGGGATATGTTTCAGATTCAGAAATCTTAAGAAAAATTATCAGGCACAGGGGTACATACAATCTGATAGACTCTGTCAGGGGAATTGAATGGAAGTAGAGTGTGGGAGGGAGATATATGGGTGGTGGGGGAACAACTTGTTCCAGTAGCATAATTAGGAAAGGATTCAGAAAATATTAACTGTTTAGCTCAAGTTATATAACTGACAGAGTACAGACCATAAGACACTCAAGTAAGATGCTGCCTGAGATGCATGAAAAAGCAGAATTTTTTAATGTGTTGATGGCTTTTACAATGTAATGGCTTTAATGAGATGGGTGGGAGGGTGCTCTAGTTACTGTAACCACCATTGAATAAAACTGAAATCTTTGGGCTTGTACACTTATATTTTTCCACTTACCCCATCTATAGATGACCATAATGCTACTGAAATGAGGATGAGTTTCACAGTCACACAGGAGCCTTCATGTTGCCTTCAGCACTAACATTACAACTGCAAATCTATTTATGATTGATTATACGTATGTAAAATATCACTGAAATTCATGAAAAAAATTAAAAGCTAACCATAAAAAAAAGAAATCAGAACTAATTCACTTGTCAGATAAACAAAAAATATCCCTAGTGAAATTTTATGCTTTTTCATGTCAGGTTCAGCAACTCAGACCTCTAATTTTCAGGAAGTGAAAGGAAGGCATTTGATAATTATAGTTTTGAAAACTGTAATTAAAATACACAGCCATGCATCCTGAATTCTTCCTTCTAAAAGTGATTTTCTTAACAGTCCAGAATATACATATTCTTCATTTCTCTCTTAACTGCATTGAAATTAAGCTTCATCTGTCCAGCAGTCAATCAGGAATAACTTTACCTTACAACTTTTCTCATTTTGTGGCTGATGCCACCTAATACAATGATCCCACTTCCTTGCCATTATATCCCCACTTCACTCTTCTGTCTGTCAGCTGATGACCCTCAGACCAGGATGACCAACGTGCTCTGCTGACACAAAGTGAACATTTCAGTTGTGAAATTAGGTATACGGAATCCCCTTCTTTTATTCAGTCCCTTTCATGATAAGAACATCTGAAATCATGACTTATCCTCACATGCAGTTCTGTAAAGTTATTTTACTGTCCAGTATATCTCTATCAGCTACACAGTACAGTGAAATATCTGATGACTTTCACTTTTACAAAAGTATCATAATAAATATTTTTTTATTTGCAAGAATAAATTCTCTATTTTTTGAAAATTCAACTCAGTAATGTAGAAAAATATACTACACAGATACTTCTTGTGTAGTATAATCTTAGTCTCATGTAAATATATATTATTTTATCTTTTATCTTACCCTAAAAATGTTTTTATGTCCTCTTTGTTTCAGTAATTTATTAAATTATGCTACCTGTAAGTTGCAGGGGAAAACTGCAGCCTGAAAGTAAAACTACAAGAAAGTATTGATAAATCATCATTTGCATACATCCAAATGATACATCATTTGGGCAACAACAAAAACATATTTATTTTAGCAGATCAGAAAGCAAATAACTGAAGAAGGAGTCAAATAGTAAATGAGCATATTTAAAAGGAGCAAGGGAAAAATCAAAGACATCAAGTATATTAGAGGAAGGAAGGAAGGAAGGAAGGAAGGAAGGAAGGAAGGAAGGAAGGAAGGAAGGAAGGAAAAGAAGAGAGGGAGAGAGAGATGGAAGGAGGGAAGAAAGAAAGGAAGGGAAGGAGGGAAAGTACCAGATTTGCCTAAGTTCAGAAGATCCTTGAAATTAATAACTCATTCTACTTTGTGGTTTTGTATCTAATAAACTAAATAGTCACCTGGGGAGCAATCCAGGTGTAGCAATAGGATGAGGTGTAATGGTTTTAAACTGAAAGAGGGGAAATTTAGATTAGATAGTAGAAAGAAATTCTTTACAGTGAGGGTGGTGAGGCACTGGAACAGGTTGCACGAGGAGGTCGTGGATGCCCCATCCCTGGAAGTGTTCAAGGCCAGGCTGGATGGGGCTTTGAGCAACCCACTCTAGTGGGAGGTGTCCCTGCTCATAGCAGTGGGGTTGGAACTCGGTGATCTTTAAGGTCCCTTCCAACTCGAACCATTCTATGATTCTATGATTCTGTAGACCATACCAAAACTATATCACTGATACCTTATTTCAGCCTGAATAAGACCCAGTCTTCTGAAGAGTGAATGCTAGGTGTACTATGCAGAGCATCTCAATCTCAATTTATGTCAATGTATGTGTAAATTAATAGAAGCTAAAAGGTTTCACCATTTTACAGACTGTGCATAAATAATCAGTGTTGAACTGCTGTCTACTTCTCTGTTTTGCAAAAAGATTATGACATTAGGTATCGGCCTGTTTGGAGAATGCTCAGACTCAATTCCTCAGTGCATGCAAAACACTTTAAAAGAAAGAGAAAGTTGATAAAAAGTATGACAGATGTGCAAAATTTTATAAAATATAATTTGAGAAGGTAAGTGAAACCTGCCAGAACCTCGCACATCTTATAATTTTAAGATGTAAAGGTATCTGCCAATGATTCACTAAGAGTAAAGCTTTTTGTTGCCAATACCATCAGATTTTGGAAATAAAACATTTCATATGTAATGATTTATTTACAACTATCTTAGTGTTTCTTCTCAGTCTCATAATACTAGCTATTGAGTCACAGCCCCAAAGTACAAAATGGGGAATGATCAACTTGGGAGTGCGGCTAGCAAGGGCTTTCTACAGAGTGTCACCAAGTTTTTCTTCTCACTTCAGTCCTTGTTATGATTAAAGGTCACTGCGTCTTGATAGCTAGACTACATAAACCCTATTCAAATCACTATTGCAAATATACTTCTATATAACCTGCTCCCTCTAAGTGCTTGACTCCTAATTATCTGCTAAAATAAGAGTGAGGTAGAATTGCAGAAATTGTGTAGAAGAAAATGATCCCATCTACTTCACAAAAGACCAAACTGAAGAATTCAAAGTGGTCCCTAAATGACAGCCAAATGCTCATGAAGAGTTTTTTTGTAAACGTTTTTTTTTTTCCTAAAGAGCAGCAAGTCTCAGTTATTTGTACTATTTCCATTAAGCCACTTTTTTTTTTTTATTTTTCAAAAGATTCAAAGGGAGTTTTAATCTGAACATCATGGCTGCTGTAAAAAAAAACAACATTTAGGAGTCTGAAGATTTTTTCAGTATACAGATATTTCAAGCTGATTATGAGATTAAGCAAAAGAATGTCCAGTAGTTTTGAATGGAAAGCTGGGACAACAGAATTGCTTGTGTTCCTAGTGTGATGTCTAATTTCTGCCTCTAGTTAGCACTACTAAGTAAAGTAGTAGCTTCATAACCTAAAAACCAAATATGGACTTTTCCTCCACCATGCTATGTGTGGTAACTACACACTGTCAATATGCATCCTCTGGGAAAGCAGAATAGTCAAAATATTTGTTCATATTACTTATTTGTTCAAATAAAACATAATTTTATTCTATGTTATTCACAAATGCTTTAGCATCATTTTTCAAGAACATTAAGAACAGTTTGTGCCTAAAGAACTTTTTCATGTTCATTACTTAGCTATAGGACTGACACAAGATCGTGTGTAATGTATTATTTTCATATGTGCACACAAACACACACAGAGCTATAAAAAGTTTCTAGAAGAATGATGAAGTGGAGAAATCAGACTTTAATTTCTTCCCTAGTTTGAGGATGGGGTTTGTGTCCATTTGTTTTCTTACAAAGGATGAAGTAAACATGCAGGGAAAAATGTGACACCAATTAGGGAAAACATAAGGGAAATATAATAGAAGATAAAATATTAATGAACATATTTTTCTAATTTTCTTCCCAAGTAGTTACACTTTCTATCACTTAAAGAACAGTGAAAAGTGCAACTTCTAAAATTAACGTAATATATTAAATCCCTTTGCATTTTAATTCTATCCCATATATTTTCCTCGAGAGCACAGCATTTTTTAGAAACAATCTAAATTATGTATTTTATGTAGCAAAACCATAGGTCAATTTTATTTGCATGCTGCTTTTAAGGAAACTAAAATGTTATTGAAGCTATGCAGTGCAAACCTAAACCCTTTCTTCAGGATATTTTTGACTGAATAGGTTGTATTTTCAGTTCGTTCTGGTGACGTTTGAAATGTTGCATATATTATAGGTTAAAAAAATATTTTGACTTCAAAGGCACAGTTTCTACCTATGGGCTCTGGCCACACCAGCTAGCAAAATCACAGAAGGTTTTGATGTGTTATAACCATAATCTCTGGTGACAAACATATTCTGTGTTCTGAATTTTCTCCTTAGGGCAGATACAATACAGATAAACACCTAACTTACCCCTCATAAAATGATTTTGTGGTTCTGTATCACAATTTGTTTCTAAAAACACAAGCATTTAAAAATAGTTGCAAATTGTCCAAGTAGCTCCTAGAGGTGGGAGTTATCAGATCCTTTCAATCTGGCAATTTTTTGGAGAAGTATTGTTTACCATCAAATTCTTGCCACTGTACTGACTGTTTGCCAGTTTCTGATTAAATGTTTTTCTCACATTCCCTTCTGATCCTTCAAAATAAAGAAGTATTATGAGATAAACTTTTAAAGAACTGCAATCAGGATTTTCAGTTAAAAACAAAATATTGCTATTATTAATAGGTTCTTTCCATTTTTAATACACAAAGGGATAACCGTGTCTTCTGAAGGACAATTACCATGACTGATTTTTTTATTTTGATTGTGGGTTTATTTTTCTTATCAGTCACATCTAGCTGTATTGTAATGTTGCCACAATTTTGCAGTCACAAAATCTGACAACTAATTCTAAAAAGAGATGTTCAAATACTTCAAAAAGACACAAACAAGTTTCAGAATTTTTCTAAACAGCTTACGCCTGTGAAAAAGCTCATTTTCAAGTTTTTGTTTCACGCATTTTACAGGCATCGAGTCCAGAAACAGAGATAAAACCATGTGGTCAATAGTAAACTTTGTTGTTAAAATTTTGAATTCCAAATATAAAGTTAAGGGACAAACAAAAAAATAAAATGGTTTTATATTGCAAAAAAAAAGTATATACTGTATAAAAGAAAACATCATCTGTTCACACACAAGGAGAAAAAAAAAAAAAAAGACCCAAAAGCTGTTTCTATGAGCTATTCACCCTATTCTGTTTCCTACGGTATTACAAAATGAGCAGCATTTCTTAGGATGCAGGATGAAATCTGCCACACAATCCAGTAGAAGTGTTGTTTCAGTTCTTCTTAATATAAATTCAGAAAGTATGTAAATATATTTTAAATTTTAATTCTTCAACAATGTGCATTCATTATCAGAATTTAGCTCAAATCAATTTTTTTGTTACTGAATTTAAAGATATGACAAAACCTCTTGGGTATCTTTCTCACTCCATTTCTGAGCAGAGCTTCCATTAAGATTAATGGCTGTTTTGTATCTAATGGGAATATATATCTTAAGAAAGAAGCTGATGTAGAAGCAGAAATTTTAGTGGAAATGATGAACAATAGAGGTCATGATTACAATAATTGTTGAATGAGAAATTTAACAAGATTCTATGAAGGCAATGTTCCTTTCTTTAAACAAAAAGGCCACATGTTGACACTAATCATATTGAGTAGACCTGCTGAAGCTGATATTCCAAAGATTTCATTGGGGACCGTTTTCCAGACTAAGACTGAGATTCCTTCACTTACTCAGTATAGGCTTAGCTCTATTATTCTCAGCTGTTCAGTGAGACTGGGACTCCTCAAGGTTGGATAGCTGAGTAGGAGTGTAAATTTCCAAGGGCAAAGACCAAAAACACTAGCTTAACATGAAAGATCATTACAAAAGCTGGCCGAAAGTTTTCATCACTAGTATTGGTTTTACAATGCAGACAATCTAAATGATACAATGATATAAAACACAGTTTATGATATGATGATATAAATTTAATAATTCTTAAATCATAAGAAAACAGATTTGATCTATACTATCTGCACCTATTTGTACTTCAGAGTAATTGTCTCCTGGGTTTTTTCATTGACATACAGTTTAAGGATTTATTTAACTGATTTGTCTTCAAAGTAAAAGCTTGATATGGGGCCATTGGAGTCAGATGGAGTACTGAGCATAGGTAACATCACTCCGACTCTACATGGCTTAATTAATTTTAAAAGGTACAAGGCTGAGAAATAAAAATTACATTCTAAATATTTTCATTTTTGAAGTTAGAAGAACTTTTCCTGTTTTCAGCCTTACTTTTTAATCCTGAAGGCATTTCTTCAGTGTGTATACATTTATGCTAATCATATACTACAGCCATGGGTTCCTCTATCAATATGAAATGTTTTGTACTTGCTGTTTTTGTGCATCTTGTATTGTTATGTGCAATATACAAAATAATGTGTCTAACTATGCCATTTATGCTTTTGAAAGAAAAAGCAAATTACTTACTGAAGAGAATGGCATTTGCATGCATGTGTGTCAGCTTTCAAGCCATTTCCCTCTACAAAATATTGCTTTCTACACTTAGAAAATGCATCCATCCATCAGTTACAAACCATTTCAAAGCACTTTATGAATCTACAGAGCAAAATGTACTTATCTTACATTGGCAGTGTCCCAGCTGTTACAAAATTGCTATTGTCCTAATACTTACAAGGCAATTTTAGCATCAGTTAATAATTTTACAGGATAGATAACTTCTAAAGCATTATAAAATGACAGACATTAAACAATAGCAACTTAGCATTTTTTGAAACAGTTCATGACAGCTTAAAAACTAAAGTGATTTTAATGTATAGTCTACGCAGTTTTAGTTTCTCATTGACAATTCCTTTAGAAGATAAAAATGTGAAAAATCCTTTTAAATAGTGGGTGAAAGAATAAAACAAATTTATCTTTAAAAGATATTCAGTAAAAATCTCAATTAGGAATAATGTCTCAAATCTTCCTGTACAGATAGTAGGTGACAAGAATTAGAATTTATTTAGGCAGAAAAAAAAAAAAAAAAGATGGTATCATTTAATGGTAGGGTACCACAAAATAAAAAAGGCATATCTATTCATTAAATCTAATACAAAAAGGAAAATACAGCGAACAGCATTTTATATAAATCAGTATGCATTATTTCTTCTCAAAAACTGTTTTCTATCAATCTTAGTTTAAGAGCTTCAGTTAAAGGCACATTCTAGTTAAATTGTTACCTTTAATCTTGTTTAAGTAGCCATTGCGGCCAAATGTTCACTTTTTGGTTAGACATTTATAATTTACCTAATGTACAGTACAATCTGTGATAGCAAAAGATTTGATGATGTGTAAAGTGTAAACTGTTCTAAACAAATTAAATTAATTGATATTTGAGGTTTTACTTTGGTAATAACTCAAAAGAACCTTTTCAATGCAACTAATGTACATCACAGTGGCCTTTTTCGTCAATGTACTTATTAAGTTAAACCAATTGTACCACTTGCTGTCATACAGCACAGGTAATTGACCACCTCATCAAACCATAGCAAAAAGAATCCCTTAGTGCCTAATTATTACATTCTTCTGTACTATTGAACACATTAAAGCAACATTAATGTATTGTGCTATATACATCATTACCCAATAGTATTAGAAAGTCCTTGTACTGGAGAAAGGAGTTCTGATTGCAGTACAGCTATTTTCAGAATTCTGTCAATTTAACTTTCAAAACGCACAGTATCTTGAAGAATAGTTTAAACAGTTATCCAAAATGAAAATTTCAATTAATATTGCAGGTATGCTTTATCCAAATATCAGAAATGTCAGAAATTTGAGAAGTCTGCAAAGTGAAGTATAGAACATATCTTAAGGCTCACCAAAACAAATTGTTGAAGTGGTGACCCCCATCAAGAGGCAAATAGGTAATTCCTGCCAGATTATGGCTCATTTATCCCCAGATGTTTTACCCAATTATTTAAAATTTCCTGCATAGGAGTAAAACCTATATAAGCATTTCTAAATGAGATAGGAGAGAGTGGAGTTCTCCTTTCAGAGAATTCGTGTGCAGCTGCCATAACCACATTAGACATTTTTTCTTTTCTCAAAGTCTTGCTTACTTACGTGAGCGAGCATCCCCTTGCTGGGTTGCTCCCACAAATAGGTCTGGAGGGACAAATATGCAACTGAGCACAGGCAGAAGTACTCAATTGTACTGAAGTGGGCTGAAGATTAGGATCTCCAGAAGAGGTTGTGTCTAGATGAGGGACCATTTTTCAACAAGCATCTTTGTGACAAAGATTACATGTACCATGCCATCACCTGAATTTCTTAATAGACCCTCACTTTAAAAGAATCTCTTCCTTTGAAGCAGACAGCTCATGTCATGAGTTCTGGCAACGCAAAATTGCATTTACAGTTACATCTCATCTTTGTGACTATCAGGAGACTAAGACCTCAAAAACTGCAGCTCTGCAAAATATCTTGCAATTGCAACTGCAATCTACCACCTTGTATTTCTGTTTCATGCAGAGGTTCCTGAGACCCAGCAGCTACCTTAATGTTATGTAAAATTTCTAAACCCAACATTTGTAGATTGATGTGTATACACAGAGAGAGACCACCTCATAATGAAAGGAAACAAGGTGCAGAGACAGCTGCTATATCACTTTACTTTTTCTAAAATTACTATGGACTGTCTCATCATCCAGTGATATTGCACAGTGATAAATAAAACCAGGTTGGTTCACATTCTGGCTTGTATGAGTGGAAGATAAATTCTATATTGACTAAACTTAAAAAACAAAACAAAACAAAACAACAAGAACAGAAAAACCATATTTGTACACTGCATTGACAATAACCAAAAGTTAACTGATGGAAAATTTTAGGAAGAATTACTTTCTGCCCAACCATTTTCTACCACTGTTTAGCTACTAGCATTTTGAGTTACTGCCAAAGCCTGTCATTTCTTGACTTATAACCAGTTATCAAAGAACAGGAGGCATAGGAACACCAGCAAATACCTGTGAACTGCCTTCAGCCCCAGCTGCTCTATCACTCCTCAGTCTCTACCTTAGACTACCCAGAAAAAATAATGGAAAGAATCCACAGGACTTCACATTGTTCGTGCTCTCTAGATCACTTTAAAAGGACAAGAAATCCTTTTGACAATAAGGTACTTGGCAAAAGCCCCTTTCTATTATCTATCACAGCTTCACTGGGATGGAGCAGCCTCAGTGTTGCTTTGGAAAAGGTCTAATTCACCTACTTCATTCTGTGCAGTGGGTTTCTAAGAGGGTCTTAGTCTGATTGCACTGAATCCATTCTGACTGCAGAAACCTATCTGAATATATTTTCAAAACAGGTTAGGTAAGCTGTACTTTCCCTAGAGAAGATAACAGCTAAAAAGTTTGATTTCTTTGTCTTGTTGTTTTTTTTTTCTTCCCAGTTTCAACTATTTCTATAACAAATTCTACATTAATAAGTAGCATCTGACTTGTCTTCAGGTAACATTGCCAGTAGCCTGGCAATTTCTGCATTTCCATCATAGTATATTTACTCTGTCCTGTATATATGCTATATCGCAACATTTATTCTTGGCAGAAAGCATCAACAGTTAATTGGTCCATACTTAGTATCTCACACAGAAACAGTGACATTTTGAAAAATGTAAATTGTAGAGAAAAGGTGTTGATAAAATATATTCTAGAAATAGCAAACAAATTCATGCGTGCTCCAGCCAACCACTTCAAGCTCCTGATAATGAATGTTTTATAGAAGCTGAACCTTTGTAGGAATGTCTTTTAATATTCTCTCATGATGAGAAAGAATAATTCCCTCTTGCAAGATGCATGGAACGTACTACTTTGGTACTAGTTTATTGTATTGCCAGAATTTCAAGCAAAAGAGGTGCTTCCATTATCTCTTCCCTGCAAAAATTAACAACTGTTTGAATGCTAGCATGAGATATAGTTATTCATGAAGTCATGAGGCAAGCAGGTAGAGGCAAAACATGGAAATTTGAATTATGTGGCCATTGTAGAGTAAATAGAGTAAATTGGATGAAGGAGTATTTTGAGTTCAGAATTTTAAATGAGAAGAGCAGTTGAAATGTATGTGTTAGCCCCTTTAACCCTATTGTTGCATAGCTTCCATGGTTACGTATTTACAAAGATCAGAAATCTTATCTTCAAGCAAAGATCTATTTATACACTATGAAAAAAACAGGAGAATTAATATGCATTCATATATAGATGCCTACATGAATACGTTTGAAATTAAAAATACATTCTAATACTTTATGTGCTTTAAATGTTCATTTTGTCTTTAGCTTTTAATTAACACTTTCTCATAAAATATTTTATAGTCATCTATATATATTCTAAGATTTGTTTTGAATAAGGTACATAACTTGAGATTCAAAATAGTTGGGATAGAATAAAAAAATTCAAAAGAAGTTTAACTGATAATTTGAAAATTTTAACTTCTTTAAAATGCTTTCGCTTTGGTGTTAACAATTAAGGGTATTTTAAGGGTAAGTTATATATAAAAAATTCAATTTTCTTCCTGACTGAAATTTTCTCATAAAAAGTACTACTTCTTTTTCTATAAATAAGAATATGCCTTCTTGCTTTTTACTGAAGGACATTTACTGGTAATTCTTTTCACTGAGGTACTAGTTGTATAAAAATTTAATAGTTCCTGGATCAGAGTTGGATTCAAATAAACAAATCTTAGTTAGCCACACTATATTAATTCCAGAAGTGAAGGCATGTTGAAATTACATTATTATTATGAAATTATGTTATAATGCTACTTTTCTTTGTTTAGGTTTTAGTCAGTTTTTTTCTATTGTTATATTTATGCAAAGGAAATTTGTAGCAGACACAATGTTTTCTTATTCTAAATATATTTTACTGTCCTTTATTTTACTTTACTCTTACCCTACTTCTTTATGCTCCCTGGAATAATTTTTAAGTGGTCTCAGTTTAACAAGAGTAAAAACTGTAGTGTTCAATGTCAAAAAAAAAAAGAGGCATATTATGGATGTTTGTGTCAGAAGATATTGGGGAAGGTCCTTTGTGCTTTGTATTGGGGGAGTTGTTCATGACTTGCTGATGTGTTTCTCATTTCTCCAGTGGTATAAATGTTTTTTTGCTGCTGGTTTTCAGGAGTACCTTACAAAATCTTCTGTTTCTTTGGTGTCCTGTCATCTTTTCCTTTCATGCCAATGCCACTGTGAAGTTTTCAACAGATAAATTCTATACGTAACAATAGACAGAAATTCCTACATCACATTCTCCTAAAACTAAATAGTTAGAAATTCACAAAAAGGTGAAGCTGCACTTACCACAGTTCAAAATCTATTTTGCCAGGCCTCTGCTTATCCTGACAGGACCAAAAATAATGTTTTTCTCTTTAATATTATTTTAAATCAGGATGCCCAGAAATAAGAGAGAAAAACAAGGTATTTGGTTTTTGTTGTCTCCTGATGATATAGTTGCCAAGGATAAGTGCCAACCATAAGCAATCTGAATGTGTATATTTATTAAGGACAAATTTCATAATCACAGAATCATAGAATGGTTTGGGTTGGAAGGGACCTTAAAGGTCATGTAGTTCCAACTTCCCTGCCATGTGGAGGGACACCTTCTATTAGAGCAGGTAGCAACCTGGCCATCCAACCTTGACTTGCACACTTCCAGGGAAGGGGCATCCATGTAATTCCGTAGGACTTATTGTTGCATAGACAAGGCAGAAAGATATAAATCACAGCTACAGTGCTTTGCTTAATTTTTTTTTCCATTTTCTGCGTATCTATTTGTATTTGCAACCCTTGGTTTAAACTCAGGGATCAAGATTGCCTGTAATGGGTAAATTTGCCTTTTCTGCTTGAAGGGACAGTGAACTTCAAGCATAGTGTGAATGGTGCACATACCGTGTCAGATGGTCAAAAAGAGGCCAATGGCTTGTACTGTAGGTAGATGGTGTCTGAGACCGGGAAGCCTCTATACATGAGACAGTTATTG
The DNA here is from genome assembly GCA_026546715.1 of Gallinago undulata. Taxonomy (NCBI): domain Eukaryota; kingdom Metazoa; phylum Chordata; class Aves; order Charadriiformes; family Scolopacidae; genus Gallinago; species Gallinago undulata. The sequence goes on along the minus strand of JAOTQQ010000041.1, from coordinate 34,553,567 downwards.
AAAGCCTCCTCAGGGGTAAAAAAAAAAAGCAGTTCTGGCAGCATAGAAAAAGGACTCCCAAGAAGAGAGAAACGGGAAGCTGCAAGGAAGTTGCTATTAGAGATCATCCCTAAGACCAGCACCACAGATCACAGCTACTGTTTTCGACAGCCAAAGCTAGTTATTTGGACAGTGAAATGCTACCACCATGGGATTTTTCCTATTTGATCAACAACAGCAGCAACAAAACCCTTTCTAAAATATTTTAAAACTCAGTTTTCCAAAAGCAATATTATTTTCTTTACTCATTCATAGACATAAAAATGCAACAAGAGATGAAAAATATAAATAAAATTTTATTTCACGCCAAAAATATTTTTTCAAGCTAAAATATTTAGGTTTAAAAAAAAAAACAAACAACAAACCAAAAGCCTCCTTATGATGAGCATAGTCATTCTTTGGAGGACGAGATTACAAAGGCTGATCCGGGGCTTATACAATGAAGTAAAGACTATGGCCTTATCTTGCTCACCAACAGACTGGAAATCTAGATTGGTGGCTTAAAAGAAGGTATTGGCCTTTTCCGGATATCTCTAAAGTTATCTGGAAAGCTGTTTCTTGAAGTTTTCCCTAGTAGGGTAAAGACTAAACCTTTTATGGATATCTTACCGTCAAAGATGAACTTATGACTCCTCATAAATACAAACTGAAGAAATTAGCTGTTATGAACCATGTGTTAACTCAGCATTTCAAATACTGGAACTCCTAACAAATCTACACACTCAGTAAATGAAAGTTGTAAAATGTTTTTTCTTATGCACTTAAAGGAAATATGTTGTTCTTTCACTTTGGAACTGAATTAATCCCCTTCCTATATCTGCAAGAAGAATGTTTGATTGCAACCTTCCTGTTTCTGACATTCAGCTTCTCCTTTATGAAAGAAACACTACACATTTGTAACATTAACTCATGAGGTCTTGAGGATGGCACTCCACACGGATCTACACAACTGAGTAAGGAACTTCACTGCCTATAGGAAAGAACAAACTAGCTGGATATTTGCTGACCTCACAGACGTACCGTAGCTGACAGCACCCATAAAATAAGATCATTGAGAGAATACCTTTAGTCAGGAGCATCTGCAGTGATATAGATCCAAGAGTCAAACCACCAAAAACAGAGGTCCACTTGTGAACTCAAACTTTATTTGCATCCTATGGGTCTTCTTGCACCCTACTGTAAAAAAATCAAACCCATTTACACAAAGTGTGGAATGAGTGGTAAAACTGCAAAAGAAATCCTCACAGAAAAGTATGTTTCTGAGTTTCTCTCCTCAGGACAAAAAAAAAAAAAAAAAAAACCAAGCTCAACCAAACATTATTCTTAGCTTTTATTATAACTGAAACATATTCAAAATGATAAAGCAATGTTTTACAAGTGGCCAAGCAGTCTTTGCAAAGTAATGAATCCCACACATTTCAGATTGTAAAAAGTGCTGGTAAACATGCAGCCTTAGGCCCATGTTTTATGGTGAATGACCTTTTCTTCTGAAAACAAATTAAAAAACAACAAACAAGCAAGCAAGAAACACAAACCATTCATTGGGGCCAACAAAAAGAACTCCACTGACTGATAATGCACACTTAGAAACATAAAGACTTTTAAAAACGTGTCTTAAAAATGTAGTTCCTTGGTTTTTTATATGTTTGTAAAGAATTGTATGTTACTTTAAAACTAACTTTTGTTTTCTTTATTTTATTTTAAAAATAAACTGCCAAAAATCCAGAGCGAAAGCAAGAAAAAACCCCTCTGCTAGTAGCCTTTATTTTCTATATCCACATAATCTCACCTGCCATGTTGACCAACTCAGCCTAACCAAAACCCATTCTTTCCACAGGAAACAGGCTGTACAAAAAGGCACTCGTGTTCTCTACAGACAGCATGGAAAACACTGCCGGTCAATACTATGCAATATATAACGGATAATTATGAACTGAGTGTCCAAATTATAATCAGTTTGACAAATGTCCACAAGCGTCTTCAGTCTATTTTATATTTTCACTAAGACAAGGCAATCATACAACCAGACAATTCCATCAGGGAAGCTTGTTAGCTGCTTAGTCTGTTAAACCCTGGTTGCCATAGCATCTAGAGTTGAAAAAGCTGCAGATTGGCATGAAAAAGCATGTCGACAATTGCCCTGTCACAGCATGCAAGCCAGGTCTGCTCAAAGGCAGCACACTACAAGTTTTCTTTCCCAGTTTGCACTACCCCATGCTGTTTAATAATATCCATTTACTGGTATTGGGATTGATCTAGTGCAGTGTAAAATCCGCATCTACTGAGATTTTGCTTTTCACGTGGAGGAGATTCTTTAACAAATAACCACAGAACAATTAATTTATAACGGAGGTATTGTAAAAATTGTAGGAGGCATATCTGATTTAACAGAGAAACAATTCAAACTTTTAATGATCAGACCTTAAGCAAGCTGATAGGTTCCTAGCTAAAAAAAAAAAAAAAAAAAACATTGTTCGGAGGCTTTCAAATAGTTTTATTGCTGATAGGTAGTTCCATCAACATTGTAATATCCTGCTTTGCATTTGGATTTTTTGTCATTCGAAAAAATCTTAACATTTATTTTTATGGCTATGCTTTCATTTTAATTTTATGCTTTCTATAATTAAATAAATCATATGTGCCACCAATTAAATAGAATTCTATCAACAATTAATATATTATAGTCAAATAAGAATTAGTGTAAGAAACTGAATAACAACAAAAAATTTTTTTCAGAACAAACTCATCATACAATTTTCATAGAAAAAGTTAACATTATTGGTAACAAAGAACCTGCTCCTTTAAAAAGTATGTTTTGGTAGCACATTCATATTTACTCTTATATCACTACATAGTAAAAAAGTTCATTAGTCATCTTCATCAAAGTGTTGGAATTAAAAAAAAAAAAAAAACAACACATAACTAGTGGGCTTTACACAAGTGTTTCCTATCAAAAGTTTACACTTGGTTTATTCACTTTCCCTTCCATTATCGCCTTCTAATCTGTTCTGTCACTTCATTTTACTTTTCCTTCAATGCCACAACTGAAGAAAAACTTGAAAACTACATACTCAGGAGCACAATTAAACTGGGAAACCCAAGAGGATTCTGGCATGGATCTTTTTCCACGTTTTCCAATAGTATTGCTTCACTTTTTAATCTATCAATACCGTGTAGACATGTTTTCCTACAGCTCTCACTATCAGTTATTTTATCCTAGTCATTACAGGTCTAGATACATAATTAGAGAAAACACAGGAGAAGTTACACCTTTCGGTAAAATTGGCAGTCTATTAAACTGCTCACAAGAAATAAATCTTTTCCAAGGTAATTTTCTAATGCGTCTTTATGATCCCACTGACAGAAAACCACAATAAAACTTCTAAAAATATTTTAGTTGGAATCTTTTCTCTAAGTTGCCATGTGAATTGTGGAAACAAAACATCTTTGTTGTTAATATATTTTATGATAATTTTTATTGCACTGTGCGTTTAATGTCTATCATATTTGTATTTGCTTTGAATTTTCTTCATCCTTGCACTAACTTTGCTACTTAACTGTCATAAATAAGAAATTTGACTGAATTTTAACACGGGCTGAGTTCAGAGAACACTACTTTTTCTTTGAAATCTGTGTCTGTGTGTATTTATAATTTTGGGGGGGTTATATTGAGAATATTTCTGTATGTTTTACTGGGAATTTTTAAGCATCTTAACGCGTGCTGAATCTACAGCTCCCCAGCTGACACCACAGATTACAAGATTCTATAATGCAGGAAAAAAATAGTTGTAGCTTATTGCTTTTCTGACTAATTAAATATAATTTATTAAAGAAATTATGCATTTACCTGCTGCAAACCAAAACAAAAATCTCCATTTTTGGTGCAGAACCTCTTGGAAAAAGCAGATTTATTTTTTTTAATACTGGCCACATGATAAAATTAACGGATAAATAAAGGATGTAGTCCACCATAGAAATAAATCAGCAGCAGAATAAATAAGCAGCAGCTGAGCACATTGGCATTTCACTTTCCCCTGGTTTTATGATGTTTCTCCTAATTAAAATAAAGAATTGCAGGTTTGAGTTGCAAGTCCAAAAACATGGTTCTTTTGGAAATCCTCAGATGATAGTCAGTATACATCTGTGAGGAACAGTGTATTCACATTACAGTTTGGAAATAAGGCCCAAGTATTTTCTTCTACTGATTTTGGGGTGAGTAAGTTGGCAAACATGCATAATTCTGGATAAATGGAGGAGAGCACAGCGAGAGGGAGCCTGAACGCCTCAGAGCTTTACTTTACTCTGATGGTGCCTCTCACTGGGGACACTATGAGGAGTTCTGGAAGGAGGTGGATTGTGCAAGAAAAAGGTAGATACACTTCGTAGCACGTTAACACCGATGCCCCACACAACTTTGGGAGTCTCTGCCCATGATGCTGCAGGATGGCAGTGCAGCAGCACACTGAGGGAAGTATGACTGAAAGGTTCCAGGCTGCCAGTCAGGAAAATCGAGGAGTAGCTCAACAGTGCTCCAGAGTGAATATTTTCTGCAGATGCTCAAGCTGTGTGAGAAAGAGAAATAATCACTTTTGCTCCTTGAATGTCTTTTCTGAGGAGGGAATAAGTCAGGCTCTGTGGGCCATCTCCTCATACAAGCCTTTGAAACCCACTGAAATGGACATATGCAGATTTGCAAAAGCTCAAGTCAGAGTTGTTAAGTTCCCTCTGGTTGTAATTAATTCTTCTTTGGCATCACTGTTTCTATCAATAACAACAAATTGGCCCTAATGCTGCAAGTTCATTTTACATATTCTATTTTTACATGGCTACTGGTTAGTAGAGTAAATACACATTGCATGGGGTCACGTTATGCTTTAGAGGCACTGCAATGGGTGGTAGAGAGGAAAGCTTTCCTGTCCATAAATTAGAAGTGTCTGTAAATGTGAAGTACCTGGACCCACTCGGGATCCCTGCTGCATTCTGGTACTGGCCTTTGCCTATTATTCTCAAGACTGCTTTACTCTTTCCACATCCATGTCATGAATACTTATTCATTGCTATTAAAAGTACATAAGAATTTAATGTGAAAAAAATCTCCATTTGTCTATTTTTTTCCTACATTTTCTCTATTACTTAAAATTAGTAGTGAGAGATTATCATTTTGTTAGACAATATACAATTTACACTAAATATTATCCTTTTTGTTAGCATACTTATTTAGAAACATGCTTATACCTTTTTGTCTTCTAATTAAAGCAAAAAGAAGATTAAAATAGAAATTTTCACACTTTAAATTCACTGACAGAAAAGAGCGGTTTAAAATAACAGTAAATACAGAGCTTTTACAATAGATGTGAGTGATACCGCAAGTCAAATAGTTCTTTAAGACTCCCACTGCAAATTTCCTCATAAAATAGATTTTCCTTTTCTTAAATCTAAACCTTTTCTGCAGTTTCTGTGAAGTCAAATAGCAAAATAAAGCTTGAACAACAGAACTATTCTTATTGAGTAAAGAAAGCGTTGCTCTGTAGCAGCTTATATTTTTCTGTTACATTTTGCCGTATTGTAAAATTTTCTTCAACTGGCTGAAAGCACATTAACTGCTAGATAGGCATCACACTGATGTCTCCATGCTGTAGCTTACAGCCGTGAATTTGCTACGATCTGTTTAATCATCAGTGTATTGATTTTCCTCAGCTTTCCTTCATTTTAGCCCCATAGCAGGCTTCTGTAATTTCCTTTGGACAAAGTGTAACCAAACTGTGCTAAGTGATGTTGATTTGCAGGCAAAAGTAAAGGGGTAAATATAAATTAACAAGCTATAAACATTTTACAAGTGGGGAGTCAATAAAAACAGTGTCTGCAGTTCTTTAAAAAAATGATTTGAAGCAGATTGTTAACAAAGGTGTCCAAAGAAACTGACATGAGTCTGAGAATAATTTTTGCGCTTTGTGATTAAGAATTGATCAGTCTAAAAGCCTCTGATGCAACTGAATCACCCATAAGCTGCTGGACTGAAAAGGCTCAGCAGGGGCTGGTATTTGTTTGTTAAACTCCCATGATTCCAAGTAGATAATTGGTCTGTGAAGTTCATGGCAGAATCTGAATTTGCTTTCTTGCTTCCCAGCTGGCTGAGCACTGGTTTATAGACTTCTGTGTACAAATTTAGCCAGCAGCAAACCTCACATCTTTAATGTAAAAGGTGTTTTGTTGTGTTTTTCAGGTGCTGAGTGGAAAGCCCACACTCCAGAAGCTCATTAAAAGGGCCAAGTTACAGTACAGGTTTATTTCTGTCACAGCGTTTCAAAAAACAGTGACAAGGATTAATATGTTTCTTTGGTACTGGAAAAAGCCTGATACGATCCCTTGTGAATTTGATCATCTGTTTCATTGCCTGTATAAAATTCAATCTCCTATTATATCCTGAAGTTACAGCTGTAAACCAGGGCTGATAAGAATTCAGAAAGCACTGCCAGAGCCTTCAGAGAACTAATTGTTTTATTAAGCAGCATCTTGTTTATTTGCAATTTATTTCATACATCACGCAGAGAACCAACTCTTCTTTAAAATGATAAAGGGTGATAAATCTGCTGTACATTATCCGTGACAGGCACTATATTGTATAAATATGTACAAGTAATGGAGTTTAAAAATCTCTCAAACTGCTACTTCTATTCTGTTGTTGCTGATGAATAGCTATTTTTGAGCACTTACGGAATTCCTTCCAAGGCTTTTCATAATTCTGACAGTAAACTCAGATCTACAGATTGCCTAAAAAGTCATCTCCATCCGAAGATAGAGCCTGACAGAGTAATTGCGTGCTCTGGCCTGATCTGTGGAAAGCATCCCTATTTAAGCACTCAAAGATTCACAAGGGCTCCCTCTTCCAGGAGCTCAGGTAGCCCTGTTTCTAGAAAATGCTCTGCAAACGGTGCGCTCTCCTGAAGGAAGGGCAACAGAAAGGGTCACCAGATCCCTTCCAAAAGAGATTAATCCTCATGTCAAATCTTCTCAGGAACCCTGAACTGCCACATCTGAGGATGATGGTAGCTTTATCATTGCCTCTGATACCTTTGTGGTCAGACACGAAGAGACTACAAAGAATTACAAGATACTATTTTAAATCACAAGCTAGAACAGATGGGCTTCACTGCATATTTATGAACTACCAGTATAATGGGATCATTTCTTGGAGTAGGAGGGAAAAGACTGAAAGTCCACTTCCATTTACTTAGGAATTATGTAGGGAACAAATACCATTTTCCTTTAAAGAAAGCTTGCTTAGTGTTCAAGCCTAAAGTGAGGCTTACCTTTTTCCTTGATGACATGAAGTAGAAGGAATTCATGTAGTTAATTCCACTGTTAGCATAGGAATACTCACAAGAAAAAAGACTTAATCATTGGTACTGTGGGTGGAGTATTGGTTATTTGTCCTTTTGCTGTGATTCATTATTGTGTATGTGAAAATATGTTTCAATATACCATAATTCAAAGCCCACACCCTTATACAGAGAAGGATTTGAGGACTGAATATAACCAAAGAAAGATGTAAAAGATACACATTTTACTGCATATGTCAGAAATTAGACAATAAACCCACATTATTCTTAACAGTAGTTCTTATTCCTAATTTCTTAAGTGCCACACCAGCATTTTAACCCATAATTGATTGTATATGATTGTCTGCACAATACGTAGCTAAACAGACCCTTGTTTGCAGCTGGCAATTTATTGCCCTCCTGCATTACAACAAAGAAACCCAAAATGGTAGCCAAAGAGAAAACTGCCAGTCAAAACACTCTTGCTCTCTTATTCACACTGTTGCTTTCTACCTCCACACTCCATTTTTCTCTAACAACAAATTTAACTTATGAATGAGAAAGGTTAAGGAAAAAATATTTAGTTGCCAAAAACATGGCAAAAATATTATAAAAAGATCTGTTACTGTTAAACACTGTATGTCCTTAGAAAAATGCTAGGAACCACAAGAGTTACACTTTTATCTAAGAGGTAGCATATGTGCCATATAATACATATGTTGCAATCACAGCAACTTATTTTGCATGAACAGCAGCAAACTCTGAAAAAAAAAATTGTCCAGTGCTCAAATGAAAGCTGTCATCGTGCCTTCATTTTAAATATGCATTCAAAGGAAAAGCAGTTTTGTATACTTTCCCTGACAGGTTGGTTGGGGTTTTTTTTTTTTGGACAACAGTACCTGTTAGCATAAAAAGAAAATAAGCACTTTTCTATTTTTTCTATTATAAGATGTTTTGAACAGTTTCATAATGTCATCATTTTATGCAGAATGATAAATGTTGAATTAAAATAATTATTCTTGTTCACATGCTCTTATTTCATTCTTCCAGCGATCACTTAAAATGTGGGGTTCACGTTTGCATCATAACAGATACTAAACTGGTATTCCCTTTAAATATTTATTATCCAACCATTAACAATTTTTACAATCTTTTCATCTACAAAAAAAGGAAAATTAAAAAAAGTCCTGGAAGATTCAGGAAATTGTAAGCTGTGTGCCTAAATACTGAGTGTTAAGTATTCAGCAATCCCTATCCAGCATAACCGTTAAGGGTCCATTTGTGCCATAATACGGCTATTTTAACCCCATCCTCGTATAACTGATCCCTGCCTTTGTTTGGGCTCTATTGTACTGGCACTGTACATTCATCTAACAAAACCAACAGTTCTGCCTTAGACTGCTGCCCCTCTTGGTAATGGACCACTATGTCTCTGCCAGGCCATTCTTCAAAAACAGGGCTTGTCTTGCATGAAGGGGAAAAGGAGAGCTCTCAGAGCAACACACTGTCCAAAGGACATGGTAGAGGCAAGACATCCATAGACCCTGAAGTCTAGATGACTGTTTTCATACACAACACCACGAATTAATCTCAGAAACTTAACAAACATTAAAACCAAACAGATTTGTCTCCATATTCCTCCTATTAAAAGACTGTATCCGGAGCCTTTATGCTGCCAGCAATGATGGCAGATAGCCCAGCTACCAGCCTTTGCAGGTTACATTTCCTTCAGACCTCAGACAAGAATGATTGATATCAGCTTTTCAGGGAGGTCTTATTCTTCAAAAAAGCGTAATGGCAGTTATCATAGAGTTTTAAGATTTTATTTATTAAACAGCATACTGATTTAAGTTTGTGTACTATAAAAATTGAGTGCAAATGAAACCAGCAACGACAAACTGTATCTCAAAGCATTAATTTTATGCAACATTCTTACAAAATAACCCCAAATTATCCTGAACTGCAGGACAAGTGTGTTTTGCTAACTAGACATGTTGATACAGTTTTAGATATATCACTGTTCACTCCTAGTCTTACCACTCTGAATCCAACTGTCTAGACCCTCAAAAAGCATGGCAGCACCTAAACCAAAAAAAAGACTTTGCCCTAGACTCTTGTGATTTAAAATTAACAGTGCCTTAATATTTAATTAGAAGCTCATGAGAACTTCTTCATTTTGATTCAAAAGTTAATTTGACCACCAAGTACTCTTACATAGTTGAAAAGAAAATGAAAGTCTCTGCCATCCAGCCTTGGGGACAAAAAAAAAAAAAAAAAAAAAAAGGCAGTAAGCAGAGTCATGTAACTATATTTGAAGAAAATGTATATGAAAAGAGGAATTCTACAAAATTGTCATTAGGACTGCATTATTAATTATCTTCTGTTGATTTGGAGTCTCTCCTGGCATCAAAACGTTAGGTATTTATTTCTTTTATTCTGAGTTATTATGCAGAGTAAAATACTCCTAAAGCTTTTGAATTGCATCACAGTGTCCCTAAAAGCCTAGGTTATCTTTCCTGAAGCTAATTCTTTTCTGTTTTGTTTTGGTTTTTTTTTTCATTAGAAAGCACTGGGTGACCACCACAAAGCAACATGAGCACATGAGCACCTTCTCCAAAGATCCACATCCTTTTGTTCTCAAAACTGAGGACCATTTCCAAAGAAGGAAATCCTTTAGGAAATGTGAAAACATAATGCATACGTAACCACAACATAATTTCAAGGAAAGATTAGGGTTTCTTTCACAAAGAAAGACCTTTCAATTCCCTAGAAGATAAAACAAAAAAACAAACAAAAAAAAATTTTCAAAAGAACTTTCCAAATCCTTTCCTTCTCCAAAAAAATTAATTGCCGCTCAAATTAAGAGATTTTGCAGTTAAACACGCTTTTATTTCTGAGAAAGCTACCAGACCCTGTAACTTCACATCATATAATTTTTCTCCTGACTACTTGCCCATGCTGCCTTCGCAGTCACCAGAGAGTCTCAATGACACGCAGAAGAACACAGGCGGGATAGTGCTGGGGGAAAGTACTCCGTGACATGAAGCCCTACTCCTTGATCCTTTAAAGCTCTTGGGAGCGCAAGTGTTACTTCTGGCAAGCATATGAAGAGTCCTCCACTGACAGGCTACACAGCTGCTCTTTAGCCACATCTTTGTGTGTGAAATATAATCTCCAGAGCCTAGCTGCTGAGCCTACCTATTCAAACCGGGCAGTGGAGTGAGACTGAGGTTTTATTCAGTGCTTAAATATGAAAATGACTGTAATATGCGTGATGGACAAGGACTTGGAGAACAGTAACTCCAATAGATCCGAGTATTTGCACACATACACATTCTATTCAAAGCATCTGTAGGCTATAGAATGTTATCAGAAGACTAATATATCCCAATCAGACGGGATTTATTTATAGAGAACGCTCTTTTCGCAGTGTTAGATGCCTCATTAACTTGATTCAGCTTGCACATAGCAAAAATATTCCCTCCCTCTTCAGATTTTTGATAGGGAATTATAATTTCTTGTTTCATTTGTTAAAATCCTTTCGCTATGAGGACATTTCAGAAATGCTTTACTGCACATGACTTTTTAAAATGCCAGAGTATTCATTTTGACCAAAAGGCTCTCCTTTTGCTGATTTCCTCTTAAGAGAGATACCAGAGAGGATTGTCCTATTTCTTCTTTTCATTTGCCTCTTCCAGAAACCATTAATAGCCAACATTTGATCCTCCTACACAAAAGTTCATCATAGCAAAGTTGAAAGAGTGGGTTATACATCGTGCTATGAACTGATTATAACTTTGATATGTCACTGCTACTGTCACTATAAAGCTGAGGGAAATTATACTGTAAGAATTTTATCTAAATGTAAGTACAAACTTATTCCTGGAAGTTTTATGGAAGCTATGGGTTTAGAAAATGCAGAGATTTTAAACTCTGCATTTCAAGTTAGGGTGGAGGTTTACAGGAGATATCATCAGGTCAGGAGAAACTGGCAAAAGAGTATATCATGTTCCATATAAAATGGACTGTTTTTCTCTTGGGTCCAAAAAACAGCAAACTCCAAGATCCCTTCCTCACTGGTTTCAGCTCCATAGCCTGGTCTCATTACTGATTACAATTAAAAACAGAGCAAAAGGAAAACATCCAGAAAAATATACGAGCCTACAAATGTATTGAATTCACTGAATTCCAGTCATATTCTTACCCAGCAGACAGGGTCTCTCTAATGACTGGAATGCAACAGGGATTATGAGCTGGGGATGCTATTTTTAAGAAATGAATAGGTAATGCGTTCTTTAGTAGTTGTAGTTCATTTATAGCTTGATTTTAAACTACTGGTAATTTAACTGCTGATTTTTTAAACTACTGATTTTAAATTTGCTTCTGTGGGTTACTAACCAAACTCTTCTATCTTAAAATCTCTCAGATCAATGCAACCTCCTTTTTTAACTTCTTCTACAAGAAAAACAATGTTTACATGCATACTAACCATTCCCACTACAAGCCCAACTCTCTTTTCTTAACCATTCTATTTTTTCAATACCTGTATATAGAGAACTGTCCTTTAGAAATGGCTTATTGAATTTCTTTTTGAGTACTGTATGGGAAGGTGACATGAAAATAATTCTTTCAATCAAAGGTAAGATTGTTGCGATGCTGCTTAAAGGAAGATTCCATTCTTTAAGAATCTGTGCAAAACAACCTTCATTTTACAAACACAGCAAACTTGAAGTCAGTTTTAGTCTCAAGAGTAGACTGAAGGCTTTAAGCCAAATAACCCAATGTTACTGAATGTCGTGATTTTGTTACAAACTGTCATGATGATTTGGTGGTTTATTAAAAATAAGAATGAAAGTTATGAAAGTTGTGAATCTTAAATGTTATTGATATTTTTAAAGTTCACATCCATGTACTATAAAAAATAGTTGAGCAAAATGTCTTGAAAATATGATCTGAATCAATATGAACCAAAAGAACCATAGATATTCTCTATCTCTATTCCTATGTCTGTCTCTGCCTCTGTCTCTACCTTTCTCTCTAGCTGTGTCTCTGGTTCTCTTTCTCTCTCTTTGGCTGTGTCACTTTTTTAAGGACAATCTCATGGTTTGTGCACCCGCTACGTAGCTCTTGAACATTTCAAGTATGTGCATAATATTCTGGAATCCAAAGGACTTTGAAACACAAAGAAATTACTTCAGAGTAATCAGTTATCAGATGTGCTCTAATCTGTAGTAAATGTCTCTGAGAAATCCCATAGCACACATGCTAATGAGGGTGAGCTACTTCGAATTAGCTTCACAGTAAGCATAAAGGCTCAAACACTTAACCTGGAGCAGCTGGTGCATGGCAAATCAATAATTATGCTATTATTATTGCAAAATTATTTCTACTCAAGCTTTTCAAGTTAGATGCAGTAAAGTTATGTGTGTGTTGCAAGTACTGTTGAGCATTATTTGTGTTAGAAACTGATTTGCTGAACGCCCTTTAGCAACGTTCTTGGTGCCACATAATCCAGGAGTCACAAGGATTTCTTGGGCTGTAAATGTCCTGGTATGACACAGAATGACCAGGACACAGACCAGTCTCCCTAAGCAATATGAAAATGTTCAAGAAACCTTTTTCAGCCAAACAAAAGTGTTTTATTTATGTCTTTAAGAATGCTTTTTTCGTATTTTGGCAATACGGCCATAGTACATTTCTGCTGGTATTTCCTTCCTTGGTGCATTAATGCTGATGAGCCTGTGCAATTTCCTCAGTGATGAACAAACCTGCCATTAAAAACACTGTTTAACCTAAAACATATAACAAGAATAAAAACAGCAGCAGTTCATAAATGAGCCTGAGATTCCATGGAGGTACTATAGATCTTGCTTGTGTCTTAATTAGCTTCTCTGCTCTTTAAAAGTCCATTCTGGCTAATCTGATGGTCTACTGACAGCACAGGATGGTTTCATATGCATGGATTCCTCTTTCTTCCTGTATATAATGACTGAGATTATAAGGATGATCAAAAAACAGAACCTTCAGTCAGCTGATGAAACTAAATACAGCACTCATGAAAATGAAATTTGCTCAAATACAATGTCCTGGAAAGCGGGAGGAGTAGGAGTAGTAGTAATAATAATAAATAATAATAATAATATAATTTAAATATTTTTGGAAAAACCTTTTCTTTTTTTTTTACTCCGAATTAATAGATTAAAGGACATGAATGATACTTTTTTCCCCAAATGCCCCCTGACTAATGTAATCTTAATTAAAATTTTACTTCTAAGGAATACAAAGTGAATGCAATCAGCTGTTTAAACTAATAAAGGAGATTATATAAACTAATCATTAAATCTTTCTACTACAATATTACCACATAAGGGCCAACTAAAAAGGACAGATTGTCCAGAAAGTTTGATAATTTTAGCAGCCCAAGTGAAATTTTCAATTTATCCTCTATTTTCATCTGTTTACCTCCTCAACAAATTATTCCAATGGCATGAGGGCCTCCCAGTGACATTTTCCAGTTTCTTCATGTACCTTCCCTGGCTCACAAGAATTATATTCAGCACGGCCCAATCTTTCCAAAGAATCACCAGCCAGACTAATAATTTACAAAAGAGACAAACGAGTACTTGAGATTGTCCTGATACCTGATCAACCCCTTTATAAGTGAAGGTTCCACTAGGCTTTTAATATATGAATTCCATATGCGTGCTTTTTAAATACTGGTAAACCTCTTGCCAACCAAGAACTCCAATTATTCTCAGTTTGCAAACAGCACTTTCTCACTTCTCTGTTGATTTTGATTCACTTCCTTATTATCCTGTCTCAGCTTCAGGTACTAATGCCTTGTCTCACCATGTACGGCCAGACTTTGTAGTAGTTTTATTAGCATCCCAGAATGCCCCAGGTCCAGATAGATTCTTCCCTAGTGATTTCTCTTCAGAATAGATTCAGACAACGTTTATCAAAAAGTGTATCCCCTTGCCTTCTCTGGAGAAATGATGTATTGCTCTGTACTAAGACACTGTAAGTCAGGTTTAGTTTTTCCGTGCGATAGTATGCTCCAAAAATAGCCCCAAAAATGTTACAAGGTGTTTTCTGTGTGGCAAACTGGTGCTGTTGCTGGGGGAACTAGCCTTCATTTATGATATTTCACTTTTCTTTGAATACTAATCCAGGATCCTTGTGTATATTGTTGTCTTCACAGTTTCCAGGGAGTTTCTCTGTTAGCAGTGCTCCCGGTGCCAGAATTTCAGGCCCTAGATTCATATGAAGGTATAATCTCTTTTGATCCAACATGAATTGTCATTATGATAAATTTACTTCTCTGCAAATACCAAAACAACACTTGATATAAGTCAGATAGCATCTGACAGGTAACTACTGGAGCCCAGCTACCTCTGTTTTAATCACCGTTAGATTCAATGGCAACAATAATTGTGTTAACTAGACTTATTTTGAACACAGGTTCAGATAACACAGACTAAAAATGTGTTTCCTTGCTAGATGTGTTAGGCTACTGTGAAATTATTCCTTCTGCCTCTACAGAGCAATCTCAAGAAGTAAATAAGTGCCAAGAGACTTGGACAACATGCACCAGAGGCTCTCAGATACTCAAGCAACAATGTGGGAGTTCAGATAGACAGACAGATAGATGGACCTCAAAGAATCTTGTGTTGATGTGGTGGTATTCATGAACTAAAAGAGCAGCCCCCACACAGCCTGCAGTGAGTCAGGATGATTATAAAATCCAAGGGATGCAGCCTCCCACATCTGACTCTGAATTCCAATTTGTTCTGCTAAAAAAAAAATTAAAAATCTTCATTTGCTCAATCTAGTTTAAAGGTTGTTAAGCATTTCTGTGGTCAGTGTGAGCCATAGTAAAGCATGCTCAAACCTTTGGACAGTACCACATACTGGATTAGGTAGGAAAAGATTTTTTGAGGTATCAATCACAGTGCAAATTAATTTTAAAAGAAGGACATAAATCAATGTGTTTAGGCAGCAGAAGCAGACTAGATAGAGAGAAAGACTCTATGAGGAAAGCTGCAAAGGACTATTTGCATAGAAAACCTGGGAGGAAGAATGTTTTGGAGGCACTTGGACATGAAAAGGTAAAGAGCTACTCAGATCTGGAGGGAACACAAAAGAAAGACATGGTGTGCTCTGGTTCATGAACTGAGTGGAAATATCATTTATGTTAATTGCTGTCCTATGTTTTGTCAGGTTGCCTTTAGCACTTTTCAGTAGCCATTCTTCAAACTTGAAAAAAATTTATATATTCCAAGACATATTAGATCCAGGCTGAACAGCAAGATTAAATTGGGCTGCACTTCAAGAAACAATGTTTGAGAGTAAAAGTACTTCATTCCCTTCAACTCACACTGCTGAGAAAGCGAAAGCACGTCACAAACATAACGCCAGAATACATTAACTACTAGTAAGGCAAGAACACAATGATTTATTGCTTACCTTCCATCCCCCATGTGCAGTCCAATGACTTCTGAGTTGTATCCTTCAGAACTGGGGTCAAGGCATCACAGTCAATTCCACAACTTTCACTGCCACATGCTCTCCTCCCTCACAGGGACTCTCACTGCTTCACTCATAGCCAGTCTTACCTATGTGCCTGCAGGGACTGTGATTTGGAGAAAACGTACTATAAAAGGTAGTGCAGGATTAAATGCTGTACAGTATTAAAGGAGTGCAGTATAAAAGGCTGTATAGTATTAAAGGCAGAAATGGCTGAAAAATTAAGTGGCGAAAATGAGATGCACTTTGAGAGATGTCCTTCTGTAGTTCTTAGTCAAATCTTATTTCAGATTCTGTTTTGTCTCATTTCCATTTAATTATGATTTTGGATTGTATCCCTCTAAATCTGTACTTCATTATTACCACAGCATATCTGGGCTTTTTTGAATGGCACTAATTGGCATCCTTGCTGGCAGTCTCAACAAAGAGGCCAAAGACTGAATGTGCACGGAAAATGAATTGTCACCTTCGAAACTGTCCTTCGTAAACAGGGCAGATATACGCAGGGTTTGTGATCGCTGGTGATACCAAACCCTCTCCCTGGAGGCAGGCTGGGGATGTCCCTGTGCGTGGCCCTCTCCCTGGCAGCAGCCCACCGGCCAGCCAGCGGACAAACTCCACTCCAAGGGTCCTCGCAGACAGTTGTTTGCAGGACCAGAGTTGAGGTGAAGAGTGGACTTCACCCTTAGAGGGCTGTTAAACTTGTCATTTTTAAAAGTAGTAAAAGTCAAGCATACAATTATAATATAAATGCCCAAATACTTGCTACTTTCAGCTTCTGCTGCGGTATAAATTGGATGAAGTCCCATTCATATTGAAATGTAAATGCAAAACATAAATCTAAAAGGTAAAAAAAAAAAAAAAAAAAAAAAGCCAGCTTGGAAAAAGATAACGTTTTTCATCTGTGTAGAAGATAATGATACAATATTCAAGTTTTCCACTCTAAAGGTAATATTTTTTGTCTAAGTCAACATACTTTACCATTTTTAAACTTTTCTCATCATA
The DNA here is from genome assembly GCA_026546715.1 of Gallinago undulata. Taxonomy (NCBI): domain Eukaryota; kingdom Metazoa; phylum Chordata; class Aves; order Charadriiformes; family Scolopacidae; genus Gallinago; species Gallinago undulata. The sequence goes on along the minus strand of JAOTQQ010000041.1, from coordinate 34,536,678 downwards.
TTTTTGACAGCAGGTTTTCCAATTTTGACAGCTTTTAAAAAGTAATTTTAACAGACGAGTGATTTCTCCTCTCAGCAAAGTCAGATTATGTGAAATGTCAATGTAAAAACTATATACTGTGACACATAATCATTTTTCATTGAATTTACTTATTAATTTTACTTGCTATTGCTAATAAAATGTAAGTGCTTAGCTAATTGTATTGCTTATTTAAATTTTTTAAAGGAATGTATTTTAAAATTGCATTTTTTTCTGACTACAAATTTTCTCAGAGGCAGCTATAATTTGTCACCCTTCCAATTTATTTAAAGAAGAATTACTATTACAATTGATATTCCCAGCTGAGTGGCCAAAAAATGAATCAGCAGGGAGAGGTTAAACCAGCCTGGTGGACTCTTCAATTTAAAGGCTGGAGCGTATGTGCAGAATTTAGACAGGGTGCATGTGCTCAATAGAAAGCTGCAGACTTTTGTTACCTATGGTATCTGTTGGGCACCTTCAGTAAGAGTGAACTCGGCAAGGAAGGGGGGCAAATCAGAAAGGGAATGGACAGTTCAAAGTTTTCACTTCTAAATCAAACTCAGCTCAAGCGAGGCACAAATGAGTTGGATCAACTGCTACCTCTATAAGAATACAGTAGTTCTGAATCTAAGTTTTTGTATTTCTGAGCAGTGATTTTTCTTTGTAATTTGCTACACCAGAAATCCAAAAGGGTTATCTATTTCTACTCTATAAATCATAATTAAAAAAAAAACCCAAACAAGACAAAACACCTCACACTCTCAATATCAGTACTATAAGCAGAGCAAGTCTCCAAAACCTTCAGGCTCTAAGCCCAAAGTCCTGGTTTCTCTGTGGTGTCACACACCTATAATGAAACCCCAGTATAAAGCTCTTTCTTTATTTGTTTCACTTCATCCAGGAAAATACTTTAGTGCCTGAGAATCAGTAGCCAAATAAGAGAAAATGTATAAGAAATAAATATTTTCCCTCTTTATTAGCCCTTAAACCACCAAATAATCTCATGAAGTAAGGAGTATGTCTCATAGGAGGAAAAAGGGTCAACGTCGGTCCCTGTATTTAAAGTATTTCTGTAACAGCTCAAGTTAAGTATCATTACAATCTATTTTGTATTCCATTTTGATCCATCCACTTCACGTTGCTGGGCCAAAAGTACGCTTGCGTTTGAGACTCCTGACAAACTTACCATGATGTAGGCTGCTGCTTCACAGCATTAACGTAAAACAGTTCTAAATCAAACAATGTTAAATTATCCCTGAAAGTACAGATGACTTAGTTCTTCGTTAACTTAATTGTTTTCCAGTAAAAGTGAAATGTGCTGTATGCAAATTAAATAATATCAAGTGTCAGCACTTAAAAGAAATGCTCATTTAGCTTCAGTAGAGTTTTTTGTTGCAAATTTTGTTCATTTATTTTATAAGAAATTTTGTTTGTCTTAATTTGTTCCAAACATAATACGATCGTGAGACACAGTGCCTGCTGGCAAAGTTGGAATTGCTGTCAGCAGGAAATGGCAAAGTAATAATAAATGGTGGTAAAATATTTATGTTATAGTTTACTGGGAAAAATGAATACTGTTTTCTATTTCATTCCTGCTTCAGACAGTACACAATAACACAGTTGTTTTCAAAATAAGTGGATAGTATTCTAAACGCTGTGGTGGCTTATCTTGTAACCATCAGCTGGAAAAAAAAAAAAAAAAAGAAAAAAAAAGAATAATTTATAAAAATAGAGCCTTTTACCAGATCCAGTTTAAGAAATTTTAACTGGGAGTACGTAGTGCAGTAATTAGTAGCATCTCACATTCAATGTCATCGGACACTAGTCTGATAGATCAAACGCTCGTGTCTGTGGCCTACTTACTTAGTTGCTCACTCATAATTTTCAATAACAGCGCTGTTCTCATACAGGGAGGGGTGGTCCAGAGCCACTGGAGTACTCTGAAAGATGGTGATGTTCAAGTACAACACTGTGTTTATGTACTCCCCAAAGTGTATCAAAGCTCAGATCCACAGAAATAAAAGAAAAGTCAAACAAAACAAGCATTAGACTGCGTAAAATAAGGTATGGACAAGGCAAACAGGTGAGGCATTGTTTAGGTGGCTAAGGTAGATCAATATCTGTGCTTGCAAGCCAGGAATTCTGCCTGCTTTCCTCTGGCACTCTGCAGATCATCTTACGGCCTGCAGACAGACTGTCGCCTGAACCCAACTGACAGACAACCTATTTCACCCTTGCAAAAATCATACCCATCTTCATTCTTGAGGCTCAGGAGGGAAAAATAAAAGCCCCCGTGCCTGTGCAAAGTCACGCTGAAGGGCAGGCATAAAACAGCATTGCAGCTATCGTTATATTTTTATAATGCTAATTACATGATGAAAGCATTTAAGTTTTCTATTTCTTCAGTTACCAACGCCAAGTCCGCGCATTTTGCCTGGGCTGACTTATCAGAGCACTCTGCAGTAGTCTTTCAGGGTTTGAAAAAGATTCATATGACAGGTTGATACTGTTCCCTCCTTTCTCTTCAAATGATCTGTTTTATTATCTGAGATGTTTTGTGATTTGAGACAGGGAGGCATCAAGAAGCTCTGACTGCACATCCTAATAACATAGATTGCTTAAAGCCCTTTCCCCTTCAAAAATATATTTTCATTTCAGGCCAGTTAAATTAACGTATGGTCAGTTTAAAGAACTGGACTCCTTCAATAAAATCTTGAAGACCACCAGCCGTATAACCTGAACCACAGCCACCTGGACCACAGCAGAATGAGGATTTTGTAGGAAACCATGAAGTACCTTGTTTCCAGCACCAGAGCTTCTGATGGGAAAACCTGTCTGCAGGAGGGGGCAAGCTGCAAATCATGGCAGCTGCAATAAAGGAGAGAACATTCCTGCAGCCTGCATCTTGTAGGTCTTAGACGCACAGTATCACAATTTGAGGTCGGAGGAGGAAGTGAGGATAAGACGACCTTTTTAGACTTTTAGAGAAAACATGATTCTTGCTTTTATTAAAGATAGTTGTAGAGATTCTACATTCTGTTCATTTTTTAAATTGAAAATCTCACACTTTTTTCCTCATCTCTGAAGTGATTAGCTATTGAAATAGAGTTACAATTTCAAAATAATGTCTATTTTCCTATTTTAAGGAGGTAAAATGTTCAGCTTTAATCTCCAGAGTGTAAAAGGTCACCTTTGTAGACTGATGCATATCATATCTCCAAGTAATGAGAACAAGTGTGCTTTTCCTCAGTGCAACAACCTTAGTTACTCTTATATTGCAACCATTTTCCTGCCTTACCTTTCTTTACGGTAGAGGAAATGTAATTTACTTGTCAGATTGAAATGTTTGATATAAATCTTTAGCCTTTCTTTCAAGCAACTATTTCTGAAACATTATATTATAAACAACTGGCATGTTTAATTAAACAACTGTTTTATTTTCAGAAGCAACAGAAGGTATGATTATATTAATTGAATAGTAGGACCTGTGACCAAATTTAAAGAAAATATTTTCAGCTCAACAAGGAGGTATGATCATCTTAATTTCAAAGCAAGACATGTGACTAGAATTGAAATAAAATATTTGTCTGTGTCTTTACAATTATTAAAAAATATTTTCATTGTAAAAGAGGGAACACATGTATTTTGCAAAGTATATCTTCCCATGATAACTCTTGCTTCAAACCATAACCTAACAAATTAAAATCAGTTAAAAAGAAGTCCTACAGCAATTTATTTCTATGATGAAGAGTGTTTTAACTGAACCACAATTTTATCACGTTTGCTTGTACTTTTGAATTGAAATACTATGTTTCTACAAATGCGTGATAGCAAGTCTCTATATTTTATAAGCTTACTTTTGTAGCTAGACAGAGAACCAATTCTTAAGCTCGCATGGTTTGCTCATAAAAAGTCCATTTCATCTAAGTGATTTCACCAGCAGGAGCAAAGGAGCAAAATTTCACCTAAATTGAATAATATATATTCATTTAAAAATATTGATAATATCAATATTGTTGCTGGGTTTTATTCTGTTGTCTTGAAAACAGTTTCTGTCATTTCCCATACATGTATCATGAATAAATTTAAATGACCATGATTTCCTATGACAAGAAAAAAGTGACAAATTATTAACAGGAAAAGGGATGAGGGGCAAAAAAATGTTTTTTTAAATTTTCTTTTGCTTGTCTGAAATCAAGAAAAACAAGATACATGTAATTTAAATGCTTATAACCAAATGAAATTATCAATGAAAAAGGAGAAGTTGTTAAAGAGAACACACATTGAGTTACCATCCTAATTATCCATGTTTAGATATGTTTATTTAGGTAAACAGATGAAGTATTTTTGATCCAGATGTGACAATTTCCATGCTGTCATTTACCTTGCAGAGATCATAGAATTTTTGCTTTTATCACATTCCCCCGAGTACTTTCATGTTTTTGTTAAAAAGCAGTAGTTGAGAAAACATGTCAGATGCTAAGCACAAAATCCACAATGCAGCAACATGGAAAATATGTAACAACTGCTTTGGAAGAAGTGTCTTTAAGTCAACCTACATACAATCTTAAATGACTTGCCAATGAATGTTAATTACCTTTAAAGCTACACCACGACATGCCTTCAAGCGCTAAAGAAAACGCTGATTTAGATGGTGTATGACCAAAGAACAAAAATTAACAGATACAATTTTCGTAAATAACTATAAGTAAAGTTGTGTCTGTATTTGGGTGGTTACTCCAGTGCTAGCTAGAAATTAAGCCAAAGGCTAAGCAGTGTCCACTGGCAAATTGAGATCATTACAGATGTGACTTTTTTCTTAATGGCTGCCTTAAAATGAAGCTTATACTGAAGTGCAAACATGTCAGTGTCTGAGATTAGAATGCTTCTCTTCTTATAAAAAAACAACTTCTCATTTTATTCCTGCTTTAGCTAATGAGACTCCTCAGGGATTTGAGTACATTATATTAGTTCATTGTATCATTATCCAAGATATATAACAGTTTGCAGGATGCTCATTAAGAATATTTTCAGTCACAATTAGGCTGAACATTGGCATTGTTTAAGTCACCTAAAAACATCTGTAAGTGTCAAAAGTATGATGTAACTATTTTCTATAGCAATGTTCCTTTACCAAATGTGGATGGCAGAGTAGTTCCCTCTAAATTATTTACCTTTATGCAGGCAAGTGTAATATAAAAGGACAAGTCTTCTCATCTTCTCACATGGAAATTGCTTAGATGTCAATGGAATTATTCATGAAGAAAGTTAATGAAGTTTAGTACAAGATTTTGAATTGTTAATTTACTTGGGGGGGGGGGGGGAGAGGTTGTATATGGATTAACAAAGATGAATTTTTCATTTTCCTGATAATAGGAGATTTCCTTAGAGTCTTCCATGACATATCTCATCAAGTTTCATCATTCTGCAAAGGATATAAAGAAATCAAAAGCAAGCATTCACATTTGCTAATATGTCCTTTGAAGCCTGTTGAAGAGAAAGGAGAGCAGTTTTTATTGTTGTCTTTCTGTACAAGGCTGAGCAGACAGTCAGCGCTAAGTAGATAAATGAAAACAACTGTTTTGCAGGAGATGAAAGAGACAACAAAACTAACAGCCAAACCTTTCATGATAACCTACTGATATTTCTCTGCAATGTACCTTTCTAGTTAAAAAGTCCTTCCACTCAGTCTGTAAAATAACTCTACTTCTGCCACTACCATTTCAGCCCTTTACTTCATTCCCTACTCTTTGTTTCAGCCCTTTCCTCCCTGTCTCTCTGTGTATCTTCAGCTGAATTTTGCAGTTGTTCCTGAATCAAACTCTACTTCCTTCTCTTTTGAGAACGGAAATAATTTCTATCAACAGCAGTGATCCCTAGCCTACATGTGGTGTTGGCAAGAAAAAAAATTCAGCCACTGGCTTTCACCCCAAAAGCCTCCTCTACTGTTTACTGTTTAAGCCTCTCCTGTTTAAACTATGATACTGAAAATCACTGATCTTCATGGGGCAACATGAATTTCCTTTGGTCATTCCTACAATTCAATAAATTATGGCAGCTCTTCCTACCCTTAAATAAGTTTAATAGCAATTTAGTCTGCTTTTTGCTGCAAACTGTGTCCCTTTTTCTTCCTGATGGTCAAAGTGACTAATCCTGAGGAGTCCCTGTACTTAAGTGAACTCCAAGTAGCACCCATTCTCTTTCACACACTATGCATGGCCTCCAATTCTCTGTCCCTGAGCTCCGTAATTTGGAAAGGTAAATAAGAATGGCTGATCTTCCAAACCACACACATGTTCACATGAGTTTCTCAGAGTTTTAGGACATCACCAGCAAATTTTAGTCTTTTTCTAACCTACTTGCTCAGTTAGAATCATAAGAGTTTGAGGAAAGTCACTATATCTTCTTGTCATTTTGTAGTGCTAATGCCAAAATACATGCTCATCAGAAGTATTCTAGGCATCTTATAAGCAGTAGCAGTAGTGGTGTCCCAAAGCACAAAGTGGGATATTTTCCATTTCTCTGTTGCACCTGGAAGGACTACTCTCATCCTGCACTCAATCAACAAAGCCAATTTGGATTTTTATTCTTGTCCCTCTTTCTCCCTGCAAATGAATACAGTTGCTTAATTCTAGTAATTGTCTTGCCTTGTCTTTTACTCTCCACCACTACAGTTAGAAATCTGTTAATAACTCCATTGTCTTTCATTGCACTGATTATTACCTGCTTCATCCAGATTTCTATTCCATCTTTTTCACCGTCTGCTGGGAAAGTTTCCTTTCATTGCATCCCTTCAGTCTGACTTTCCACATAAAATTAAAGCTTCTTTGAGGCTTTCACTAGTAACAACCCACTGTAACTACAATCCCATACCATGCCTTTCACATCACACTCCTTGCTGGATCAGTTATGCCACACTTTTCTGACACTGTAGCTTCTGCCTAGGACTTTGTCCCATGGTTCCAGCCTCCTTCTTTGACCCATTTTTCAAAGAGTACCTTGACAGCTTCACGAGCATTTACTCTCATTGCCTATCCCTTGCAAATAAGTTTGAAAAAGACCCCACTATTAAGCTTTTGGCTACTATTTTTTTGCCACTTCTATGGTTTCTATCTTGCCCATCTGCTTAAACTGAAGTAACCTTGGTGCAATAAACCAAAATATGTGGTTCCAAAATAGAAGCCAAATGTTAGTTTACATCTGAATGAATGTGCTTTCCACCAAACATGGTAAATTCTATGCCTGTTGTAATCTGTACTTTAAAATCTAGTAACTTTCTCCTATTAAAATATGTGTAGATAATGTAGATACCTAATGTTCATGGACATCACTTTTGGTAGTTCACAACACCCACAAACATAAAGAATCTATCCTTCTGCTCTTGTGTTGATTCATCCCGTGTCTGAAGAGCAAGTAGGTAAATGGGCTTATAAACGTAGGCTAACTTCTTAGCTCTCTTAAATACAGGATAACTGTAGAATCAGATCTCTGCAGTAACATTATAACTTCATCTTGTATCTCTGACTTGGTGGTTGGTTTTCTGCTTTCTGATGTTTTATGCTATCCCCTAGAAATACTGATTTCTCAAAGAAAATCTGATCACTCTGAAATTACAAAAATTGAATATAAGGAAGTTTCATTAATTTAAGATTCCATTCATAGTAGAACATGCTCTCCCAAAGGCAGGGTTTAGTTTTGAACTCTACTTCCAAAGAGGGTAAAATGCTTCTACTGGAATTACAAGGGTTTCTTCTTATGAGTCAGTATTTTCCTTTATTTTGTATAGACTTCTAGTGCCAAAAAATGGCTTATTTTAGAAAGACAGGCTTTCCCAATCCATTGTTGTTCCTGCATTAGCCATTTTCTGTGTCCCACATTTGCAGCAAAGCAAATAGAAAACTAACTGAAAACATTCTGCACTGATTTCTGAAGATAATGATGTGTATTGCAATCCTGTGGCCATTCAATTCAACAATCCTACCGGCCATAATATAATCCAGTCAATGGTAGATGCTGAGCCCTGGCACACAATAACCAGAGCAGGATTTTTTGAAACAGAGTGCTGACATTAGGCTTAGCTGTATGAAGAAAAAAAAAAAAAAGTGCAGTAACTGATAGCTAAAGAAAGGACAGCATCAATGGGGCCTGTGGAGGAATTCCATCCTTCTTAGTATATGTAAATAAAATTTAAATACAGTCCCTAAAGTCACCATAATACAGTGGATCCAATGGCAGAGACTGCATGGATGAGAGAGTACACTGGAAATCTCCACAGCTTCCCATTTCCTATGGAGCCCAAACCTTTCTTACTGCCTTGGAAAATACTTGTCTTCTGACAGCATTGGTTGTTGGGTAAAGAGCTGTTGGCATCACTCAGGTCTATATAAATGATTTGGTCTGAAGAATCTCTAGAAAAAATGTCATGTAAATATTAGTTCAAATTTGAATATGAATATGAATTTGTCTCCATTTGTAACCAGTTATACTTCATTTGACTTTTTATCATCTAAATATGTCTTTCCATTGAAGCCAAAATGTTTCAAAAAAATGTGTCAGTTTTAATGAAGTTTTCAATGGGAATGTTCTAAATATCCTGGCTTGTCTATTTAGTCATTTCTAATGAGAGAGTGAAACAAAGAAAGGGTTGGAAAGATAAACACACACTCACCAAAAAAAAAATAAAATATGTCTTTGATTTGGCCTCAAAAGAGATATATGCAATTTTATGACATAGAAACATTCCAAAGAGTTTTGTTTCATTTCCAGTGTGGAACAAAAAGGCATCACAAACCATACATATTTTCACAGACTGGGAAATAACATGTTGCCCTTAGGTTAGCTCTAGGTATGACATTTTGTGTTTGCTTCCTGCAAATAATTCAATAGGTCTGTAATAAGAAATACTTATGAAAATGTTTTTCAGCTTGAATTCATTAGTAGTCACAAAGGCAAATTCCAATTGACTGTAATTTTTATATCTGCAATTTTTTACGTATCTTATGTTAGCCTGTATAAATTGGATCTTTAGAGAAAAGAAGCAGTACTTGCAAACATAACCAACCAGTACCATACACACATATGACTCTGAGGATTGTGCTCAATTACATTTCAAAAAATGTCAGTTATATTGACTGTATATGCATGAGGTATCAGTTATATTGCATGCAAATATAACTTAATTTCACATTTATACTGGTTTCCACAAATATTTTGGCTTTAAGGAGTAAAAAAATCAATTTTGATTTTTCCACTGCTGGATGAGAAGATGGAACTGAAAGGATTCATAAGGCTGCCCCTATAATCGCAATTAGCCATTAAATAGATGCAAGGGTGATATGAATTTCCCTTGGTCAGCCCAAGCTCCCTGAAACTCAGGAAGTTGTGGCTGCTCTTCCTGCCTCTAAGGAACTACATTGTGAACAGGTGTTTGCAGCAAACTGTGTGTCTATAGTTCTTCACAATGGTCAAGAACACCAAAGGTTCAAGGAACATCTAAGCCTTCTGTCAAAGTATGTCAAAAAGCACTTCCCCAAATCTTAGGATTAACATAATTTAGGATTTATAGCAGAAGATAAAAATCTAGAATTAAGATGTGTCTGAGATTGAGAACAAATGTCACAGGTTCCTGTAGTAATAATTTTAATATGCTAAATAAAATTCCCAGATAATATATGGAATACAATCATATTCCTCATTACAAAAGGAGACAAGAAACCTATTCAGTGGTCCCTCTAGTCAGATCTGGGGAAAACCAATCTTCCTAGTTGAAATTTAGCAACTGGATTTACCTCAAAGCCACAATTGTGACATGTTATGACTTTTGAAAATGAACCAACACATCATGCTTTTGTGTCATTGTTCAGTTTTCTCAGCTGAGGTAAGCTAGCATAATGTAGACCTATCCCTCCTGAAAATGCAAGCACAAATAAATTCACATAGCTTAATTAACTAATACAATATAAATTGCTGATTGCCAAAATTCATAACAAACACAAGGGATCTATAGGTTGAAGATTACCTACTGAAGTGATTTACAATTAATTTTAAAGGGTAAAAGTAGCAGAGAATTTTGTAGCCTGTTTGTAGACAATCGGAGAATGGAAAAAAAAGCAAAATTTGATACATCGATTATTTATTCTACATTGATCAGTTCACTTTAGCTGATACTATAGTAGAGACATTTTCTATAAGGTTTTCATACTGCAGTGATGTAAGGCATGCACGCTGCATAAGAATGAAGGGAGGCCATTTGTTGGGCTCATCTTTTTTTTTTCACTCACAATCATGTAGAGATTCCCTGGACTACCCACGCTGTTTACAAGGTGGTACATGTATCGCCTATAAAATGCCTGTGAAGCACAATATCTGCTAAATGTTAGTCAAGGATCGCTTCCTTTCAAAGTGATTATTGATCCACTGTTAAAACAGCTTACAAAAACAACCGAAAAGACTTTTAACTTTCCACAGCTATTATATTACACATTTTAAAGTTGCTTTTAGAGGAAATTTCAATATTACCAAATATTTTTTTTTATCTAATTACAAATGCTTATAAAATCTAGGAATAAAACAGTATTGATATTCCTTATGTTTCTATAGAAAGGAAAGATAATGTCCAGAACTGGCTTTTAAAACTATTAATGAGCCCCGGCAATGCAAAAAAGAGATGGATTAGGTAGATGTAATGAGATATGATTAAAGGGTGTAGGCACTGAAGGGTGTTGGAGAAATTCTTTTCAGGAGGAGTATAATTAGTGTCTGATAAAAGTACTTAGTAGATGAGATTTTTGAAGAAGAAAGGTTAAGATAAACACATACCATATGACAAACCTGTTTAATTTTTTCCTCTGGTTCTTTGCGTACTCAATGATCTGTTGAAGTTTTATACATAAATAACATTTGTTGAATACTTGATGAAACTTCACAAGACAATTAAAGGGATTTTAATTGCAAAACATAGAAAGCAAAGAAAATGTTGAAATGTCCTACTGCATTTCCACTAATGTATTTATCTTTTGATTTATGGAACTCAGATATTAATATGCAACCTTTTCCTGAAATTAAACAAACAAATGAACTTCTGAAAAAGCAAGCTTTCCAGAAGTTACTTAGCAACTTTCAAAGCACTTCTTATTAAATTAAATTTGAAGCTATTTCTTTTTGTTTAGGCTTTAAAATATGCAGCAGCCAAAGGCAAATCTTTATAGCCCCCTTTATATAAATCCTGGACAGAAATGTTTTGTACACTTTAAAAGAGATGTTAGAATGACTTATCAAGCATTGGGTCCTCCACTTTTAAGTATGAACCTTCAGTCCATAACTGGAGTTTTAAATATACCAAATATTAGTCCAGTTAGAGTACTCATAGATAAATGGCAGAAGAATATATTCGATACTTAGGGATCTGGAAGAGTGGTTCACCATTAAGGGTCTTTCTGAGCATACATATGGTAATCTGTGTAAGGAACTTACCATGTGAAACACGAAAAACTGAGACAGCAAGTGCTGTCCCCCCCATATCTGAGGACTTCTCGCTGAAGGAGAGCTACCACATAATGATCTCCAATCTCTGTTTTCAAGGCTGGCAATGATGGATCTCCCTCTTGTCTCCTTGCCCTTACGACACACTATCTATTCTACGGTAGTTGACTGCAACAGAAGATTGTACAGGATTTGCAGTATTTCAATAGTAGCCGAGCAGAAAAGCAAAGCAGCAAGCCTGAGATCAGCCTTTGCATGGAACTCACATGCTGAGAGCACTAGCCTTGTTTCAGTGCAGAGGCATAAACTACTATCTTCTTTCTCATCCTCAAAAACGTATCACCTTAAAGGACCTTGATATATCAGGAGCAGTTTTTCTTCCTCTGACCACATACAGGAATATCTGTTGTTTCTTATGACAGACTTCCTATTGCACACAGCACATGGTACTCAAGTCCCTACATGGCATGGAGGGTGGTCCTACTCATGGGAAAATGCAGTTATACGAAGCAGTCTCTAAATCATCGGCTAAGTTATTCAAGGGTACTTCTTATTCAGTACATAAAGCCAGTTCCCAGTAGACACCTAATCTATCCAGGGAACATCTGAAATCCCTACAAGGTGCTGAGTTCAAGTGTCTTGCAGAAACTATCATAAAAGACTTATTGTCATCAATGAACAAATAAACAAAACAAATAATGCAATTGGCAAGAGCTCCTGTCCTTAATAAGCTAAACCTCTGTACATACATCCAGATTTCAGGATTATTTTCATGAAGCTAGATATGGGCAAGGGGAACAGTGCTTTTGTGCTATTTCAACAGTAGATCATGATCTTAAAAAGAGGTGGAATGTATCATTTTTCTCATGGTTATACAGATCCAACCAGCCCATTACTAATTAATTAATTAATTAATTATGAGATTTGTAGCTCCTCCAAATATCAAGCAGATTTTTCAATAGAAGTGAATACAGGGTCCTATTCTAGGTGGCAGAACAAAGCTTCAAAGTTGTTCCTAATCAGCAGCCCTAAATAAAAATTGGAAAGCTCAGTTTTTCTTGGAAGAAATATGTTACTTCTGAAGTGTCATGAAAATGCTCTATAAGCCATCATTGTCCAACATCAACATTGTTCATTACTGCTTCTCTTCCAGTGTCATCTAAATATGCTGCCCCCAAAAATCTGAAATAATTGAATTTTAAAATTAGTATCCCAAGGTAATATGTTAATTTGGTTTGTGTTTTTGTGAAAGTATAAATTCTAAAAACATACGGATTAAAGATGCTGTTAGACCATTTATTCTCTTTCAGTGAGAGGATGTTCCTCAGATTACATTATTCTCTAGATTTTTTGCAAATTTGGGATGAAATGGTTAGATTTAGGGGGCTTCCAGCATATACTTGAAGAGTCTTTTCCACCAGATTCCATCAATCCCCCAATCAGGAATATTTCAAGAATGTCCAAACCTAATTTTTACAATTTTTTTAGTTTTAGTCTATTTCTCACAGTGATAATCTAGGACCATCAGGCAAGGAGGCAAAGATTCAGTGAACTCCAGAGGAGCAGGAAAGAAAATGGAAGTGCCAGGAGCTCTATTATGTTGCAGGAGGAGAAAGTGAGGAAGTTCTTTGGAGAGGATAAGGCAGCTAGTTCACTTCCTTCTTACAAACACTTCTTGTACACACCCACTTGCACACCCCCTTATGGAATTCCTGATGCCCAAGTTTCCTCCTGTAAACCAACAATACTATTTCATAGTTTCTATAGGTGCCATGGTGGAGATGTACAGGGAAAGCCGGGGCACCTTTAGGATCTACGTGAAAACATGGCAGCAAGCACTTTTCTGCTTTGTTTGTAGAGGCATGGATGTGTCAGAAAACTCTTAGAGACATTGACAGAGGTGCCTTCTTGTGCTGCAAAACAGAGACAGAGCTCTGACACCCATAGACCAGCCTATTTTGTACTGTCACCTGTCTGGGTACTACAAGCTATGTTCCATCTCTGGCTGTTAAGATTTCTTTTCTTTTCTCTCTTTTTTCTTGATGCAGTCTTAAAGGTACTATTGGTGTTGCTGATGCTGCTCTTCTGCTTGAATGGGGAACCAAAAACTTGCGACTATTCCTCTTTTCTCTGCATTCTTTTGCAGTTTCTGCACCCCTCAGGTAGATGGTACAGACTCCAATGCAACAACTCTGGGCCTTCCATTGGTGAGTCTTGAAGACGCAGCACAAACACATCACAGAGACAGAAAGGAGTTTGCCTATAGGTACTCTACACTTTTCACTGAGCTCATTTTAAGACGACAGAAATTGGCTGCAGTGTTTGAATGACAGAATTTACCCTATCCAAAATGGAAGTTCTTGTAGAGGAAAGGAGCATCAGAAACATAATGAAAATCTACTAAGAATGTTGGAGCACATCCTGTTTGGAGAGAAAACCATGGACTTAGACCTGGTGGCCTTAAATGTTTTAGATATTTCTACAGAGAACTGAAACCCATCGCTGATCAGATTTTTTTTTACACGGGGAGACTATGACTAATATTTTCTGCTATAGAAATGCCAGTTTTTGTGATTTAGTGTTCCCTACAATTTTTATACACTGTTTCCTTATTTTCTTCAAATGTGATCTTAAAGGGACTCTCTTCTGCTGTGTTCTCACTTGTTTCTGTTTTTTTCTTCTTTTCTGACTACGCTCAAATAGATTCTACATCTAAGTGAAGGGAGTATTTCCCTTTTCTCCTCTCCACAAAATTAAAAGTGGCTTTTCTGAATGTCACTCTCCTTCAGGAAGGTCTCTGCAATCTGTTGAAGATTAGGGACACATTGTATGCAGGAAGAAAGTTGTCAGGGATTAGGTCAGGCTGGGGCTGGGGGGTAGAAAAAAAATCACAAGCTTATCTGAGAGACTGCAAACCATCCAGGTCCTTCTGTGTCATGGAAACACGTATTTTTTTTCCCACTGCTTTCAAGGAGTTGAAATAACTATTTGAAAAATAAGGAAAATCGCTCCTCACCTTAAGCTTAAAACAATAGTGAGATTCAGGCACCCACCATTCTGAGCTGAAGCTTTAGGAAAATACTGGCCCCCTTTTCACCTCTCAGACTGCCAGAAAATTCCTTGCATGTTCTGTTTCAGAAAACCCCACAAATAATAGATAGTTCCTTTCAAAAATTGCCAGTAACACCCCATTCTTCCCAGGTTTTCAGAGCTTCCCAGGTTTCTCACAGTAGTGGCTGCATAGATGAGGTCATCATGAGCCAGAGACATCATCAGCACAGAACACTCTGTTATTTATTTAGACTCTGAAAAAAAAAGAGCCTTTTTGCTTATTTTCCTAAAATAATTAAAATGCATCACTTAAGTTCCGATTTGTTAAAAAAAAAAAAGGCGTGGGAGCATAAATGTTTTGGCTCTGAGCTGACAGTAAATATATCTTCATACCATGTTTTTATTTTACCATTTTTAATGCATCTATCCTTCCTAGCCCCTTACCCTCCCCCCATTATTTCCTGAAGTGTTTGAAAGGGCCCTGGAGCTCGCAGCGTTCCCTCTCCCCTTTTTTTGCAGCGGCAGATCAAATGTATGACTTTCCCCCTTCGCATGCCTGCTGACGGGATGGAAGTGTTGCTTCAGCCGAGATTCACGGGCCCTGCAGCGGCACACGGGGCGAGCGCGGCGGCAGCCCCCGCTGCCTGAAGCCGGCGGAGGCACCGCTTCAACCGGGGACAAACCCCGCAGCGGCGCGGAGCTTTCCGCGGCGGGGGTCCCCGCGGGGGGCATCGCCTGTGGCCTGGGATCGGGCTCGCCCCGTGCCTGCGCGGGTGTCGGCTTTAATTTGGGAGTTTGTCGCCGCTGTTTGTTGTCGCCTGTTGTTTGCTTTTTAACCCGCGAAACGGGTCGCGGCGGCGTTACCCCAAATGCCTGCACTGCTGACTGCTTATACCGGGAAAGGAGGTTCTTGGATCAGACTAGGGGAAAACATATATAAATATATATATATATATATAATTTAAATCTTCGTTCCCCTCGACAGCTACGAGATGTCTGTTATTTGCACGTTGTGCAGAGAATCCAGTTCGATATTAATTTAAGAAGGGTGACTCCAGCACTGCTGGTGATGTTCATTTGCAATTCCTACACACTGGCTATTATGTGCAGTGAACTAATCCTGCCTTGCCTTGGAAACAGAGCTTCCACTTAGCTCGCTGCGCTCCTCAGATTTCCTTTATAAGAGAGCCGTTGTTTTGCTGGGATTTTATGATTATTAATAATATTAGGTAGAAATTTGGCTGCTCCCAACACGTCTGTAGATCTTTCCTTCTCTTACTCTTTTCTCTGGCCTTTTGTCTCCCGAACTTTTGAGGTCCTGCCGCGCTCCCCTTGCCGCGGTACTGGGAAGCTGGGAGCACGCACTTTTCGTTCCACCTTCCCTGTAGCAGCTGCCCGGGGTGGAGAGCAGACCACAGGCACTGCAGAGTGGTCGACCCTCTCACACCCTGTATCGGTGTCCGGCCGCGGAGGACCGCCGAGGTTTAATTGCATCCATCTGCTGGCGTTTGCTGGGAGGGTGAGCGGCGTGGGCGATGCTTCACACCAGGGAACTCGTCCCTGGGGGAGCCGCTTCTGCTCGTAGGCAGCCACTAAGTCACACGAAATCCTGGCGGGTTGTCTCCGGCCGTTCTGAAATCCTGACTCCACTGAAAGGTAGCGAGCCTTTGTGTCTGTGACCCCTTGCAAGCCAAGACCGGCAGGAACACCCAGCGGCCGGTGCAAACAGCCCCCTCCCCGCCCCTACGCCTGCATTTTCCCAGAACACGAAGTGCACCCGAAGGCGAGGAGCGACCCCGCAGCCCCGGGCCGGGACAGACCTCCCTCAGTCCTGGTCTGAGAGGCTGGAGCATCTGCTGGCCGCTCATAAGCCGCATTTAAGGCGTTTATTGGCATAATGGCAGTACAGGGCACGGGCACAAACAATGCGAGAAGTTACAGGCTCGGCCACACCAGCCTTCCCCGTCGGACTGGAGGAAGAAGCCTGAGATCTGCGCGAAGCTACCCGAGAGATTAAATATTGTTTGCGGGATTAGTGGGGTTTTTCTGTGTCGCTTCGCCCCCCCCCACCCCCATCCCATCCCCTACCCCGGAGCAGTTCTCGGTCCCTACGACTGTTCGGCAATTATCAGAGAGCCTGGCTTAACCTCGGACATCTGCCTGTGAGATTTTGGGACTGACTGTAAGGTACTGTCCTCCGAGTCGTCTTGGATCCCGATTTCACGGCGGCATCTCGGAGCGGTCCGGTGCCGCCTGTGCCTCTCTGGGCTCTAGCCCGTTCGACAAACGCAGCCTCCCTTTCTCCCGAGGAGATGATGGACTCGCGTTTACACTCCAGACAGCCACTAACTTCTCCTATCTCTCCATCCCAACCCCCACTGCCCTCCCCCCGCCCCCCTCACCCCCCCTTCCATTTCCCTTTTTGGTTCTAGCGAACAAAACCCGGCATTTGGTGCCAGCACACTGTCCTGTTCTGCCGTTACATCATTGACCACGCAGACCTCATTCATCACGGATCCTTCTCCTGGACAGTTCCCGCTTTGGCTGTCAGGCGTTTCTCGTCACCTCACCTTCTTCCTCCACAGATACCTAATCAGGGAGAGAGCACATCCCGGGCACAGCCGCAGGCAAGAAAGCCCGCCCCAACCCCCCCCTCCTCTTTCCCCCTCCGGCCCCGTGCTCCCTGCGACCGCCCTTCAGGCCCCACGGCTTGGATTTCCCAGGGCTCAAGAAACACAGGAACAGAGAAAAGGGCCCGTCTCTGCAGGACCTGGTGCTAGGGCAGCTTCCCCGGGTCCTAAGCTAAGGGTACAGATGGATTTCCTCATGGGACATGATAGCCCCAGACACCTTTATGAGCAGACTGTTCACATCAGTCGGTGACAAAATACTTGCAGTGCTGTAGAACGATGCTGCTGAGATACTGAGTGGCGTCTAAGGTGGGCTAGGAAATACTGAGCGACTGGTTAGTGGAGAGTGGCAAAAGGAGACGCCAAATGCAGTATTTCGGGAGCTGCTCATAAAGCCCCAGTAGACCGCCATTTTTCTCAGAAGAAAGGTAGAGATATGAGGGCATCTGTTTAACCCTTTTATTGGTATTCTAAAAAGCAGAAAATAAGGTACAAACTTTAAATGACGGCTCATGGCTCATTCAGTTATTAGCTTTTCAACCAGCAGCTCCCACAAGATGCGCAGGTATCATTTAATAATAATAATAATAATAATAATAATAATAATAATAATAATAATAATAATAATAATAATAATAACAATAACAACAACAACAACAAACAACAACAGCAAAACAACAGCAACAACAACAACAGTAATAAACCCAACCACAAAACAACAACAAAAAACCCAACAGGAATTTTAGGCCCAAACTCCCGTGGACACTCTGTGTTTAATAACTAACTGTGTTCAACTCTGCCTGTCTATGTGTGTTTGTACTTCCGTTGTCAAAGAATAAAATAAGAGTGTGTGTACTTCACATGTTAGATTTGCAATTTCATGTTGATTCCGATATTCCCTAACGACCCATCCCACAGAGGTGTCTAAAAGCACCTACAGATTATCTCCCATCTCTCTGCTACTCTAATGTGACACACCTACCTACATTTTAGGGGTACTTCATTTGAGACAGATTTACAGTTCAACCCTCTCAGCAGACAGGAGGAGAGATCTGCGTGGAATATAAATTCAAGAATGTAATTCTTTCTCAAACAAATAATCTGCTCCCTTTCAAATATAATTAATGTTTTGATAGTGCATTTCTTGTGAGAGGGAGATACAAAAACAGAGGCAACCTCTTGGATCTCTGTTTGTATATTTGCAACAGGAATTTACAGTACCTATCTTGTGAATGTGACAGATAGAGTGTTTCAAACATTTAGAAGTTTATTTATTAGCAGAACTACAGCAGGAAACTGATAGGTCTTTGCTATCCACGGTGCCCATTTTACGCACGTTTTTGTTGCAAAGGAAATTGCAGTTGCAGGAGGAGGGCATTAGTCTTTCATTGGGATGAGAAATGTTTCCTAGCTCTCAGGGAGCAGCCTTCTGTCCTGTTGTGCTTGGGAGGCACATGTCTTTGTGCTTTGTCTTTCATTCTCCTCTATCTTTCCTCCGTGGGGCTGAGCCTACATCCCTTTTTTCACCCGCAGGGAGTTAAGGAAAACAGTGGGAACAACATTTCGGTTTTGACAGTCTTCAGCGTTCAGACTGGTCTGGGCAACGACGTGGTTCAAGTCATATAGTCTGAACAAAGCTATGTTTGAAATTGCCCAGAACATTCGTCAGATGCTCGTTAAATAATGTTATATGATCGTATGGCTCATTAGTTACGGATCCGCCACCAAATCCAGTGGGGCTGAGTTACCTTTTTTCCTTCTCCCTCTCTCTCCCTCTCTTTTTTCTTCCCTTTCTCTTTTCTGTCTAACACTGGTTTCAGATAAAGGTACGCAAAGGCGATTCTGCCGTGATGAGGGACACGAAACTCAACGACATTCATCCCAAAAGCCTACGTTGTTCCTAAAGCACAACGCAAAATTACCTGGGGGGAGGAGGGGGGGAGTAAATAAACAAAAAAACAAACCACAACACCAAACCTCTGTTTTAACTCCAAATGCTACAAACGCTGAAGATCGGGTTGAGACCAAAGCCATCCGGATACTGCTATCTAGTTCATGAATGGCCAGATTCGGCTTCCACCGGTATGAAAAGTAAATTTCCCATTTGTATCACTGGAACCTGCATTGGGTCCTCATTATCTCTACAGCCTAGCAATACGTTTTGCCATGCCATTTATTTTCGTCATACTATTTTTGAAAATCCGAATACTAAACAGAACCGTGCTATGGAGAAATCTCAAAAAAGCACTGTTTTCCAACTGGGATTGCCTTGCCTCGCTGTGCTCTAACCTATATTTTCAAAGAAAGGGAGGATACATCTGAAAATCACTTATCACAGAGAGAACCAGACCTGTAGTCGGTCTGGAAGTCTTTAGTAACAATAAACACCCATTATAAGTGTCATTAAATAATCAAGTAACTCCAAAAAATAATCACTTGACTCAAGGGAGTGGGGTTTGCATTTTCAAAATAGTGCAAGACCCTCTAGTTATAAAGGAAACAGATCTGGCTACTCTGATGGCAAGATTTCTTAAAAAGAAGAAAAAAGGCGCAAAACTGCTCCAAAACTTTTCTCCGGAATTTATAGTGCCTGGATAGATTGTTACAGACCTACACTGTTACCTCCCTACACAGGAATAAAATAACTTGTATTTGGAGTATTCAATATTGTAATCCCCTTTTAATTTTATCATATGTGTTCTCTGGATTTACCTCTTCTAGAAACGCTTGAAATGTCTTGTGAGCACCTGGACACTGTGACAGAGATAACCTTAGTTCAATACAAAGTTACCAACCTCAGTCATTGAGATCCAATTAATTCGATGTTTGCCTCCAGTGATCTGTGAAAAAAAAACATACGGGGGGGGGGGGGGGGGAAAGAAATG
>JAOTQQ010000041.1:34493087-34516510 GCA_026546715.1 Gallinago undulata | reverse complement strand
CCCCCCCCACACAAAGGAGCAAAATATTTACCGCATTGATCTGATAAATATCTAGGAAAATGTCAAATACACACTTTGAAACTAGTTTATTTTAAAATAATGAAAAAGAATAGAAAGAACTTCGATACCTTTGGGATATGCAACTGGTCTTTTTTTCGTCAAAGGCTAACATTAGGGATCATCGCACTTACGTTCAGAAAATATTGTTATTTTTCTTAATGGGGAAAATTGGACTCCCGCGACTTAGATCTGTGGTTTTTAGAACTGGGATGGAAATTGGACTGACACCACTTTGCACTTTAACAATCGGATTTCGTCAGGGTACAAGTTGTTTGTTTAACCCGACAGCTCCGTGCACCCCGTCGCACGCTTTTACACACTCATTAAAACGATTATTCACGACCTGTCGAGTGTTTTCTCGTTCATTCACAGAAAAGACTTAGCGCTCTGAGATTCGAGCTCATACGGTCAGCTCCACCACGGGCCGAGGGGAGAGATTACTTATCTCTGTGATCATCTGATGCGAGGCCGTCTTATCTCTACGGGTTGTAAAGCAGCAGTTGCTGGAGGTGAAAGAAGAAGAAAAGGGGGAAAAAAGAGAAAAGAAAAAAAAATCCACCCCCTCTCCCCGGCAAAACTCGCCGAAAGCAAAAGAGAAGGAAGAAATGAAGAGCGCTCCTCGTCGGGAAGAAGGGCTTGGCGCTTGCTCGGCACCGCAGGCGGGTCCGCTTCCCGCTCCCCAACCTGTAGCTCGGGCTCCCGCCGCCCCGCACCCCGGGCAGCCGGGCCGGCGGAGGCCGTGGGGAGGCGGCCACCCCTCCCCGCACCCCTCCCCGCACCTGGCTTTCACACCGCCCCCCCTCTCCCCCCCTCCCCTCCCGCCGTCCGTCCCGTCCCGAGCTCCTTCTCCGCCGTCGAGGTGCCTCTGCCAGCGCGGCCGCAGCGGAGAAGGAGAAATATTGATAGAGCAGAGCCCTCCCTGAAACGGCCGCAAAAGAAAATGCCTGCGACGGGAGGGAATACACACACACACACAAATGTGTTAAAAAATATAACAAAATGTCACCCTTCTGCAGTCCTGGCAGGGGAAGGCTGGAAACCAGACCATTTAGCAGAGAGGCCGGGGCGACTCCTTTTGAACTAAATCACTAAGCTAAAAAACAACTTAAGATATTGTCTGCTTTGGAGCACTCCCATATCTGAAAGTCCGTCTTTTTTTTTTCTTTTTTTTTTTTTCTTTTAACATATCGATTCCTGATTCCTATATTCAGATTACTTCTGGTTCTTAAATTCCATCTAGGAGGAAACCCCAGGGGCCGCTCCATTGCTGGGAAGGTGTTTTACACTTACAAAGGAAGCCAAGGACCCGGAAGGCGAAGCACACATCGACTCCTATTTAGCCTCTCAGGATCCATAAAATCATTTTTCATTTAGAAAATATCTAAAGAGAATGCCTCTTTATTTAAATGAACCGATCCCGAATTCAACAAGGGATTTTAATATGAAACGGTTTCCTAATTGCTCGAAAGGCAAGCACGTATAAGTAATTTGTTAAACTTATTGGATTGCAATAATCCACTATCAGGTTAGCTAAGAATGGATCTGTCAAGTGTGTTTCCCAGTCTAAGCTCTTTCTTTCAAACCAATCTGGTATAATAATTAGCAGACAAAGAACTCGAAATATGTAAGCAAATACCTAAAGTTCTGCACAAATAAACATACTAATCAATAGCAAGCTGCTCAACACTTGTCTTATTGATGAAGAGACAATCGATTTTGCTGTTCCAACCTGCAATCAGAGATCTGTATTTAATTATTAGTACTTTTACCTTCACTGATTTAATAATAAAAACAGAACTAATAAGTCCTACCCTTCCGCCTAAATGCAAATGATAGTGATGACATAACTAAAGGCAACTTACGCTTCCCAGAAAAACAAACAACTTTGCTCAAACAGAATAAACAAGCAAGGAAGAAAAGGAGCAAGCAGTGCTTCCTTTTCTGATGAATGCCAGAGGACACATCTACGTTCAAAGAAGATCAGGCAAATATATATGTGCATATATACACACATGTCTATATACACAACTATATACATGTAGCTACAGAGATATAGATAGAGTGGGAAAAGTTCACTGATAAAACAGCAATGCGATTTTTATTTGCATAGCTCTCATCTTTTTTCTCATAGACCCGTATGAGGGTGTACACTATACGCGAATAACAATACCCTTGGCATTCTGTATCACTGTGATTCTCTCCTCCAGATACATTCGCCATTAGAAGTGCAGTTCAGAAACCGAAAAGGAGATTTAATTATCCCTGGAGTGTTTTAAAGTTACCCATGAGCTATGGCATGATAAATATATAAGCGACCATGCGATGCCTTTAACCATATCCTTCCGTAGACCACTCTTTATTATCCGTTCCAGCTTTGTTTCGTTCGGGGTGTAGTGAAAAGTCTTGTCGGAGCCGACATCCCCGTTTGAAAATACACTGGTGTGGGGATGCGAGTGTGTTTGGGTGTGTGCGGAACATAAAAAGGGGGGAAACGCAAGTTCTAGTATAACATCACGAGATTTTTGCCTGGTAAACGGTGAATATTACCCGTATTTAATTATCAAAAAGTATTGCAACCTTTTGGTACATACGGGGTTTCACAATGAGGTTTTGCTTATTGCAATGTTGGGGTTTTTTTTTCTTTCTTTCTCTCCCTCTTTTTTTTTTCTTAACTGTCTTCCAAGGCTGAGAAAGTATTCCTCTTTTTTTTTACTCTACAGCCAGACTTCAGCCAGATTTTTTGGCAGATACCTGTCTCCTCTTGGATATGATTAATTTATCAGACTATCTAATCTTAAATACTTGCGATCAGATCATTTCTGGGTGGAAACCAGGGAAGGGGGCGGAGGGGGGGAGGAGGAGGAGGAGGTCGGGCTGCGAGTTCTTTTCCTTCCCCTAACGAACGGTGCAGGGCAAAGACTTAACTTGGAGGGCCTCCAAGTTAATGGGGAGCTCGGCGAGGTCTCCCCCGCAGAACGGCCACCGCAGACCCCATCCCTCCACCACCGTCGCGGGAGAGCTGCCGTGAGCGCCGCCAGCTCCCGCCGCTGCGGACCGGGAGCGCCCCGAAGGGGAAGGGCTCTATTCACGTCTCCTTACCTCCCTGTAAAAGATGCCCCTGCGCCATCAATTGTAAAGCGCTCTGAATTCCCCACCGCGGACAAATAAAAAAAAAAAAAAAAGAGAGAGAAAAAAAAGAAAAAAATTTGAAAGCCCGGGCTTCATGCCGCCTTTGTAGGTCGAAATTCAGTCTCCCTGGCCAGGCGGCTCCGGGCGAGGAGAGCTTTCACCTCTCGGTCTTAGGTTAAGCAGCTCTTTGCAGCTAACTTTACAGGGATGCTTTACTCACCTTAGGGTAGGGTGACAATGGCAGGCTTTTCTCAGACTCCCTCTCGTTTAGTCTTTCCTCTCAAATCACGGATAACCCCAAATACACTTGGAAGACTCCCTAGAGATAATTCTTTGAAGCGGACTTTGCTTTCATTTCCCCGATTGAGAATACTAAATCCGCTCGCTTTAAGTCTAATTCGCTGGCCTGATACTGTATTCTGTTACACGGTCTTAAGAAGGAGGGGGGAGGGCGGGAAAGTTACTGGTAGTTGCTTTGCTTATTTGTTTATTTTTGGCCGTTTGTTTTATTTCCATTGTTTTGGGTTGGTTTTTTTTTTGTTTTGGTTTGGGTTTGTGGGGTTTGGGTTTTTTTGAGTTTTCGCTGTTTTATTTTGCTCCGGTGGAGGCGGGAGATACCTTTCCGGAGTCGGAGCATCTTGGACCAGTTCGCAGGAAGAGAACTTTAAACGCATCTCCCCGCGGCAGTAGGTGTCTCTTGGTGGCCACCAAGACGCAAACTTAACTCTGCACGGAGGACGCTTCAAATTTCTCCTGAAAGGGAAGGAGGGGGGAGGGGGGGCGCGACGACGACTCGAGGCCTCCAAATACACACGCCTGTCTCCCGCAAACCGCAGTTTTTACCGGCTGGCAGCCGGGTGCCGGGACGTGAGAGAGGCCCCGAGTGAAACACCGACTTTTCAGAAGGCGGCCGGGCTGGGGGCGGCCGGTCCCCGCGACGGCGGGCCCGGCGGTTCTCCCGCGAGGCACGAGCGCCCCCAGCCCGCGGGACGGGACGCGCAGCGCCGCCGCCGCCGCCGCCGCCCCCGCCCGGCCCGGCCCCCGCGGACACGCGTGTCCGGGCGCGGCGGCTTCTCGCGGGGCGCGAGGCCGCGGGGGGTCTGACGGCTCCGGTCTCTGCCGTCCCGGAGGCACGCGGGGGTGGGTACCGCTCTCTGCAGAGCGGGCGGTGGGGAGACCCACGCGTGTCCCGCGGGACCCACGGGCCGTCCCCGGGCAAGCCGTTCTGTCAGAAGTGAAGGCCGGCGTGTGCCGGGCACCCTTCCCCGCGCACCGGTGCCGTCTCCTGCGGTGCGAAGGAGACACACGCTCGGTACCGCTCCCCGCTACGCTGAGGTGCCTCAGCTCGCGGCGTCACAGGAAACTTAATTTGCTATATACTTAAAAAAAAAATAAATTAATTCGTTTCGTGGGATTAGGAACGGCAGGAGCGGGGGGGTTCAAGTCATCCACCGGGGGGGGAATGGGGGCGGGAGGGACACACACACGAGGCGCTGCTCTCTCCCTGCGCCACGTCGGATCAACAAAACAAGACCAAGTCGGTCCACAGAGGGCCCCGTCCCGGGGTCCTGCCCACGCACCCGCACGCCTGCCCCCCACCCGCAAGCATGAGCAAGCTGAGCAAATCAGTGGTTTAAACTTCCGCCCCTAGCCCGAGATTGCGGGTTTGCGGCAAGTAAATCTCCGTAGAACTAGAACGCGGTGACGGAATTTGGGGAGTGCGAAGACAAAGGGAGCGCTTGGATGGAACGTGAGGGTTGCCCGTGGTCGGGTCGGCGGTTTTAAGAGCACATTCGCTCCGATGGAGCACTCAGAGCAAAAACCAGCTCACTTTTAGATGTACGGCTTTTTGCATGGTCTCTCTCCTTGCTCTCCCAGCATTTTTAGCGTTCAGTCGCTTTCATGATAATTTAAGGATATTAGCACTCTTTACACAACCCCCGAAAGGTGCGAGAAGCCCATCGCTTTTTCTCAGATGACAGGCTCAGATTTTTTAGAAATAAGTCATTCCGGAATCCGCCTATACTCGCCTTACTAAAATCGTCTTTCGTACAGCGGAGATGGAGCGAGGAACAAATTTCATTCCGGAATGAGTGGTGGCGGGGAATTTTGCCTACCCCCCCGAAATATTTCTAACGCCCAACCGTGACCAAAAAGGCAGAGCACGCTCGGGGATCTGCGGGAACCGCGCTCCCTCCCGTCCTGATA
This sequence comes from Gallinago undulata, assembly GCA_026546715.1. Classification (NCBI taxonomy): domain Eukaryota; kingdom Metazoa; phylum Chordata; class Aves; order Charadriiformes; family Scolopacidae; genus Gallinago; species Gallinago undulata. The sequence goes on along the minus strand of JAOTQQ010000041.1, from coordinate 34,511,113 downwards.
CCAGCGGACACACATCACGAGTGGAGCTACCTGATGCCTGAGTGTAAAAGAGGAGTAAAATCCGCACTCACTCACCCGGTGCCGGCGGAGGACTCCCATCCCCAAGTGCCACCGTGCGCCTTTCTTGCAGGTAGAGGCAGTTTCTCCTGGCATCTTAAAAAAAAATAAAAGGCAAACACAACATTGCACCCGTGTGACTCTCTCTGGCGTTAGTGGCAAACAAGCAAACAAAGAGCACGTTAACAAAACAAGCTTAAAATCTGCGGATAAACCACGAGAACTGCTAAACCGGCGACGAAAACTTCCAACTTACCGCTTGGAACGAAACAGCTCGAGGGGGGAGGGGGAAGGCCGGGGGAGGAAACACTTTGAGGAAGAGACAAAAAAAAAAAAAAAAAGAGGAAAAAAAATTTCCTAACACTAAACACACGCAGTTTTGTTGTAACTGGTGCTTTGGAAGTGCTTCGGTTGCACGGGCGATCTGCTTATCAGGGGGCACAGGGAAACAGTACGTTTAGACAGAAGTCTGTCATCTCTATTCATTCGTATCACATGGATCTGCCTGTTGGGAGAAGAAGTAGGGAAGGTTTTCTTGAAGTGCACCTACCCTTCTGGTGGGAAGGCTTGCTGGGATTGCTGGGCAGGTTTCTTCTGGAGGGTCCCATCTCTCTGGAGTAGCTGCAGTGGAGTTGAGGGCAGGTTCTCCGGTGAGGTAGGAATGTGCAGGAACTCCGCCCTCTGGGCACAGTCACACAAACCCAGCAAAACAGCCACAGCCAGCCCTAAAACCTCTAATGATCTTCACCTTCACCTCTTCCTAACCCAGTTCTCCACCACTTTTTGACCCATTTACCCAGGCACCTTCACCACGGCACGAAGGAGGTGGGGGTTGGGGAGGGGGGGGGGCTGTTTCCAAAACAAGGACATTTCAGTGCACAAAACTGCCGAAACGCTAGCAGAGACACCAGTGCATGGATAGACAGACCCCTCCGTAGGGTTGTGTGTGCCTGGATGTCTGTGTACGTATTTATTGGCATTCGTTGATTTTGTAGTCGTGTAATATATATGCGAATATACTTTCTTTCTTGGGCGGGTATATTATTCGAGATTATACAATTAAGCACATAGCGGTGATTGTCTACAGGCAGAATTCTCTTCTTTTTTTTCCCTATTTTTTTCCCGTCCTAAGGGAAAATACGAATAATTTAAGAATATACTCACTAATAAAACAGTGAGCCTTACTCAATGTTCTTTCTTAAGCAAAATTTTGATGTGGTTCAGTCAAAACGTAACCGGAGTTCAGTGGGAGTTTTGCTGGAGTGAATAGTGAATACGTGGTGATTACGACCTCATATTAACACAAGTGGTGAGGGGGTGTGTACCTGAATCATAATTTCTGACATAAATCTTAATAATAATCAGAAGAAGTTATAAAGAGCAAAATGACGTCCCGGTTAATCTATTTTTCCACGCACCGGATTAAAAAAAATTATCACTCTCTCAAACACTACTTTTGTGCCATTTAAGGCAAAATATATTATTGTTCACATTCTTTTAAAACCGTTGGTAAGAATACATTCCACATAACGGATGCTATTTTACTGAAACAAAAGAAAAATATTTTAAATATGTAAAACCCGGTTGACTAAATATCCCATTGTGGATTCGAGTTACAGTTTATTATCCCTCAAACATGTTTGCGAAAGCAATCTTAAAATCGTAATTGGAGGTTTCTTGATGAGCAGATTTCTTCTTCTACGAGCTATGCGAGCAAAGTTAATCACCTCAAACATCAACTAGGAAAATAACAATAGCTCCTTAATTCCATAAAGACCATCCGTCCCCCATAAACAGTCTAAATTAGGAAATACTAAAGAAACGACTCTAAAACACCGCAACATTCTAAAAACGTGCATATTAAAAAAAAAAAATAAATCCTGAAAGCTTATCTTGAGGATCTGACATATAACCCGCCATAAAAACGAGTATCAGCTAACGTCATTACTGCCAGATTAAAAAAAAAAAAAAAAAAAAAAAGGAAAAAAGAAAAACCCCAATCAAACCTACCACCTCACATTCGGTACCAAACGAACCTGTGCAAAGAGTAGCCTAAAAAAGACATCCCCAGGGAACAAAAGGGTTTCTGTCGTTGGGGAGCAGGCAAAGGTAAAGGCATATTTGGGGCCTTGGCAGTCCTGCTACAAACCATGACAACTTCAACTTTTTTTTTTTTTTCCTTTACAAAGATATTCTCATTGCTGGTAATACGTGTAAGGAAACGTGAATAAATTACCAGCTCAACAACCACCCCTTCCCCCAGTGTTGGGAAAGAGGGAAAAGTCTGTGGCACCTGAACTGCTTGGGCAGCACTTTGTTACACTGGACCTGAGGGAGAGCATTCAGAGTGAGAGCTTGCTTCAACGAAGGCTAGAGAGACATACATCAGGGCTACCCTTTTCAGGAATTATTATGCATCACGCTTATCTAATTAATGCTTATTAGCCAACCCCAAACTCTGACATAGCAAGACTATGCTTTGCTCCAACCTGACTTGTCTTTTTCCTCCTCTTACCGTACTGTCAGCAGATTTTTTTACATTGCGAACTAAATAATACTTTAAGTATGTGCTATTGGATTTCCTACAGTATACAGCCAATTGCAAGTGGTAAATAATAAATCATGCCCTTTGTCAGTGGCAGCAGATGCCATTCTTTTAACTTGCTGAGGTACAAGTATACAGAATGGGGTCTCGAGGCTTCAATGGTTTAAATCACACCTATTTCATTTTATTATTTCTGATAGCTTTGTTGCAAAGGAGTTTTGGGGTTTAGTTTTTTTGCGATCATTTCTTTTAATGACAATAGAGCAAAGAATATGGGGGAGGGTAGGCGCTTCCAAGTGGTGGTATCATCTCTTCACCCCCAAACAAAGCAACCTTTTTTTCGTAGTGATGATTAATTTTGAATTGCAGAAGTGAGAGTGAAAGCCAAGAATATCAGAGATTTCTCTCCTTCTCCCCCACATAGTGCAGAGCTGGGTGTCCCATCTCTCATCCGTAACCTTTCACTCCTCTCTCTTTCCTGCAGATCTACTTGCATCTGCTTATTTATTGCTTATTTTCGGATGATTTCCCCTCCCTCCCCTTACTCTTTCAGCATGACAAATATTCTGTTTGCAAGAATTCCGATTTGCTATTGCTTCTTTATCCGCCACCCAGCATTTTTTTTCTTTTTCCTTTTCTCTTTCTCTTTTTTTTTTTTTATTTTTCCTTTTATTCCTCTTTTCTGCCTTTCTAAGATCAGCTCTTTAAAGTGTTTGCGATAACATCTCCGAGCCGGAGATTATTTTTCATTGGGCCTATTGTGAGCAGTCGCCGGCTTATTGCACTGCTGCGGAGCCCGGTTGAGACTACACAAACGTAACAAATGAACAACTTGTCCTCTGCGGACTCACCGCGGGATCCAATTAGTTCCTAAACCTTTTGCGCAAGTTTTCTAATTATTTTCGAGAGTTGTGGCTTTTATAAGCTTCCCTGAACTCCTCGAGAAACCAATTCTTTTTAGGGATAAATGCTTCTTAAAATTAGTCCTAGCGTTGCCCCCTTAAAAGTAATGGGTTGATTCTCCGGGCAAGGGAGCACGCTGAGGCTTGGGTGGGTGAGTGGGGCTTCAGCAGCGCTACCATCGGCAGACAGACAGCGAAAAAGAAATCCCTTTCAAAGGTTTCAATCTAAATGCATTCACATAGGTTTACTTTTTTTTTTTCTTTATCTCTTTCTTTTTTTTTCTCTCTCTCTCTTTTTTTTTTTTTTTTTTTTTCCGCTAAAACGTTTAAACATCGGTATGCGAGCCAGGGCGTCACGTGACCCCCCCAGCCCTCTGCCTCACTGCAATGCTCTGCAACTTCGTCTCACCCCTGCTCGGCTCCTTCCCCCGTCCGGAGGGGCGAGGGGGGCAGAGGAGAGAGGTCCTAGCTGGAGAACTAGCGCTACTTTCACAGTATTTAACGCCAAAGTGTTTGCAGCATTAAAAGCATATAAAACCACGCAGTATAGATACTTCCGGAACAGCGTTCCTTTAAGATAAGGTTTGCATTTTATACACATACGTAACATAGCTTGCTAAATCTGATCAAATGATTCTATGAAAGCTAATAATATGTATATGTATATGCACACACATAGACTTCAATACTTAATAGGTCTCCAGTTACCATAGAGTCGAAATTAATTTCTTTCAGAAAATTAATTCTTTGAATGTATTTCAGAGATTGCAAGAACAACACGTACCTATGTAATAGATTAAAAAAAAAAAAAACAACACCCCTTTTTATTTTCCGGTGTGTGCATATATACTTAAATTTATATGTATGTATATATGTACGCAATTATAAGCATCTTCAGTGTAAGCCAGAGTTTTTAGTAAGACACCCTACCTCGTATGAGCAATTTTTAAAGCAGACTTGATAAGAGTTCTGCCTCAAAACGGACATCACAATAGTGGCCGTTGTGTTTAATTAAATACCCTGATCCTTTACATTTGAAATACTGTTAAAGACAATATGATCGGAGGGGGGAACATGTGAAAAATGGTGGACTGCTGTAATAAGCAGCCCTTTGATCCCCCTGTAACTTTAAAGCCTCTGGAATATTAATTTTAGTTAATAAAAGAGACAAAAAAACTATCAAGTATATATGAATTTAGCCTATTTTTTTATTTCTGTGTGTTCATAGTAAACATTTTTTGTAAGTGACAAACACGGGCATATGACCACAGTATCACAATCAAGAAATTTTAAGACGACATTAACAATCACTCAAATTTATGCGGCATTTGCGCAACACAGGTTACATATTTGCAAGGTTTACCTATAAGTACAATAGGTATTAACATTTCACTACATTTAGAAAAAAAATAAAGGTGACCTGTTAGTGACCACATACATCAAAATATACACAACACAAACTGAAGGCAATCATTAATTTTGTCCCCTTCTGATTCATTTGAACGGGCAGTGCTGCAAACTGAAATAATGTTGCTGTTCGTTTTTTGTTTTGTTTTGTTTTTTTTAAATTACTCCGTACACTGAGTGCATTTTCTAAAACCCAATCTTTGGTCTAAAAGTAAACAAACAAACAAACAAACAAAAAAAAAGGAACCCCAAAAAAGCAGTTCAGTAAAGAAAATGATAAAATAATAAATGGCCGAAACGTATCTTGGGCATCTTTCAGTATTAATTCTGCTTAAATACAAATTACGTTTTAAGTTTTTTATAGTTTTAATAAATTTAGTGGGTTTTTTTTTTTTGCTTTCAAGGTCTGCACCCACCGACATATCCATGATAACTTATAATACTGCAAACATGGAGAATCTGGCGGCTTTTAGTGATAGACTTATCGTATTTGAATAAAAAATTGCAAAAGCAGTCACTATTTAGATACACATTCTACTATAATTTTGTCTTCCAAACTTCATAGTCTACATTGTAATCTCCCCACATTGCACCTTGCTGACACTCCTCACCTTGGTGGAAGAATAAACAACCCTAAAGACTGAACAAACGTACAGAAAATGGGGGACTTAATAAAAAATACCTGGACTTTTTTGTTTTGCTTTTTTTTTTCCTTTTAATTATCATTTACAATGCAAATGTGTGTAAAATGTTCACTTACAGTCTGATCCCATGGATGTTAATGTATTAAAGGGTTTGAAGAAGACCCCTGATTTTGATGTGTGAAATAATCAGAAAGTCCTCCAGAAAGTCCCGTTGTAAAACTTGGCAAAGAAGGTCTTAAGGACTCACAGGGGAGAGTGGAGGGCGCCTGTGGCGACGTGGAGGAGGAGGCTGCCCTGGCCGTCATTGAAGTGCTGCTTTGAGAAGTCATTGAAGGGTGAGGAACATGGGGGAAAAAGTAACTCGTCTGTCCTGCCAGGAGGTTTACAGAGCAAGGGTTTAGGGAATAGGTGCCGGAGCAGGGGACTGACAAGCCACACGGCACTGAGGCGGCCAGAGCTGCTGCTGTGAGGTGATGAGTGGCATAAGGTATCTCTCCATTGACTAGTCTATCAACACTTAACCCATTAGACGTGGAAAAGGAGTGGTTGTTTCCCAAGGAGTTTTGAGTCAACACTGAGCTGTAGGGCATGGGGTGGCTGGGGTAGGCGGACGTGGTCCCATTGTAACTCAAAGTGCTGCTGGCCCGGGGGTGGTGCAGGGAGAGGAAGGGGGACATAGGCCAGTACAAGGATCCTGCCCTATCCATGAATGTCAGTCCGGTGGAGGTGAGCCGGGCGCCCCGCTTGAAGGCCAGCTTGGCCCGCGAGGTGGTGGAGCGCCGGCGGAGCTTGCCGGTGGTGCCCCCGATAAAGACGTCGTCGCTGGAGGGGTCTAGCATCCAGTAGTTCCCTTTGCCCGGGTCGTCGTAGTGGCGGGGCACCTTGACGAAGCACTTATTGAGGGAGAGGTTGTGGCGGATGGAGTTCTGCCAGCCCTGCTTGTTCTCCCGGTAGTAGGGAAAGTTCTTCATGATGAACTCGTAGATGCCGTTGAGCGTGAGGCGCTTCTCGGGGCTCTGTCGGATGGCCATCATGATGAGCGCGTTGTAGCTGAACGGCGGCTTCTCGTACTTGCCGTTCTTCTTCTCCCCCTCCTTCCCGCTCTCCCCGTCCTTGGCCCCCTCCGCCGCCCCCTTCTTCTCCTCCGCCGCCTTCTCCTTCTCCTCCAGGTCCGCCGCCGCCGCCGCGCCCGCGTCGCCTTTGCCCGCCAGCATGTCCGCCTTGGCCACCTCCAGGGCGCCGGAGGCGGCGGCGGCGGGGGGCGGCAGGAGGAGCTGGCCTTTCTCCTCGTCCTCCTCCTCGGCCGCGGCGGCTCGCTGGGGCTGCTGCTGCGGCGGCGGGTGGTGGTGGTGGTGGTGGTGGTGGTGATGGTGGTGGGGGTGGTGGCTGTTGTGGTGGCTGTGGCTGCTGTGGTTGTTGTCGCTCTGGACGGCTTCGGGCACCAGGCTGTTTATGCTAAAGGAGGATTTCGGCAGCATTTTCACTTCCTTCCTATCTCCCATGTCCAACATCACACACTAGTCTGAGGGGGAAAGTTGCAGCGGCCGAGGGAGCAGCGCGCGGGGCGGCGGAGGCGGCGGCGGCGGCCGAGGCGGCGGCGGCGGCAGCGGCGACACCACCGGCGGCGGCGGCGGCGGCAGCGCAGTTGGACCGCAGTCTCAAGCGCTGGCAAGTCATGTAGCAAGGACAGGAACCGCCGGGGAGGGAAAAAAAAAAATAATAGCAATAATAATCACCAATCAGATAAAATCAAACCGAGTCAGAGCGGAGGAAAAAAAAAAAAAAAAAAGATAAAAAAGGGAGAAAAAAAACCCACTGAAAACCCAACAACAACAACAACAAAAAAAAACCCAACACACAAACACACACAAAAAAAAAAAAAAAAAAGCTACTTCATGGTGCCCGGTTCCCCCGGCAAAGGCAGAGCAGGGGGGAGGACGGAGCAGCCGCAGCGGCGGGTCGGCGAGGAGCGAGCGGAGACGGGCTATACAGACCGCCCTGGCCGCAATTAATTTCAGAGCTGCAGACACGCACCGGGGCTGTAAAAAATTTTTTGGTTTAACCTTTCCCACCGGCCGCCCAATCAGGGCCGGCGGCGTGCCGGCGCGTCTGCCCGCCCGGCGGCCAATGGCGGCGCGCCGCCCCGCCTCCCGCCGCGCCCGCCCGCCCGTTCGCGGACCGCCCCCCGCCGCCGCCGCGGCTCCCGCGGCGCAGGGATACCGGCGCAGGGGCGCATCACCGCGGCGGTTTGCGCGACCCCCCCCCCCCATACTTCCCCCCCTCCCCCTGCCTTGACCGTCGTTCAAAGCACAAATCCCCTCACGCCGAACAAACGGCCCCCGTCCCGCGGCGGCGAGCCCGGCCGGTTTTCCGACTCGGTAGTTTCTGCGGCGGACCTAAAAGTTGCCCCGTCCCTCTTTGCCCCCCTCCTCTGGCGGCGAAGGAGGCGGGGTGGGAGGCCGGGTGGGTGAGGAGGCCGCGGAGCGGCAGCGGCGGAGGTACTACTTTGCGGATCCCGCCGAAGTCACTCGGCGAGTTTATTTTGTCTAGGCCCCAGGGACGGTTATTTCTATTTATTATTTTACCAACGGAGAGAGAGAAAAAAAAAAAATCAGCTGGAGGGGACGCAGACGGCGGGGCGGGCCTCCGGCCGCCACGGGCCCGGGGTCTGGCAGCGGACCGGGGCCGGGCGGGCCGGAGGCCGCAGCCTGCTGTGGAAGATGGGCTCCTCCGGCCCGCCCGGTCCGTGTCCGCCACGCTCCGAAACGTGAGTCGGGAAGGCACGGAAACGAGCAAACCCTTCTCCTCTCCTCTCCTCTCCGCTCTCTCTCTGCGTCTCCGGCGGCCGAACGCGGCACCAGGCCGGCGGCGGAGCCGGTCTCGGCGCTCCCCTTCCCGCCGCACCCTGCCCGGCCCCGCCGAGCTCCCCGCGGGGCCGCCGGAGCAGCACGGGGGGCGTCCGGGGTCCTTTCTCTCTCCCCCTTTGCGCTGTCGGGTGGTTTCAGCCAGAAAAGCGCAGGCCGCGTGTCAGGTGTAGAAAAAAAAATAATAAAAAAATATTAAAAACCCATGAAATACATTTTGCGATTTCCGGCCCGGCCCGCGGTGTCTGGCCACCGGGGCTTCGGTTCCGCGGGGTTTATTCTTGCTGGGGGAGGGGAGAGGGCTGTGGGGGAGCGGGTCCGGGGCTGCGGGGCAGAGGGAACGCTCCGGTGCGGTCGCCGTCAGCCCGGCGTCCCTTGGTGGTAGAGACTCGGGCTTATGGCTACCATTTCCCGGCACCAAGGAATCGGGTGTTAATCGTCCACATCACCTCGTTTCTTACTGTCAGCATGACGGAAAAAAAAAAAAAAAAAAAAAAAAAGAAAGAAAGAAAGAAAAAGGAATCAACCCTGAAACAAAGCGAAATACATCGCGCGGCTCTCTTCTTCGGGAGGTAGCATGGAAAATATAGCGGATGGAGAGCGTTCTGGTCACGTTCAAACCGAAGCTGTAGGCAAAGGCAACGTATAGCGCCGCGTTAAGCTGCCTAAAGTTTCCGTTTGTGCTGTAGGAAAATATTGTTCCGTAGAAATAATACGTGGAGCTCAACACCAGCTAAGATACTTTATCCCGGGGAAATCCAGGTTAGATGTGCAATTTATGTGTTTGTGTGTGTGTGTGAAAGAGGGTGAGCGAGTGTGAGAAAGAGAGAGTAAATAACGAGAACAATTACAATGGGCCGGTAATAAACATTTGCAGTTGGGAATGGCATGAACTCTGTGCATTGGATTAACCTCGAATGACCTTACCACAATTGTATTTATTTATCCAATTTCATAACAGGTTGCTGCTGACAAAAAAACAGGAAAAAAAAAGTAAGAAAGAGATAAAAGCCAATGATCAAACACGCTTATTTTTACCTTTTTTTTTTTTTTTTAGAAATGCGGTTTGAAAAAAAGATCATGTCAATTTGTAATTATTTCATTGCTAAACACTGAAGTCAATGTATGGGAATTCTCGAAAAGTGCAATGTGGAGGATATGACTTGACTCTACCATGGCAAGGGGTAAGAGAAAAGGTAAGATTCCTGCATATTGTTATGATTATGATGATCATTAACTAATATGTGTCATTATGGTGCACTAGGATCCCATTAGGGTGGCTGGGCCCAGTGCGTTTTCCTACTCGGTCTAGCATGTAATGATTCGGTGTAACCGGATTCTTGAGAAAGGACAGGTTACGTAAACATTTACTGATGTGGAGTAACTATACTATTTGTACTCTGATATGCAGGAAGGAAAGTGTTGATTAACACAGAAGAAAAAAAAAAGCGAAATTAGCTGATTGCATGCTCATAAGTGCAAGCTGTCATTGAACTGCTTTTAAAATAGACACAGCTGGGTGTTTGTGTTGAAAAATTTCTTGTGTTTTTGCTAATACTGAAATAAGCATGATTTTGTATACCAAACATTTTCAGATCATTAAAATTTGTAATCTGTGCTGGTTTTAAACACAAAGAAAAGAAACAGATTCATTTCGCTGTAAAATTTGCTGATATTATATTAACTCAATCAGGTCTGTACAAATGGTGTATTGTGCCTTATCAAATCTCTTTGATCCATTTAATACACAAAGTGCCAAACGTGTGTATTGTTTGTTAACATTGAACGTTTTATTCAAATCCCAGCTCTGCAGCGAACTGGAGGAGTTCTCGTTTAATGTAACACTGACATTGCCTGTTGAAATTTTAATGCGTTGAGGTGTTTCTTAGGTCAAAGCTGAGTTTACTTTGCGTTGTGATCAGGGATGACAATGTAGCAGGGAAGAAAATAAGCGTTTCATCTTTTTGCATTTCTGAGCAAAGGGCAAACACCGAAAGGAGCAGGCTTTTAAAACGTTTGGTGATCTAGATTTAACATTTAGTCATTTGTCATGGCTACAGAATAAAGCTCTGTGCACAAACTTAGGATTTGTATTATTTTTTTTTAATGCCGTGAATTTACATTTCTACCAAAAAAGGAAATGTTGCGTCCAATATGTAGTACATATCTTTCTAAGCCCGTGAAGATTAATCCAGTGTTTACAGGACAGAAAAGGGTATGTAAGAGAAGCCACATCAATTATTATTTCTGCTGGACTTCAACTTTCGAGTCCTTCTGTTCTGCTTTTGTTCCTCCGCAGAAAATTCTCCCGTTTATACAACTGGAGACATTTACTTTGGAAATGCGGGAGTCTTGCTCTAAAGCCAGTTTTCCCCTGAGCTCTGGCCTGGCCACGACTCCCGTTCACTCCAGGGGTAGCTTCGTGCGGCGCAGCACTGCGGGGGTGGCCGGCTTGACCCCTCAGCTCTGGCCGAACTCGAATTCTTGCGAGGAGGTCCCTCATAGCGTTTTCTAACAGGGAAAGTTTTTGGGGGGCGTCTGGAGAAGAAGCTTGAGCTGTGGGACGGAAGCGCACAGCCTCAACCCCGCGGAACACGGGTGGGTGTGGAGAAGGGACTCGGCGGAGCGTGAATGCTCCCTCACCTGTGCTCGGTGCGGAGCGGGGCCGCGGCGCTGAGCGGTGGGGATGGGATGGGCTGAGAGGGTCCGGCCCCGCCGGCGGGATGGGGCTGAATAACTGAGCTCAAACGTTCTGGCTGAAGCGCCGTTCAGCAGTGAGCTCCCTGCAGTTCTTGGGTATAACTCGCAGGGATAGTGTTTCAACCGCACGCTTTCCTCCCTCTGATTTTATTTTATTTATTTATTTATTTATTTATTTAAATTAAAGGCCAAAGGAAATCGCTGTAAACTCAATAGATAGAGCGGACCCCCGCCACCCCCCAGCTTTCAATCCCCCTTCACACGGGTATAGCGGCTCTGTACTATCGGGCTCTTTCAAGGGGTTAAGCTGCTAAAATGTACTGACAGCTTAAGAAATGAATGAGGGTTTTTTCAGCCATGAAGAAAGGGTATTTAATAACCACGCTTCGATGGCATCATGCTTCCATGAAACGAGTCGGGACACTTCCATTTAACAATCAGTAATATCACATTCGGGACAGTAAACGCCTGGATGTGTGCATATATAATTCTATTCCCCCTTGACTCTAAGCTTGCCTTATTTGTTGGAGGTTACCTGAGCAATTAAGGTAAGGGCTGCTCAGCAGACACTGATACCCTGCTGCTCAGGCAGGGCGAGTGGGGACGGAGCCGTGCGCTAACAAAGAGAAAGAGGGAGTCAAACATTTTAAAGAGCAGTGAATGGGGCTGGAGGTGGGTGGAAGGGTGGATGAACGGGTGGATGGAAGGGTGGGTGAGTGGATGGATGGATGGATGGATGGATGGATGGATGGATGGATGGATGGATGGATGGAGGCAAAGAGGGCGAGGAAGAAGTATTCAGTGGTCCACACTTCAGGATTTAAGTTTAGGTGTCCGTCTCTAGCCAACTTCCAGTTAATCCTCAACAGCTGGTAGTGGTGCTAACGTTTAGTGATGAGAAGTTAGTCTGTTTAGCATGCTGGATCCTTCTTCCATGGGTTTTGGTTACAGGTTATACGATTAGGATTGCGAGAACAGTAGTGAACTAAACTTCCCAGTAAGAGGTCTTCACACCAGGGAAGTGTTACTTTGCTGCAGCAGCCCTGCCTCGTCAGTCATTAGGAAGCTGCAGGTTGTCAGAGGCTTCTCTTGCGCGCACACACGCGCAGACACACACGCACACACACAAAACCACAGCACTAAAACTAAATTAAGAAGCCGATGATTAAGACAAGCGTCTACGAGGCCTGTCATTTCAGCATCCTTCCATCATAACATTGTGGCACCGAGAAATTTGCTTGAAAACCCTGGAAAAAATGTCTATGGGAGAGCCTCGTGTTTGAGATAGAGTAAATGTTAACATCAAATATAGACTGGGAACTGCCTCGGATGCAAGACGGCGTTCCGCAGAGGAAAGGAGCCCTGCAGGGACCTTCGGGCTGTCCGTGCGCTCCCGAAACTCCGGTAAGTATCTCTGCCTTCTATCGCAGCAGGTACTGTGTGACTGGGACTGGACCGGGTTTGAAATCCGCAGCTATGTTCCCGTCGGAGACTTCGGGGAACTCCCCCTAAAGATAGATCTGTAATGAAAAGTCCCTGCTGGATGACTAATGGTTATTGGCACTCGGTGCCCCTTTAAGGAGAGAAGCACATATTGTGCCGAAGACCTTGCAAGCACCCTTTAAATACAAACATTTTAAGTCCCCCTCCCATGCTTCCCCACCCCTGTTGTTTTCGGGCTCGTTGTGTTGTATCTCCCCTTCCCCCCCCCCCCTTAAGCTCCCTAGTCTTCCCTCCCCCCACCCCCATTCAGAACTAATTGCTCAGTTGCTTAAATGTTTCAAGGACAGCTAAATTTCTCCATCCGATGATCTTTTGAGAAGCTGCACTGTACCATAAAGAACAGCCAGCGGGGCACTGTATACCTTTGAGAAGCCTCAGCAGCTCGGGGAGAGGTAGCGTTGAAACAACGACTTTAATCGCCTAGGTGCAAAGAGTTCCCTTCCTGTTAAACTTTAGGAAGTTTCTTGGACGGGCAGAGGTTGGACGGAGGACGTGGAAATTGGAAACAATGGCTATAGGGGCCAGAAAGCTTCCCTGGTGTCGTAAGCATAAGACAAGATAGAATAGTGACAGAAAGAGATCCGAGTAAACATTGGAGTATACATTTCCCACGGCGGCTTCGCTGGGTGCAGAGGTCTGAATCAAATCTCCTTAACTAAAAGCCGAAGATTTTATTTATTCCTGTAGCTGTAGAATACCATCCACAGAAAGCCTATCTAGAGAGTGTGGAGCATCCACTAGATTTGGTGTGTTCAGCTGCCGCTGCCAGCGTTCTTCAGAACAGAGTATTTTTACACTGCTGCCAACTTTAACGTTAGGACGTGCGTTTTTATAGATCCTAAATGTCGCTATTATTTTATATGCCAGCGTGCATAAGAGAGCCGTCACAGCTGCCTAGGTAATGCGTGTCCCTGTGTAACAAAAGCTCTCCCCAATTCAGGAATCAAACCGAAAATTAAAATATCCCTTAAGTATTATCCACTAAGTTATGCAGGCAATAAAATGCAGGGGGGAAATGGACAAGTTAAAAACCTTGTACCGTTCTCGAGGTTTAAATACATCCTTTTATTTTTTTCTGTATTTACTGTTAAAACATTCTTGGCCAACACTGCCTTTACCGGAGTTATGAGACTGAATTAAAGAATCGGGAAATAAAATACAGGGAAAGAGAAAGCTCTTAAGAGAAAAACAAACAAACAAACAAACAAACAAAAAACAAACAAAACCAACCCCAAACCCAACAAAACCCCAAAAAAGCCAATAAATAGGGCTTGAAGAGACTTCTAGCTGCTCTTTGACTCCTAAGAAACTGTTGCTGGAATATTTTCATGGTGGTGTTCTAAAGTTCTTTAGCCTCTTATAAATGTAATCTTTGGCAAATGACACAAGTATCTGGTTTTGCAGTTTTTTGGTAACTCGAGAGAAAATATGTCCCGTCCCCCTCCCGCCCCCCCGCTCTCCTCTCCCTCCCCCAGCACAGGGACAGATCCAGTCTCTCTCCCAGCGCTGTTTCACCCCAGCGCTCCACAGAAGGCAGCCGGGCGCGGGGGGTGCCCGTCCGTCCGTCCGTCCTACCTGGCCGTGCCGCGCCGCGCTCGCCGCTGCCCGCTCGGCGCCTCTCCGCCCCGCCCCGCACTGCCGCCCCGCACTGCCGCCCCGCACTGCCGCCCCGCACCGCCACTGCACCCCTCGTCTTAGCGGAATGTGGGGCTCGGCGGGAGCAGCTGCGCATCCAATTTTTAGGGCCTACAAAAGCGCAACATCCCCCCCCAACCCCCCCCATCCGCGCCCCCCCCCCCCGCCCGCCCCGGGGCCCCCTCGTAACCATAGCAAAATGCCCGGGGTAGCACAAAAGCCATAAACAATTCGACACCCCTCTAGGAGAAGGCGTTTGAGGAGCCTCGGAGCAAAGCCGATTGTAGCTTCCTCCGTGCCTGGGGCTTAGGCGGGAGGAGGAGGAGGAGGAGGAGGAGGTACCGGAGCGAGGTGCCAGTGCCCGTGCCGGCCGCCGCTCGGTAGCGGTGGGACCCGCTGCTGGCGGGTGTCGGGATGCCTCTAGCTCCAAGGAGGCTGCCCGGGAAGCAGACCTTGCTCGCTCTTTGGTCTCCTCTCACGAGTAGGGCTCGCAGGAGTTGGCTCTTTATGTAGGTTGTTCTGAACACTTTTTATATCGGGCAGGGTGGTCTCCATGTTTTCTTTCTTTCTTTCTTTAGCGGAGGGAGGGGGGAGTGATGGTGAGGGGCTTGTTGGATGATTATAACCGCTACCACTTATAAATAAGTTTCTCGGGGAAGGGCTGATATCGTAGCCTTGATATCAGTGGGTGTGTTCATGTATTATTTTAATATGATATGTCTTTTATATAGAGCTTGTTTTCCTCCTCCCTCCCTTTCCCAGCCCACCCCCCCCCCTCCACCCCCCACCCCACTCCCCCACCCCTCCCGCTTTGTTTCTGGAATTTGTTTCGCTTTTAAAGCACCAGCACAAACAAACAAACACACAAAAATGACTGGCAACAAGTTAAATCCCATTTGTGTCCCTCCCACCGAGCACGGACGGTGCCTCGCTAAAGCCTGGGGTTTCTAGTTTTGCCTCGACAATAATTTGACCAAGAAAGAGAAGCGGCTGCAGACAGACTTTCCTTGCAGTGACAATGCGGAGAGGAAAAACGTTGAAAGAAGCAGTTCTCCCGGGATGCATCTCCTTTGTGTGTTTTCCTCTCTCCATCTTTTAGATGGGGCGCTCGCATAGGCTTGCACACACACACACACACACACGCACACGCACACAGAGGTTATGTTTCCTAGGGAGTTTTCAGAAAACAATGTTTATTACAGACGAGCCGTAAACTCCACCTAAATAATGAAATGATGCCGTAGCTCTGAAAACTCCAACAAATAAATAATTTCTATTTGCCTTCTAGCAGAATACTAGCAGAGGATGGTATTAGGCTTTATTTTCACGCTCATTCCAAAACAGCAACAAAAGAGGGTAAAGAAAAAAAGCTTTCAACTCCTTGTAGCGTTGGAATTAATAAAACGATATCCGGTTAGGAGTAGATCACTTTTTTTTTTTTTTTTCTCTCCTTCGTTCCAAGGCGACTACAAGCTAATTTCTATGCTTATATTAAATAGCGAATCCGCAAAAGCAAGGAGCGTGCTCTCTCTGAGGGTGGGGATCATGTCCCCCTAAGGATTCTCACAGAGAGCCGCCTGGATTCCCGTGCCTTCCCTTACTTTTACCTGACAGTACAAAGAATACCGGAAAACCCCCCAAACATTCGTATTTGCCTGCGCTAAATGTACCTAAGAGATACCGTTTCACGCAACCGCATGGTTTGCAAATGATAGTTTAACTTTACCTGTTGTGGTGGGCACGTGTTTTGTCATATGAAATTAACTTGTGAAAGCCTTTGTATCTTTTTTTTTGATTTGTGTTTGGCGACAACGCGGATCGTATCGCATCGCGTTGATGGTTGATACAATTGCTAAATTAAAGGCGTGTTTTCGGCTCTGAAAAACAACAACAAAAAACCCATCCCTCTGAGAGCTCATCCTCAGCAAAACAACCCGAGGAGCAGCATAATAACGTAGCGTGATATTTTCCTTGTGCGTGAGGTATCTGCTTATACTTCTGTGTCATTGTCTCTGTCTAAAGATAGCCAAGTCACTCTTGGGCTTCTTACCTGTAACCGCTACCTAAAAGAACATACGGGCACTATACGGATAATGGCTCTAATTGCTTGGAAGAACGTAATTGGCATTATATTTTTTTCCGTTTCTTTACCTATTCTTCTGGGGGAAACGTTAGCAACCAAACTGCTTCTCTTGACGTGTTCCTGCGTTTGAACCCCAAGAAGTGCACCAAGTCCTCGCAATAAAGTCATCAGATCTTCCCATGCACTGTGCGGTTTTTGGTTTCTCTGCTTATATTCATCTCATCTCAAAGGAGGGCAGCGCGTTGAGCCAAGTGTTCTTCTGGTTTAGGCGCTCCTCCGGACTTTGGGGTTTTAAGTCTAAGGCTTTCAGTATGTTGGGTCTGAAATTCTGATTTTCCACATTTCAAAAGGGACGAGGCTCTATTTATAAATGTTACAGAAGGTTTCGTTACTTCAGGAACAACAAAACAGGAATAGAGCTGCAATTTTCAAGAAAATAGGATTTCAAAATATAGATATAAAAAAAAAAGTAGTGGAGACGATGTATAATTCAATCAAATTACAGAAAATTGCTTTAAAATTCAGAACAGTAGCGATCCATTATGTCTCTGTTTTATTAGTGACAAGTACAATTACTCTAAAATAAAGAACACTGGTGAATATATAATTGGCTGTAATCATGTTAGTGTTTGAATAAAAATGACGGGGACATTTAACACTTTGACAACAAAATGTTCAGAAACAACTTATTTATTCAAACAGTTTTTATTTGCCTCCACGTGAAGGAGAAACACACTTTTGCTTACGATAAATCGAAGTTTTTTAGCTTTCAAGAAATATATAACTAAAAATATTATTATTTTATTATCCAGTCCTTAATAAAGTCTCCTGAGTACGACCGTATTATTATTATTGATTACTCAGTACCCAGAGGACGCCATCTACAGGAAAAGATCTTTAAGCTTAACACAAATCTAATCACTGTTTAAAAAAAAAAGTCAGAGTTAATATTCCTCTATAAAACCGGCTCCGGTTTTACCCACAACACCGATCACAATATTTGCTTTGTAATTGCTTCTTGCGATTCAGTTTGTTATAATTTGACACGATCTAGGAATCTGTTACAAGAGGCCTTTTCTCAGAGATACGGCGTTTAAAAAAAATAAATTGAACTCCACGAAGAAACACTTTTTCTTCTTCCAAAGAGACTCTTTTCTCTCAGGATTGACTTGATCGTCCCTGAAAATGCAGAACAGCCCTTGAGATCTCTCCCTTCAAACTAAGCGTGTGGAAGATGCTTGCAAAAGAGCCTTGAAAACAAAACAACTTGATTGAAGGCGGTTTGTGCAACAATTGTGCCACGGAGTAACTAACGTTTCTTTAACTTATTTCCTTTTGGATATGTCAATAAATATTAGCTATGCCAAGCACACTCTCATCTCTTCTTATACTACATCCTTTGCCCTGTAGCTTGGTACTTAAATGTGTCGTTTAGCCGTGTTGCTCCTTTCTGAGCCCTTTCTGCGAAACCCATCGCAGAAAGAGTGCCCCTTAATATTTTGGTGACACAAATACAGACCCGCGGAGATGGCATATACCCTCCGCCATGCGACTCAACACCCCACTTCAAGCTAGAGGAAACTTTCAGGGCTCCTCTTTCTGCGATTTTTCTCTTCTTTTCTTTTCTTTTCTTTTCTTTTCTTTTCTTTTCTTTTCTTTTCTTTTCTTTTCTTTTCTTTTCTTTTC
>JAOTQQ010000041.1:34459001-34492029 GCA_026546715.1 Gallinago undulata | reverse complement strand
TCTTTCTTTCTTTCTTTCTTTCTTTCTTCTCCTCCCGATTTTAATTCCTAATGAGTTTTTCTTCTTCTGTTTTTCTTTCTTATTTCTCTTCCCTTCTCGACAACTCTTAAATTTCTACCCCTGGTGTGTGTGTGTGCTCATAAGAGGGTGGATGCTACACCCACCCGTGAGCACCAACTCCCGTGCGGGGGGAGCGCAGCCCCATTGCACCTTCACAGCCGGCTCCCAAATCTCTCCCCTGCCCAGGAGGGTTTTCGCCAGCCCTTGAGGCTCTTTACAAATAAAGTAGGTCCGGCTTCTTTCTCACTCAGGCTAGAGACCTGGATGGGCATGGAAAAATTCCAGGATGGATTAAACTATGCAGCGAGGAGTCAAAAGCAGAGGTGCGTTGACGCAAAAGCTGAGAAAAACGACCCACTGTGCACCCTCGATTTTACGTGTTATTTTGAAAACGGGGAATAAACGCCTGGGAACTATTCTTATTTGTTCTCCCACTGGAATCAGGCTCAAAGTTTATACCTAAGATCTCCCCCTGCCTGCTTACTTCTGGGCATTGACGGTGAATGTCCCACATGGAGAGATGGTGTCCTATCCCTGTTTCTAAACCCCAGGAAACCTCAGGAGAAGTGGTTTCCTTCCCTGGGGCCAGCCGCTCCCGCAGGCGCAGCCGGGGACCCGCGGGTCCCTCCCAGCCGGGAGACGAAGCGGGGGCACCCCTCTGATCCGGGAGGTCTGTCGTTCCTCGGGTGCCTCGTACCGAACCGCAGATGTCAGCCTTTTCCTACGTGTTCGGGCTGCTAATGCGGGCACTTCACACGACAGAAATGCTCATCTCTGGGGCCTTTCCAAGGGCCGGCCGCCGGTGCCGAGGGCCGCCTCCGTGGCGGGCAGCCCCGGGGCCGCGGGCGGGGAACCCGGGGTGCCCAGTAACCTCTGCCCGTGGGACCCTCATCCCCTCAGAGCCCAGCACCCCGCGGTGCCTCGGGGGTCCCCCTGCCCCCTGCAAAGCGGCCGAAGCGCAAACTCCGCACGGCCCCGCCAGGACAGGCTACCGAGGTTGTTCCCAGCTGGACACCTCCCGCGGGTCTTTCGCAGAGAGACCTTTTTTCGTCTGTGCCATTCACACCAAAAAGTCCCTCACCCGGCAGCCCCCAGCCCCGCCCCGTTGTCGCCAACTGAGGGACCCCCAGCAGGGGCCGCAGAAATCCGTGCCATCCCCGGGAGCCCCGAGGCTCGCACCCCCCGTGACCCCCCCTCCCGCGGTGCCCAGCGGAGGGGTGAGGGGACTCTGCGGCCGCGTCTGGGCAGGGCCGTGCCCGAACCCAACCGTGCCCGGCGGCCGTCCCAGGCCGGGCGCGGAGGTGAGCGGCGGCGGCGGCGGCTCCCCGCGGGGAGGGAGCGTGATGCGAACGGCGCCGGCGCCATCTAGCGGCCGAGGGACGCCAGCACCGGCCGCGCTGCTGCCCCGCCGTGCGGCGGGAGGCGGCGGGCCCCGGGAGGGAGAGGCAGTGCCCGCACGGCCCGGGTGCGGGGGAGCGCATCTCACACACCCCCACACCCCCCCCCTTTCCGCCCCCTCGGCACGCGTTTTCCTAATAAACGGGCGCCGCTGTATTCCTCCCCACCCCCAAAAGCCCCAAAGTTTTCGGAGCAGTGTTGGTGCCAGTACAAAAGGGGTGCTCTCTCTTCGAGGTGTCTTTTTTTTTTTTTTGCGTGTTTACGCACACAGGGCACTGAGAGGGGAAAAAAAATAATCGAAAGGCTTTCGTCTTCCCCCACAAAGGAAAAAAATAAATACTATCTCCATGAAAACAAAGCAGAACAGCAGGAGTGGCGGTCCTTTCCATCTTCTCCCGCCGAGGTGTCCCCGTGGGCCGGTGCTCTCCCCGCACACGCCGCCCGAGCCTCGCGTGGGCACTTCCCGCAGCTGTGAAGAAGAAGAAAAAAGCAATGTTGTCGAGGCACCATTGGCGAAACGAGCCCTTACTATTTAAATCTTAGTGTCAGCTCTCATTAACAGCTCAAGTCATCTTTTCCCCCGGGCAGACCTTGTCTGGTCTATCGACTTAATGGCAAACAAAACACATGTTTGTATTCTATTACCGCCATCTCCTTCCTTGCCTTGCGGAGAGCAGGGACGGGCGTCGCCCGCATCGTGAGGGGCTTCCCGAAGCGACAACGCTTTCCCTTCCTTCCTCCCTCCCGCCCTTCCAGGAAAAGTTAAGGATTCCGACGTCGGTCTCCTGCCCTCCCTCATGAATAGGGGCTGCAATGGCAGCCACAAGAAAAGGCTTTCACCGAAGCCGCGGAGGGCTAAAAAGAGTCCAAGAAAAATAGTTACTGGCGTGTTCAGCCAAACTTAGCAAAGCACAATGGTCTCTGCGGGAAACTTTGGGGGTTATTTGTGCATCAGGTGAAGTGCTCAGCGGCTCGGTTCCAGCTGCCAAGGACCGCAGCATCGCCCAGGGAAGCCGGCCGTGAGGAGACGAGCACGCTAGGCAATAACAAGCGACAGACTGACAGTTTCGAGCCAACCCAAAACAAACAAACAAGCTCCCCCGACTCCCCCACTGGGAAGGTGGCTTTGATAAGAAAGCAGGGAAAGTTTTGAAGAGCTGCAGACGCTTTTGCAAATGTATTTTAACTCGTTCTTTTTTTTTTTTTTTTTTATTTTTTTCCTGAGACAATGGAGGGGGGAGGGTAAGAGTGAGAGCTTGATAAAAGGAAGGAATACATTTCTCACCCAGCGAAAGCAAGAGAGGTCCGTAGGAGTGGTGACCTGACCTGAATAAGGGAGACGATTCTGGTGCGTGAAAAATAAACGATTCATTTCACCCCGTGCTGAGCACCTTCCCTGGGAAGGGGTCTGTGCGCGGTTCCAAGCGCAAGACACTTGGACCTGACAAGAGTAACCGATCGAAACGAGCTGTCTTAACGTTCATCTCTTTGCTTTACCGACTGGCATCTTTTTAAGCCATCCCCAGCTAACCATTCCCACCCCCGCCTTCCGCTTCGGGACGCGCAGGTCTCAGCAGGGAAGGTGCGAACGCGGAATCGCCCAGAAGCAACGCCGCTCCCGGGGCGCTCCCTGCGCGGCTGCGGAGTCGGGCTGCTTCGTCCCGGCGGAGGAAGAGCAGGGCCCCGGTCCCGGGTGACCCCTCTCCCGTCGGGGGTCTCTCTCCCGCCGGGGGTCGCTGGCGCCTGGGGCACAGGGAGTAGGGCCCACAACTTGCCCGGTTTTGAAGCGGCGCTTGCTCTCAAGTGCCTGGCTGTAAATAAACGCTGTGGCAGGAGCAACACGGCCGTCCTGCAGTCAGCGCGGAGGCTGCCTCCGCACCTTGCCTCTGCGACACACGCCGTCAGCGTTTTAATTCCAGCTCCAAAGGGAACCTGCAATTATGAGCCCCCTTCGTCCCCTCCCGCTCACATTCTCTTGTTTGAAACATTCACTGAAGAAGGTTATTTGGATTGCGAGTAAAATCAAACAGGGAGGGGAGGAATAAAAAAAAAAAGGGCAAAAAAAAAAGGCAAAAAATAAAAGCCCACAAACCCCACAACCCGGCAAACCCTTCCATTTGCTATTTACAAAACTCATTGTCATGCTTCACTCAGGCTGTCTGCCGAGCTTGGGGAAATAAATGTGACTGAACCAGAGACAAAGCCGATGCAGCTGTATTTGAATTTTTCAAACACTGTCAAACGTGCTCTTGTCTCATAATTCTCGGGGTCGTTGTTACTATTATGATTATCATACCTAATGTGAAAGAGAGGTGCTTGGCGGCGTAGAGACCTCGTTGCCGTCGGGAATGCACAGAGATTCCTTTCGCGAAAAGCCAAAGGCTCCTTTTCTCTCCTGCATGGAGGCCCTGGCAGATAAACTGAGGAACGCTTGAGACCTGTAATTTCCCTTTTTTTTTTTTTTTTTGACATTCCTCGTGTTTTCCCGGTTCCCGCAGAAGTGGGTAGGTTTCATTGCCTAATACCCTAGATGATAACCCGCTAGCGCTGCGGGAAAACGAGACTGCTGTTCTCCTGCAAGGGGAAGGGTGTCCCTCCGGATGTCACATCCCAGCCGTCATGTCACCGTCCCTCTCGGAAGGGTTGTTAGGAGCCTGCTCCTACGTCTGATTTTACCAGGCCTATTACGAAGCGGATCCTTGCCCTCGACTCCGGTGCGGAGGCGGCGGCAAAGACCCGCCGAGGCCGCCAGGAGAGGTGTCCCTGCGGGAACACCTCGCCGCGTTCCCCTGCATCTCTCCTTAGCTGCCCGCCTGAGGGAGAGGACGGGCGACCCCCGCCGGCCCCCTCCCCAGGCCCCGCCGCCCTGGCAGGCCGGGCCGAGCCGGGGATCGCCGCGGAGCCGTCGGGGGAACCCTCCTGCCCCGGCGGCGGCCCGCTGGCCTCGGGGAGCCGCCTCCGCCTGGGCCGGGCCCCGCCGCCGCCGCGGGGCGCGCCCTCCACGTGGCGGGAGCGGCGGGCGCCGGCCGGGCCAGGCCCGGGGAGAGACCCCGGCGCTTCGGCGGCCGCCCCGGCTCGGCCCTCGGGTCGCCTCCTCCTCCCGCGCCCCTTGGCACCTCCTCCGAGACACCCCCCCGCCGCCCCCGTGTGCCGCTGCCTCGCCAAATGGCGCCTCCACCAAGAGACTTTGGGGGAAAAAATGGGGTCCCGAAGGCCGGGGAGGAGCCCCCCCCACCCCGCACCCCGCGCCCCTGGGCGTAAGCTCCAATCCGGCCATCAGCCTGGGGAACGTCTCCCCAGCACACCCACACTCCTCAGGCAGCCCTCCCGAGCTCTTCTGCGGGGAAGGGGTCTTGTATCGCCCCTCTCCGGCAGGACCACCGCCTCGGACCTGCCCCGGCCCCGCTCCAACGCGCGCCTCCTTTCTTTAGCGCTCTTGGCGGTTTTCGTTGCACGGTGTCCTTCAGTAAGTGGAAGCGGGGAAATGAAAAGTAATGTGATCAGTTATTATTATTTTTATGCCGTATTTATGGACGGGTAGAAGTAATAACAGTTATTTGCTTTGTCGAAGCGTTTATTTCACACTTGGTATATTTCCTTACAATCGGAGAACCGACGTGGGAAAAATAAGCACAAATAAATTAAAGTAACGAAAATACGTTTTTAGCAAAAGGCGATCCTTCTCCCGTCTAATTTTCCTGGGTGCGTTTCTCCCTCCTGACATTAATTCAAACCAACGAAAGGGATAAATAGATTACTCTCTAGCCCTCAAGTTAAGCAAAAAGCAAAATAATCATTTACTTGTCTGCCCTCTTAATTAAAAAAATAAATATTTTTTCCTCCTCTTCAAATCGGGCATAAAGAACAATTAAAAAGCAAAGTAGCCAGGAGGGCAGGAACCTGGGTGGATTCCCCTGCTCTCCCCCGGGTCCTGCAGGTTCCCCTTTCCTCGCTCCCCACCCGGGTTGTTGGATATCGTCTTCCACCTCGGTGGTGGGGGCTGCGGGCTGCTTTAACCCCTCCTGCCCTGCCTTTGTCCCTGTGGAGACTTGTTAGCTTCTCTAATTTGTTAGAAGCGTTTTGGCTGCCTCCCCCCTAGCTATCAGTGCAAGGGGGGGAATGATGCCAGGAAAATACACACCATCGGATTTCACCGTCGTGTTAATAGTGCTTTCACACGCTGATGTCGTGTACATTGCTTACGTCAGGGCCACCTCACTGAGGGGGAGAGGGAAGGGCCGGAGAGAGGAGAATTAAAAAAAAGGTAAAATTCTTCCGTGTGTGTCAAGGATTTCAAATAGAATAGTGCTTGATACCAAGGTAACAATTCCTTATTGCCAGCTCTTGGTCTTATTTGAATTGCTTCATTTCCCATATTCCAGCTATTTATTTTATCGCCGGCAACTGTGTGTAACAGTGCCACAGGCTGGGTGACCCTTATAGCAACGGACAAGAAAATACATGATTCCTGCCATGGCCAAGGTCTCCAGTGAACACTGCAGCGAATTGCGTGGTAGCTCAGTTTGTCCCGCTCAGGTGGAGCAGCTGGTACCTCCTCGCCGTGGGACCACCGCACCGGAGCTGCCCCGGCAGGCTGAGAGCGGGGCTGGGAACTCTCTGACTGGCCACCTGTCCTTCTGCAACCAACCCTTTCTTCACTCATTCCCACCCCCTCTAGCTGCTCCACAGGTAAAGCTGACACTTCTTACGGACCAAAGCGCCTTGCTGCTGGATTTGCCAGGGTAAGGGCGAAAAAATCCTGGAGAGGACAGGGTACCTCACTAATCCCTACAGCTGGTATTTTTGGAACTGCAGTTTTTGTATCAGCCTATAAACTCTGCATTCTCCAGTCTGTTTTGTGTTTTGGGGACAGTAATGTACTGCCCTTTTCCCTGGCTACCTAGTCTTTCTTCAGTGCCCATAAACAATAAATCAGACAACTGGATTCAGAGCCTTCAACATCTTTCCCCCTGTTCTGTGGTTGGAGCTGACCCCTAGACAAGGTCCACCAACACCAAGAAGTACCTGCTGACAGTGTGCTTCAGGGTCATAGCCTTGTGCCCTGGCCCTCACGGACAGGGAATAGAGCCCAAGATGAGACTCAGCAATAAGCTGGGCCACCATCCCAACCCTGCAGACCCCTTCATTACAGCACAGCCCTCCCTACTGAGCAGTACAGTCTGCTCAGGACTTGAAGCACCCTGCAGGGAAGCTACAGGGCTAATGGTGCACAGGCTGCCCAGTTTCTCGCTCAGCCATTCAGCCCACCTTTCTTTCCAAAGCACAGCAGAGCCAGCTGGGCTGTCTGGGGGGGTCCTCGACAGGCCATAAGAGAGACATGATAGCTGGAGGTATCTTTATGTCTACAGTCCCTAAAGAAGGGGCAGAATAATGGAAGAAGATACTTGTGCTTGATACTTGTTCTGGGGCTACTTTGGCACAGGGTTATTGCCAGGGCAACTCTTCGCCTGACAATAGTATATACTTGGGACTTAGATAAAATGCTTCCAGTTTGTGAGCCAGTTAATTCTCCTGGTAGCTGTCTGAGATTACAGCCCTACCTTTCAGACACAGTAAGGCAGACAAGTTAAACCTCTATAAAGTTTATAACCACAAATGACTTCATTTTTTTTTTTCCCTCAAGTGAACCATTTCAGTTGAGTTAGGCAGATTACTTTGTATAATAATAAACCATCTGAAAGCTACCAGGAAGTTTCCAACATATAAAAAATGGCAATCTTATTTAAACTCTGGGAAAGATAATTGTTCGCTCTTGCTGTATGTTTTGCATTCTTGAAGTATATCTTTTAAAGCATAATATACATTTTGAAATCCCATATATGCATCTCTACAACAGTAATGGCTTTCCACAAACTCTGTGGGAGGTGACATTTCAGCAAGATACTTCCCCTTGACTTTGTTTATTCCAGCAGTTTAAATTCTACCTCTGGTGATAGCTGTTAACTTGGCAATGTGAAAAGTGCTACATGATGTGTACTGCGCTCAGTCAGCTCATCAGAAGCTTACCAATTATGACTGTGGAGCCCATTCTTCCTGCCACAGCATGCCACCCACCATGTGTGCCCGGGACAGCTGATCTTCACATGTGCATAAAATCCAAAAGTATACACACATTTACGCAGAGCCTGTACAAAGCAGGCACAATAAGTCTGCTGCTTCTGAGAAGCCTTTTTGTTTCCTGCAATAGCTCATACACAGGCAGTTGAAGATAATTTCCTGCTCCCCATCTGCTTTGGAAATGTCAAAAAGGGGAGCTTTCAAGCCCCACTCTGCAAGGGGATGAGCTTTGTACCTGTCAGGCAAACAGGTTGCCTGTGTTTTAGGCAGAGGACCAAATTGTCAGGGTGGTTGTGAAATAGGAGGTTACAACTATCAGGATTATCCATCTCAACTGCAGCTTGGTCTCCATCCATATCTTTGAGGTGCTTGGGAAAGGAAGTAGATGGAAGTAGATTGTAGACTCAATTAAATAATTGAAATATGCTGGAATAGCCCATGAGTTGGGCACCTCTGCATTATGTAATGAAGAACTTTGTTAACAAAAGCCTTTGTAAGCCTATTTCCCCAGGATGAAAACTGATATCTGTTTAAAGTCTCCTAATGACATCAGCAAGGCAAGATTTAATTCTAGACAGATGCTATTTGTCAACCGTGTAGAGAGTGTTCAAACTTCAAAATAATGCTACCTTTGAGCATTCATTTTTGTTTGGAATATCCCACTGAACATGCAAAATCCAGATTGGGCTTTTTGTTAACCTGTGATTTGTACTTATCCAAAGATATTATTTTTCTTACTTTGAAGAAACTATTTACAAAGTGATTTAGTGCCAGACTCTGGCACCTTTGACTGTGGTCTCTTTTGCATCAGCTAAAATAGAAGTAACTCTGTTCAAGTAAGCAGAGTAACACTAGTGAAAACCCAGAATAAATAATCAGAGAATCAAGGCCTTTGAATAGCAAATGACTCCATAAATAGTCCCATTGATTTCAGTGGTATTTCATGGCATAAGTAGATACGTTAATGGAAACAGCATGCAAGACCCCTAGTGCTTGGACAGAGGGAAAAAAAACAAACCAAAACAAACAGTCCAAGAACTTATAATTATTTTAAAAAAGGGAAAAGATTCCATGGTACATTAGTCAGCTGACATGTTACTAGTTTTTTGTAGGACTTACAAAGACAGAATCAAGTGAGTTGATGACAAGGTTGGCTCCTTTGTTAGCTACTGCGACAATTCAATACACCTGTGACACAAAAGCTGTGTCCCTTATTTAAAAAAAAAACAAGAATCAAATAAAGCCATACCAGTGAAATGCTTTCTGTTACCCTTAAACAAATGCTTCTTTAAGCAAGAAAGAACAACATTTTAGTGAATGGAGCTGCCCCTTTTCGGGAGGTTTATGGGCAGTATCAAAATATGAGAATGTCATAGGATGACCTCCTGTGGCTCTATCGATCTGGGTAACTCAGAAAAACTCTTTTACTTGCTTTGCTTTGAAATCTAGTAAAGAACTAAGTGAAGTCCAAACATGTTTTCTTAATTATGTTTCTTTGGCTAAATGCATTTTTGAAAAGTAGAGAAGTGTTCTCTGGAAATATTTTGTGGCATCTTTAAGCCTGACTATGAGAACTGGGTCTACATCCAGAGAGCAGTAAAACACCTACCCAGCTTTAAGTCTTCTGGAGCCAACAAAACTGTTGCTGGGATCTAATTGCTTTTGCTGTGGACCCATTTCTGAAAGTGACTTTGGGTGGTTTGATTCCACTTAGGGAGTCGGAACACGATGCTCAAGAGCAGGGGAAGAAACCGTGATGACAGAGGAGCATCACAGCCTGAGTAGCAGTGGCATCAGGTCCCCGCACCTTCCTGCCAGTACTGAATTGCTGTCAGCATTCTCAGGGGTGCAGGTGATATATTTCAAGTATTCAATAAAGAACTGTGCACCCACGTACCCTGTGCTGCTGAAAACTTTTGTAATTACAGTAATTCTGATGAAACCACATCAGCCCTGTCCTTGCCTTCCTCTCATTGCTTTTCTTTGTATTCTCTTCTTGTCATATCACACAGTAACTGTAAAAAATGCTTTGTCCAAAACACAAACTCTCAGTTCCGAATGCCACTCTGCTATGAGCAGGAACAGTATTTCAAATAAGCTGCTGGGCATTTGCCTCTATGAATAGCTGCTTCTTTGCTCATGCTAGACTGTAAAAAGCTCATACGTATCTTTTGAGTGCACATTTTTCATTAAGAACCTCCAGAGCACAAAAGGAAGGGGTCACGAAATGCAAAAAAATAGATATCTTTTGCTTTATCGCAAACAGTTCTCTGCTGCGTCTCCTCAGTTATGACCAAGCTGTAGCTATTTTCTATTGAGTGTGGAACATTCTTATCCCTGGGAAATTTTTAAGGGAACTACTTTGAATAAGGTTGTACAGTGCTGATTTTTCAATACTGTCTGAAACTAGTCTGCCATTTCTTCTCTTGCTGTAGAACAGTGAAATGACACAAAATGAATAAAATGTCTCTATCAGGTAAGGGCAAGGCTGTGTACCAGCCCATACCTGTGCCACCCATGGTGCTATCTCATGGCTGAAGGGGAGGAGGGTCTGCCTAGACTCCCAGTTTTGGGGAAAAGGCACTGTTTAGGGCTCACAATGTACGTTGCAACAGTGGTTGGAGGAGGCTGGTCCCCTACGGTTGACTTTCATAACCTTTTGGATTAGGAATAATGTCTTGCTGATATGGGCTCCTACTGAATTATTGATATCCTCAAAACTGAGAGGACAAAGGGAAGCTAATGATATATTTGTGAACCAATACAGCAGTGAAAGATTCCCAAGAAGAAATTTCTCACAATCTCACCACAAGCCTGAGAGCCTCGGTGCTGCTGCAGTTCTGGTTCCTAGTCTTATGAAGACCAGCTCCCTGATCTTCACAAAGCGGGTCTCTAATGTTAAAAATTAATGAAGTTTCTAGTTTACTAGTAAAAAGGTTTCCCAAGCTCCCAGAAAACGTAAATGAAGACTCAAATTATGCTGTTTTCTTAAAATCACTTGTTTTGAAGCAATCTCATGACATTTATGAGGGAGGGGTGTGATGCTTCTTTTATCATTTTTTGGTGTTTGGATAAATTTTTCCTTACTTATCTAAATTAATTTTTTTTTTTTGAAAAGGATTTCTCAAAATATTTTCTTGACTGAGTGATTGTATTATATCTTACTATACTGAAAAAAGCCAACAATGTGTAGTGTGAACTCCTGGGGGCTTTTGAGGGGTCTTATTTCTAAAGGTTTTAAGTTTTCCTTTTTTATTTTCTGGACTGAGGCAAACGTCTTTCCCTCTTCATCTCCTTCTCCCTCTCCTTCTCCCTCTCCCTTTCCCCTCTTTTTCTTTATTCTTTTATTTTCTTGTTTCATTTGTTTTCCTTTTCCTTTTTCTTTCAAACCAGCCAAATTAAAAAAAATAACCAAACAATTTTCAATTTTTTTTTTGTTGAGTTTTGCTCTGAGATAAATTTACTATCCAGGATAGTACCAGTCAGGAGCCCAGCAGCCCAGTGTTCTCTAATTACTCACAAACCTCCCTCTGCAGTATCAGTGCAACTTGATCACACTGCGTCGGTAACGCTGCATCCGGCCTTACAAGCTTGACAGTGGTGGCATGAGAAGGAGTGAAAATTGACAGCAAGTTGACAGAATACCACTGGGACTACTCTGGGGTCCATCACACAGTCATCTTATCCCTATGCCACTAAAAAACTAACACATTTGTCACCAGGATAGCTGTTACAGGGAACTGTCTTAACAGTAGTGGTTTTTTTCGGGTGTTTGCTGTGAATGAGGTTTTCCTCTTCAGCCCCTGGAACTATCCTTATGTATAGATGGAGGAGACGTAAAAGATGGGTAAAAACAAAATCACAAGGGAAGTGGAAAATATTTATTTTCTCCATGTGGATGCATTGTGCTGAGTGCAGCCGGGTGCTGAGATGGACTTCTCAGATGCTATCACACTAACTGCAATATCATGTAGCTGTGTGTCTCCTTCAAGCTTCTCTGCAAAATTCTATAGTGTTATCACTTAGCTGGCTGTGTTCAATCTATACAATCTAAAAAGAGAATGCATTTTCTTTCAGATACTGAGCTTATATTCTGTTCCTGTTGGTGTTCAAAATTCATTGTAACAAGGAGTCATTTTATTGTCGTGGTTCCTTGGTTGTGTTTTGGTTTCTGTTGTCTTAATAGAAATAATGAAACAAATTGTTCTGAGAACAGCAGAACTAACAAAATGACCTTCTGAGGATTTGTATTTGATATTCTTACATCCCTTCCTTTGCCCCATAACAGCAGCTTCTCCATTTGTTCTGAGCTTTATGCCCAACTCCATTAGACTTCCCTTTCCAGTCCCTTCAGCTGTCTTTCGTGTCTGCAGATATCAGCTGTGCAGAAGACATTACATACTTGCAGTAGTTCAGAGCTACTTTTGCACTGACACGCTGGCAGAATACCTGCTGACTGGATAGAAAGAGGTCAATCAAAAAAGGTAACTGCTGAGCTGTGGCTGATGCTTTATTCCTGGTGAGACGCCAGTCTGGCTCTGTGTCCTCAATCCAGCCACCAAATTCAATTACAGTGGTGAGATTTCTCTCCAAAGCTTTGACATCATTCTTATCTTAGGCTGAAATTGGCCAGCAGTTTTGGAAGTTATGAGGACTGTGGGAACAACAGACAACAAATCAGATGGATCAATAATACAATATGTATAAAGGGTAATTAAAAAAATAATGTAAATATCCAAAGTGAATTGTCTCTCAGAAACAAAATAAATTGTAATAGAAAATTAATTGAACTTGTATTCCTAGTTCATATAAGTACTTTGAAAATTCCACTAAGAAAGATTTTTGATAGAGTTAGATTGAGAGAAAAACATGTCTTTTAAAGGCATGGTTACAAAATATGTTAGTTATGAGTCCGTCTTGGCTGAGAAAAGAACAGTTGAATCATGGCACTGACACTGAAATGCTTTCTTCATTTTAAATTTGTGTCTGGCTCAGAACCTTGCACGCTTGCTGCGTGATTTTGACTATCTGTTAGCGCATTCAAGATGTATCATAAATAGCAATATTGAAAACATATGCCACAGGGGAAAGAAATCTGTAATAATACCAGCTGCCATTATATGATAATGAATTTCACTCACTACTAACCTTGGATAAGTGTTTTTTGTAGAGAAACAAGTGGCAAATTTACCAAAGAAAAATGCTTGTAAAACTTTCAAGTTTTTAAGCCAGCTCTAGAAGAGACAATCCCCTTCGATCAAGGGGAAAAATCACCTGGGACTAATGTTGAAGCTGGATCTATCTAGTTTGACTAAACAGTGAATAAGAACAACAGGGTAAGAGTTTTCACTTAAATGGGAAATCCTTTTAAGTCAGCAGTTTTAGGGTACATATTCACAAAAAAAAGAAGAAATAAATTACAGGAAAATTTAAATTGTGTGTTGAAAACCCTTCTAAAAGCTAGAATCTATTAGACAGCAAAGCCGCTTGAGAAACTTCATCAGTAAAAGGTTTATAATCTGGGAAATATGAAAAAGTTTGTCTGTATTACCAAAGATTTGTGTTGAGAAGTAATCAAGCTTTGGAGTGAGAGATCTTAGATGGTGTCATTATTCATTAACAGTTTTAATTTCTATGATTCTGTGCACAGATCTCATGATGAGATCACTTCCCTCTTCTGCATCTAGCTAGCAGATAAAATAACTGTGTATATAATGGCAAATAAGAAATCAGGTTAGTGTTCACATTTAACGGTCACTGAGTATTTTGCTATTAGGACAAAAGTCTGTATATTAATTTCAAATTCTCTATTTAAAGTAAGTTGTATTCCAGCTGGTGACTATTATGTCCTGAAGTGGTGTGATTATCTCCAAGGGAAATCTGCAAGAACACAACTACTTCAGCAATCTTTTGTCAAGGACAAAGTCCATACACACCCACCCACCCACCTTGTATATGTACAATTATCTCCTTTAATGTAGAATTCTAATTATGGATCATATTTATGTATACCTGAAAGCAAATAATTTCTCTTTGGAATGATATAGGGTCTGTTGCAGGTTGTAGGAACAAACACAGCAAAAATACATCTGCAGGATTCTAAACATGCAATACATTAAATAAATCCACATGACTAAATTTGCTTGATTCAGAAGTGTTTTCAAGATACATGAAATGAAGTGTCAGTTCATAACAGGAAGAACAAGACTTTTGAATCAGATGTAGTTTAACTGGGTAAGAGTAAGTGAGTAAGCTTGTAAAGTCTTACTGAGCTTTTCAAAGCAAAAATAATGTATTTGCACTCTCAGAGATTTCACTGGAAGATGGGCTCATGTAAACAGGGAGGATGCAAATGTAACTTTCAGATGCGATTACAACCTGTAGGTTGCTTGACATAGTGTCACATAACTCGTTACAGAAAAGCTGCTGGCTTCATTGATGTCATTTGGATCTTTGTCACTGTCTTAGAGGGGACAAAGTCTGACGGGTGATTTTCAGAAATTTTCTGAAATTCACAAGCAAGTTTTATTTTTTTTGTTGTGTTTTGGCTTCTGTTATTTAAGGCAATAAAGAGAGCTGGTAGGCTTGACGAAGCGCAGACCTCCTTCTGTGTTGCACAGGTGACCCTAACAGGCCAGCACAGGATAAAAAACTTCCTCAAAGAGGACCTCTTTGCCCTGAACAACCCAGCTGAGCTGCTATACAGAGAGGGTAAAATCTTTTCCTTTCAGGTGCACTAGGCTGCTGCATTAAGAGCTTTGGGAGGTACAGGCACATCCAGGGCTTCCTGCACAGTGCCTAGTCCAAGTGGAAAGACCTGTCCCTGAGACAAAGCTGTTTTCTGACAGACCCGTGCTGATCAGTCACAGCACAGGTGTCATGCTGTTAGTATAAATAGTGCACAACAACTCTCAGCTAACGTACAGTTCTTTCAGAAATGTATTTGCTTGGCATCATTTACAGCAGCCCCGAGGTACCATTAACCTCTGCTGAAATACAGGATTCTATAGATCTGTTCTGCCAAGCTGATCTATGGCAAAATAGAGATTCCCAGGCCTCTGTATGCAATTCAGAGAGCTGTTTCTTATTGAATGGTTTGTTTTTCCAGCACAAATAAGGGTCAATCAACATTTTGAAATAACACACAAATGTACCAGTTTTATTAGAATTCATCTCTAACATTTTTACAATGGCCCATGAAAATCAACCCAAGATAATAGCAGGAATAATTGACCAAAGAATAGCAGTTTCTTTAATCAAGGGAACATGATGATTAAATCAAAAGCTTTAGATCTGTGGATATCATCAATGGTCTTTTGTCTATTAATAACAATATGTCATCAGTGAATTTTAAAAAAAGCAGTTGCGAAAGGGTGAAATATCTACATCTAGATGGAGAAAGGTCAGAACAGTATTATTTGTAATTCAATCCATTAACTGTACTGTGGACAGTTTTTCAAGTGATTTAGATTAAAATATATTTCTAAAGTACAGCAATACTTACAAAGAAAGATGCCTAAATCCTACAATTTCTTAACATTCAAGAATTATCTCCTTGGACTCTTTGTTGTTCTAAATAGGATTCAAGCTGTAATATTTTAATTAAAAAAGGAATAAAAGAAACCAGAAGAACAAAATGTTGCTAATCAAAGGCTTGGTTTTGCTTTAGAAGGACTGGCAGAAATATCCCACAGTGCTGAAGCTTCAGAGACACCATCTCTTCCCCTTCCTGTGCTTTAGCCATCGGGACAGTGAGCATTCTTGTACTCCTGTTATGCATCCCAAATCTCTTTTGCACAAGAAGACATGCAGGCCTGTAGGGAAGTTGCTAGCCTAAGAAAAGCAGCCAGCGTACGAAGGCAAGAGCAAGCGTCTGCTGAGTGTCAGCAGGGTCTGTCACAGTGTAGGGCTTTCAGAATCCAAGGAATATCTTTGCACCAAACATCATGGCACAGTGTAGATATAGTTTGTATATATTAGTGCATTAAAAGGTGTAGTAAAAGACCATCTGTACGTACAAAGGACACGAGATGGTATGATTCTTCTATTTCCTGAGCCTGGTGGAAAGGCAGATTACATTTTTCTATGGCAATATTTAGTGGCCTTAGCTCATAGATCCTCCCTTTTCTTTCCACTCTTCCTGCAGTCACCAAGCTACAGTTTCCAAGGGAGAAGTCTTTTACAGACAATGATGTCTTACTGGTCTATCTGTCCTGTGTATTGGCTAGCCAAGAATCCTATAAAAAAGGTGTGAATTTCTATTTAACGCTAGTATCAAAACTTAACCATAAGGAGACCTATTGATTTGGCATAAGCTTCTCAGTTCTTGGCTACTATTGAATGCAAGCACTAATTTTGTCTTCCCCTGATTGTGTCATTAAAATAGATCCTTTGTATTGATCTATTACTCAGAATACATTTTACAAGGACTCTGTAGAAAACTGGCCATAAGGTTTCACATAATTTAGGCATAATGTTTGGGTTTGGTAGACAGTACACACAGCCGGAAAAGTGGCACCAGAGACATTTTTATTGTCTACCTTGGGAAGTCTGTAGAGACAGTATGAGCATCTGCACAATGGTCTTCCACTTTAGCTGTGTGACCACTGAGACTGGAATACAAGGATGGTCCATGGGCTGAACTCGGTCACTTTGTTGGACAGAAATAGTGTGGCTACCCATGTAGACCATATACAGTGAGGTGGAACACGAGAGATGGAAGGAAGCGTGGCTGCCTGCACAACTGTCCTAGAAGTATGTTACACTGAGTATAATCTGTCATATGGTGCTCTTAGCCACAAATAGACAGAGATGAGAAAATTTGTGCTATAAATAAAGCACAAATAAACATACAAATAAAATATAAAATATTTTAAAGCATCTATTCACTTAATTGGTTATAAGTGTGAATTCTTTGCACTTGCATAATTTATTACAAATCCTTTAAGCTCAATAGCAAGTTGGGTTTTTTTTTTTTTAACCTTCAATTATTTTAGCCCTTTCCTACTAGAATCTGTCATTTTCACTTTGTAAGTGCTCATATACTATCAAACTTTTTTCCTGTCCTGAACACTTTTGGTGTATCTATTTCTCTACCTTTTATAGAACCATTTCCTTTAATATCAACAGCTTTTCTGTACTTCTTTCTGACTGCAGCTCATTTGTTGAAATTTCCAATGTATTTTCTAGAATATACTGATAATTTTAACTTTTTTTTTTTTTAATGTGAAGGGATCCTAGCTTATCACAAATTGCCGTAAATTCAAAAGTACAATGTGCTGTAGGCAAGTCCAAAGTATCCAATATGTACTCTTCTTTCATTTTTCCGATCATCTCTATTTAGTTCTGTTAGCACTTTCTCAGAACAGAAAGTAGTCCGTTTAGAAATGATTGGATCATCTGTTTTACCCTCAACCGAGTGACATTCATTCACCTATTAATAGTCTTTTTTTCCCATCCTGATGTCACCAAGAAATAATTTTTTCTACGTAAAACACCAAAAAAACCCACAGGATAACGGGAAATCAACAAGTACATTTAATTATTTTATAGTGTAAGATGTTCTGAATTTTTGATAACATCAGAAATTTAAAAAAAAGAAGTGAAGAAAGAACACTGAAAAAATTGTCAAATAACTAAATGGCTACAGTCATTTCCTTGGGCAAAACGTGCTTTCTCAGGTTATAACTCTACATCAGAGAGTCTAATTTAGACCGATAATTTCTACATAGTTACAATTGCAATCAGTCTTCTATTTTGAAGATACCTTCTATTTTGAGGTATCTTTTTACTCTTTTCATTCATTTAAGAGATTTGAATTTTATTTTTTTTTAGAACAGTAAAGTTAGCCCTTCAGACAAAGTAGACCCACTTCATCCAAGCTCTTTGGCAGAAAATGGAATAAATCTTTTTTTTTCATTTGAAAAAAATTAAAAACAACTTCTCTAAAAATGTGAAGGGGATAGTTGGTCTTGGAGATCTTTTGGTGAAAGAAGAGTTACAGTTGAAGTTTGCTGAAATGCGGTTTAGATAGGTATCATTTTTCTCTTAGGTCTCACTGGTGTTTCTCTGAGAGGAAACCAACTCCCTGTCCAGTGCAGTTTTTCCTGTTCTGTCCCAGGTCTAGGTCATGTTTTTCATAGTACTGTTAATGGTAATATTTTTTTATCATATCAAAATTACATACTTAGTTCTTTATTGCACTGTACTGAACTTTGTAACACCTTCTTACTACAAGCAGGGTCATTGGCTTTGGGCTCTAGCTTGTTTTCAAGATAGAAGGGGTAGTCCAGTCTAGTCTGAATAGTCTTGCCTTCTTGTCCTGTTGATGGTTTTTTTTACAGATCATATACATCCACGTAAGATCACTGTTCAGTTATGCTGGGGAACTAAACTAGAAGAGGATGGATGCTGTAATTGGGTATGAAGGTGATGAACATGGGATCATTCCTGTGAATCACAGTCATTGTCTTGAGGTGGGTGTTGAGCAAGCTCCCTCTCCTGCTTCAGGATGATAACAAATAATAATAAGTAAATAATCATGGTGCCAGACAGTGAGATTTTGCCAGAATGATTCAGTTATCTTTTAGGCACACTGAGCAGGTCAAGTACCTCAAAGACATGAAATCTACCACAGGAAGTAGGCTTCAGTTTGTTAAGTATGAAGACATCTATCTTTGATCAGATTCACTTTTTTTAAAAGGAATGGGATGGAAGAGTCAGGCATCCCAGAGTAGAACACCAAAATTCATAAAACAGAAACTCATTTAAGACCATGAACTCTCCCATGCGGAACTATATACAGAGTGTTGAAAAGTCAGAGCATTCACTGTTCTGAATGAACCCTGATGTTCATATGGACTCTGAGGACAAAGCAGTCTGTGCTTGTAGGGGTAAGCCATATGGCATGTATACAATGGATCCAACACATCCAGTTATAGATCCATTGAACATGAAGTTCTATCTGTCATTCAGAAAAGTGTGCAGCTACCTGTAAAAATGAAAAAAGAAGATCATGGAATGGATCCTCTTAGAAGCTATGCCAAGGCACATGGGGGACAGGGAGGTGATTTGAGACAGCCAGCCCTTCACCAAGGGCAAGTCCTGCCTGACCAACCTAGTGGCCTTCTATGATGGAGTGACTACATCAGAGGACAAGGGAAGAGCTACGGGTGTTATCTATCTGGACTTCTGTAATGCCTTTGACATGGTCCTCCACAACATCCTTCTCTCTAAATTGGAGAGGTATGGATTTGATGGGTGGGCTGGTGGGTGGATGAGGAATTGGTTGGATGGTCATACCCAGAGGGTAGTGATCAATGGCTCAATGTCCAGATGGAGATGGGTGACAATAGTTTCCCTCAGAGGTCTGTATTGGGACAATATCAATGTTTTCAACAATGACATAGACAGTGGCATCGAGTGCACCCTCAGCAAGGTTTTGTTCGACACCGAGCTGAGTGGTGTAGTCGACACACCTGAGGGACAGGATGCTATCCAGAGGGGCCTGGACAGGTTTGAGAAGTGGGACGATGTCAACCTCATGAGGTTCAGGTCAGATGGCCTGACCAGGGTCTGATGCAGGGTTCTGCACCTGGTTTGGGGCACTCCCAGGTATCAAGACAGGCTGGAGAATGAAGAGATTGAGAGTAGCCCTGCTGAGGGCTTGGGAATACCGGTGGATGAAAAGCTGGACATGAGTCAACAACGTGCACTCACAGCCCAGAGAGTCAACTGTATCCATGGCTTCATCAAAAGAAGCTTGGCCAGCTGGTTGAGGGAGTTGATTCCAGGCTTCTACTCTGCTCTGGTGAGACTTCATCTGGAGTACTGCATCCAGCTCTGGAGCCCTCAGCACAGGAAATACACAGACCTGTGTCCAGAGGAGGTCCAGAAAAAGGATCAGAGGGCTAGAACACCTCTCCTGTGAGGACAGGATGAGAGAGTTTGGCTTGTTCAGTGTGGAGAAGAAAAGGCTCCAGGGAGACGTTATTGTGGCCTTTCAGTACTTAAAAGGAGCCTATAGGAAAGATGGGGAGGGACTCATTCTCAGGGCCTGTTGTAATAGGACAAAGGGTAATGGCATTAAATGTAAAGAGGGAAGATTTAGACTAGATATAAGGAATTTTTTCTTTTCAATAAGGGCAGCAAAACACTGGAACAACTTGCCCAGAGAGGTTGCAGATGCTCCATCCCTTGAAACTTTGAAGGTCAAGTTGGACGGGGCTCTGAGCAACCTGATCCAGTTGAAGATGTCTCTGCTCATTGCAGGGTAGGTTGGACCAGATGACCTTTGAAGGTCCCTTCCAGCACAAACTATTCTATGTTTCTGTTTCACATTCTTTTTACAAGAGATAAAAGAGCTGAACATGGGAAATCCTGTACTATGTGGGATGTTGAGAAACTCTAGTGCTGGCTGATAGGCTCTTGGAGACCAGAAACTGGACTGTTGTCTGTGGATGATATTTTTCCAAATTATTTAACAGAACATTGGACTTTCTATGAGCTTTCTGATGAAAGTGATTATTTTCTCCTATAGAATACATATATTCATAAGTACATTAGAAATTAAACCTTTTTCTTCTTGAACACTTCTAAGCTATTATCACTGACTTTATTTTTGCTAAATAAGGGTTTATTTTTTTACAGAGGCAAATATGAACAATTTACATTTTTACAATTTACTGAAGACAGTATTTTTGACATAGGAAACAGGTATTGTGCTATTAGGATGTAATATAACATGAGGGAAAAATAATCCTGGAGAAATAATAGAGCAGTAGCAAAGATGGCAGCTAGAACCTGAAGGCATGAGGCAACTGGAAGAGAAGATCTAATTCCACATAGTAAGGTTTCAATATGTTTGAAACCTTCTACAGAGAATGTGGAAGAATCAATTAACAGCATATATGCTGGTATCCAGGTTTAACCATTTAAAAATTTCTGTCAATAAGCAAAATTTGTTTTTGAAGTACCTAGTAAAATATAGAATGTCAAAACAATGTTCTGAGTACAGTATTCAATGGTTTTACAAGGACTCTTAAAATTGTTGAGACCTCATTACTGTTCTATCCCCTCTTCTCTTTTCTGTCCTGGACTTGAAATTTACATTGTTATCCTGTCCCTATTCATGGCTTAATTTTATTTTATAAGTTTGGAAATACGAAATACAAATGATACTGATATTATGTCTTTCTATGTATATATATTTTTCTAAAGGCAAGAATGGGCACTTTCTTAATTTTGGACTTTTGTAGTAGTGTTTGTGTATGAGACAAGTAGTTTAAGATGTAAATAAGATATCCTGTTGGCTTTAAAATATCAGTGAGGTCAACTAGTCTTTTCCAAAATTATGGTTCACAGTATATAATTATAATTTCTTAAAATAATGAAGTAAAACTACATATACACAATATAAATATCTCTATAAATAAAACACTTGGATTTACTATTTACTACTACTTTTCTTTTTCTACTTATATCTCCTAGGATAAAAATATTTCAAGACTTTTTTTTTTTTTTTCATCAGGTGAAGATTGCAAACCTTTTTCCAAAAAAAAAGTCAAACTAAGAAAAAGATATCTCACAGGATCTGAGGACCCTAGGAACAATGAGATTTAAGATTGATGCCATATTCTGTGAGACAGAAAAATGGACATAGGAATGTAATTTAGATTGCTACTTCCCATTTTCCATACTTTGAGCCCCAAAGAATTTCCTGCCCCAGGCTTTTTACACAACCATTGTTACATTTTTTGCAGTCTGGAACTAGTTTCAGATTTTTGCCTTAGCCATATTACCTGGTTAAATCTACATTCCCTTGAAATGCTTTCTACTTCTGTAGTACCTCAGGAAATATGCCAAGATTCTATTAGTTAATATGTTTTATTCTTCAGCACTTTGCTTCTAGTTTTCTGTTCCAGGGTTTGCAGACCCTAACTGTGGTTACCCAGAGTTTCCTCACAGTCTGGCTTTCATTGATTTGTAATATAATTCTGCTTATTCTGTGGAGTATCTTACACAGTGTGTAGGTTCACTAATACTGGGTAGCAGTATTAGCCAAATTACCCTCAAAACAAGGGTGGCAAAAATGAGTCTACATAAACCTGGCCAGTTAAACATTGGTAATAATAAGACAGTTGTGTAAAGGTTATACTTACTGCTTTCGATTTGAAACTGTATTAATTCCCCAAATTTTTTTTTTTTGTGTGTGTGTGTGTTTTTTTTCAGTCCTACCAGAAAGTTGACTTCCTTAATAAACTGGTGAGGTTCCCAGTAGCTGCAAGAGTATTCCACTGCACACTGCCTGTATAGGGCTACCTGCTTCATCTGGGCATCTTGCCACAAGAGGGAAGCAGGTGACATCTCACCTCAAAGTCTCTTTAGCTGAGGCAGAACGAAGGGGCATGGTGGTCCTGACACCCCAACATGCCTAGACAGTAACGTTCTCCTGGTGGTATTTTTTCCAGCTTAATGTAAATCAGTCATGCATAGGAATCAGCCCCATACGCATGACCCCCCCAAACCAGGAAGCATAAAATACTCAAAGGCGGCTTAAACTTTGTATTTTACATAAACATTAATCTGCCTGTGACCTTAGAGTGCACTGGTTACAGTTTGGCTGGGTGACAGGATCTGTATGCAAGAGAAACAGAGCAATTCTGCAGAGGAATTGGAAATAATTTTGAAAGTCTTGTTCACTGTAGATGAGATTGTTAAATTCGTTATACAGGAATGAGTAATTTTTAGATAAGTGTTTTAGGTCTCCCAAGTGATTTGCATGTATAATCAAATGAAAAGACCTCTGAAATATTGAAACTGTAGATGAGAAAAGTGAAATTCTATTAAGAAAGAAAGAACCTCCACATTTATAGCGCATTCAGAGAACATATCAGAGTATAAATTTAATGCAATGCAGCAATGTTCATCTTACTTTAAAGGTAATTATATAGAAAAAGGGGCATTTAAAATGTATAAGTAGAGGCTTTTTTTGCACTCATACAGCATATAATTAAAAAAGTTCTTTAAACCTATTCATAAAAGAAAGTAATAAACCACTTGTAAATAATGGCAGTCTCATATTCTTTACAGTTAAATGTCAATAATCTGAATGTCTTTTTTATACTCAGTTATAAAACTACATTTTTGACATATTAAGTAGAAGCAGGTATTACTAGTATGGCATTTCAGTTTTCTAGAGATTTAGACATATTCATATAAAAAGGATGCAAAATGAAGAACTGTAGCTATAGAAAACTGGAATGCTTGCATATTAAATCAATACTCTACCTGCAAAACACAAAGCAATAACAGAAAAATGAAGTTGCAGAACATTTCATAGCAAAATTAAAAGGTGTAGGTGTTGAGACCTTAAAATACTAAGCTATAGGTGCAGAACAAGAGAACAAGAGAACTACAAAGGAAAGTATCAAAGCTTGTAGTATTGAACAATCAATGAATATTGGTTTGTTTTGCAGCAATTATTGAATCTTCACAAGATTAATTTGTGAAAACAAGTCCAGCTTTCTTCAGTGCTCATTCGTTTATGAGTCAACACTTCTCAGAAATAAGGAGGGAGGTGGAAATAGGGAGAGATTAAAGAAAATATAAAATAATGAAGGAAAAGACTATAGATCATAAATAACTTCTTGACCTCTTTGCTTCTTTGGTTTGATTTGGTTATTTTTAGTTCCTCACCTCATTCTTTGATAGCCTGTATTGCACAGCAGACCCCTGTTCTGACACATAGTGTCTTGAATAGCCAAAGAGCTGGATGCGTCCAATATATTCTGCTGTTTGACCTTGCCCTTGAGTTTGTGGGTACTCAAGTAGAGGTATACAGCTGGCTGTGAGAATAGGATTACTACGTGCTGGGTCCTACCAAACCAAAATGACAGAAAGACTGGGCTACATTGAAGATTTCAGATCAAATTACTTCAGCTTGTTTTCTTTCAAATTTTTTTTTATTTTCCTCTGATTTGACTGCATATGTTTAGGAACATCTAAGATTTCTTTCATGTTTACTACTGTCCATCGAAAGACATGGCACCTTGCCAATTTCTAGCAAGATGCAAGAAAAAAAAATCAATACTTCCCTGAAATTAGGCTTCAGTTGTCATTGCTGTAATTCAGACACTGCACCTTAAAAGCCACAGTTCATGTTGTGCCAAACCTTGCCTGGTCGCACTTCTTAGTTGTCCACAAAATATGCTGAATATGCAAATTCTTGTTGGAATGATTCAAAATCTTAAAAAAAATCTTGATTTTATATCAGAAATATAAATAGGATGCCTGCATGAAATAATTGCTAAATATCTAATAATATCATAGGTAAGGTTTTCCAAAGGACTTGTTTCCCTGTTAGAATCACCAAAATTTCTTCCTCATATTTTTAGCTAAAAGGTAATTATGTCTGAACAGTCTTCTATAGTCTATTTAAGATATTGTATTGATAGACACATTATATTGTATAGATAGATACATTCATATCTACATATAAATATAGATACATCTATGTATCAGTCTATATGCATGTATTCACATACATATATGTCTGCATATTTTTCAAGGTACATTGAAACAAAGTGATTGAAATAGCTAAATTTTTTTGCTACTCAGTTTTATTTTATGATGAAAGAAAGCACCATTGGTTCTTGTATCAACATTAGCAATCACTTTTAAAAGGCAAAGTTGCAGATTTTTCAAGAGTTGAACCAGAGGGATTTCAGATAAGGGCGGCTTCCAGGTGTTCCTCTCTCTATCTTGGCTATGAAGGAAGATTAGGTTAAGTGAAGCCATGTGCAAACTGTAAAAGGACACTGTAAGAATCTTTTCACTTATTCAGTGTAGTGCCCTGACTGAACACAATCATGTCTCCTTCCTGCCTGCGTGCTCATATCTCCTTTCCAGGCAAATCCAGGAGCAAGGGGAACAGTGGTGAAGCCTGGGGTACTTCATGCAGCACAGAGTGCTGGTGCAACCAGGTCTGACAGTTTAAACTCAGTCTAAATTCCTCTTAGGAACCTCACTTAGAGTCTTCACATTAGATGGAATAAATTCAGTCTTTAGTCTTTTAACACAGGAATTAAAATATCATTTGCTGTTAGATTGAGTTTATACGGGGTTGTTCCAGTTCTTTCCCGTATGCACCTCAAGACAATCTTCCACATGCATGATATCCATCCTAAGATGAGGGAAGTCACTCACTCCTCTGCCTGTATGTAGTTCAAATTCACAATATTTCTCCTTCAGATCACCCAATGTGTCATTGCCTGTGCTCAGAAGGGTGGAAAATAAGTGGTCAGACAGCAACAGTGGACTAGCAAAAAATTTAAGGAAATATTTAACTGAGTTTTTTGAAACTAAAAATTCTGGATCACTATGGAATCAGCACTAGAAAATCCTTCCCTGTGGCAAAATCTGCTGGTACATCTGATTCCTCTTTTTGCTTCATTTCCATGCTGGAATGAAGAAGACTGAAACAAATGAACAAATTTAATTTTGATGCCAATGTAGCATCACTGCAATGTGGGGAGGTTCTGAAAAAGCAGAAATCTGGTCTATAGCAAGGAGATTCAGACTTCTCCAACACTCTACTTGATCAGACTTCTGAAGTTGAAGTTCTCCCAGGCTTGCTAGTGATGAGAAAGTAGACAATAACAAGTCAGGAGATTGAAAGCACAAGTGCTACAAGAATATAAAGAACATGCAAACTAAATGCATTTTTGATTAATATCTGGAATTGTAGGTTAGAGGATATCTGGCTGATGAAGTTGTTCCTGTTTTTTGGTCTCATCTGCATTTTTTAATTAAAACTATCAAACATATTTAGAATTCTTGTAACAATTAGTGATCATGCAACAAAAGTGCATACCTACTTCAAAGACATTGCTACTACTTTCTGAATTTAAACATGATGGCGTTTAAATGGGATTATTGAACTGGTAACCCAATGATCATTCCTCTTTTTCTTTCTTCCATTCCAAATAGTAGTTTATTCATGGGATGGGAATCTTTGTCTTCTTTCTGAACTCAGACCTTGACACTGTGAAGCAAGAGCCTATGTTGATATTCATGATCTGGGAATTGAAAGCTGCTTGCTTTTTCAATCTCCTAAAATTTGAATTTAATATTTTATTAAATGTACCATAGTTATTCCTGAATTTGTGCAGCGAACAAATGTGAAAGAAAAATTATATAGACAATTTTAAATCCAAAGGCTGGAGAATGTATGTGCACAAGTAAAATAAGGAATAAAAAAAAAAATCTAAAGAATTTAAATCATAGAAATTTCATCAAACATTTTTCTGCTATAAAAGAAACATAGCTTTACGTACATTAAGGCTAACTCCCTAGTGTGACTCTGTAAATCTTGTTCTTTTCACTTTACTTGGATGTTAAACTATTTAAGAAAGTAACTTACCACTTCACTGTTGTGCAGTATGACACTGTTTCTACAAAAATCACCATCTCGGTAACTTGTTCCAGGAGAAATCCAATGAGCTAAACATCTTGAGTTACTCATTTTTACCCCTTCACCACTATGACAAGTGTTTCTTGAACCTTGCTTAAAAGTTCTTTCTCATCCTTGCAGGGCACCTGGAAGCTTATCAAGTCCGGGCTATTTTGAGCTGTGAGTGGGTGGGAGGTAGTAAAATGAGGATTAGATTCTCATGTTTGATGGATTATTGTGATAGTAAGGAAGACCCAGCTAATCACAGCATAACCACTGGCATGAGCAGATGTGAAAAGGCAAGTGCAGTTTTAAGCAGCTAAACTATTAGCAGTAGCTACATAGCTGTAACAGTGCCATTTATTGAAAGAGACTTCAAATACAGGAAGGGACATCAACATGATTAAAGAGACTGAGTAAGCATTGGACAGTAAAGAGTAAAATAAAATAATAGAGTGTACTTATCAATGAGAAAACTGGGCAGTGACTTTTGATGTGAATAACTTAATAGAGTGAAGCGAAATCTGAGAAAGTAATGGCAAAATCAGTGATTAAAAGCTGAAGCTAGACAAATTCAATTCAGAAAGGAGAAGATATATTTAACAGAAGGATGATTCATGCAAATTGTTGCAGAGAGTCGTCTAATTACAAAAGTAATTACCTCAATGCAAATGTACCTTTATTGGGCTGTGAGGTACAAAAGCACATCAAATGACCTATAGGTCTTTTTTGACCTTAAACTCTAGTGATATATATTACAAAATATGAGACATCTTTGCTGTTCTTTCCAAGTCCCTTATCTGAGAGTTCATGGGGGGCTGTTAAAATAGGGAATAGATCCCTATGCCAGTTGTTTTTCCAAAAGTTTCAAGGATGAAAGAGTTCTACCAATAGATATGATAGTTCGTCTTCAGGCCTCAGAACTGGTGCTCTGCCAAGATCAA
Source organism: Gallinago undulata (assembly GCA_026546715.1). Lineage (NCBI taxonomy): Eukaryota > Metazoa > Chordata > Aves > Charadriiformes > Scolopacidae > Gallinago > Gallinago undulata. The sequence continues at coordinate 34,465,098 of JAOTQQ010000041.1, read as the reverse complement.
AAGAGCAGGTGCTACTGCTTGTTACTGTTTTAGAATCTGCAAACTCAGGGAGACATCTATTGTTTTGCTTAGCTTTATGAGAAAAATAAGGGGAAAATTCCTATATAAAGGACAATAAATTAATACAGATGCTGATTTAAAACCAATAATGCTAAAACATAGAATTAAACGAGCCAAAGTTATTAGGGAAACCAGTCAGAAATGTGTCTGATCAGTCAGACCTGCTTATTGTTTGAAAAAAAAAACAGGTTTATTTTTATCAGATCTGAAATGAAGGATTAAGTCTAGTATAAAAGTTCATCTCTTAGAAAAGAGGAAGACTGAAGCAGGCAGTGTTTTTTGGGGGAAGGGATGCTGTTGTAGAGGCACGCCAAGAAAGAAGGAAACTGTCTTTCCTTAACAGTTGTAGGCAGAATTTGTACCAGAGCCATGGTACTAAGGCTGAATCACTAGAGGATGTGTTTAAAACAGCTTGGTCTATTCAAGTTTTAGAAGAGCTGATGAACTGCAGTTTCAGTAGGGAGAAAAAAAAGAAAAAAAAAAAAGAAGAAAAGCGAAACTATAGCAAGGCTGGGGCAAGAGGCCCATATGCTGACTTTCTGAGTAGCCGCTTATGTGATAGTAAAGGTAAGAAGCTTTTGCCACTTAGTTTTTGCTGCTCTCTCATTACATGTGCATGTGGAAAGAAGGCAGGATGATATTAAACTGACATGCTGCCCCAACTGCCAGAATGTCTTGTTATGGCTTCAAAGTCTAGATTCACACAGCAGAAGGCACTGTCTGCTTTACTCACTTGCACACTAGTAAGGGCTCTCATACAGCCTGTGGAAAACCTGGACTCAAATCCCTCTTCTGCTGTTGGAAGACTAGAAAATATAAGTCTTTTTTATTTCGTTGGTAAGAAGAAACTCAATTGCCAGACTGTAGGGTATTTTGAAATTGAGAACTTCTCAGTCTCTTCTGTTAGCTCTTTTTCATTTCACATGGCATACTTAAATGTTCTTTGAGTTAGAACAAAAATAGCTATCTAGTGCCTCAAACACCTGCCTGGAAGATCGAGAACCTGAGGTTTTTGATCCTGTTTGACTTAATGATAGACACAAACAGCGCCTGTGTCAACTTGCTCTCACTTCTCGGTGCGTGAGCCACGGTGTCACTCTCACCAGGGCTGACGCTCAAGGCAGCAGCACTGATGTTCCCAAAGGAGGAAGCTGTTGATGACACATAAGGGTGAAACTTCTTGATGGGATTCAACCTGCAGCTGTGGTCAAATACAATTGCTGGTAAACTTTCTTTTGCCCATGTGGATCACACTCTGGACTTTGATTTGCAGGTGCCAGTTGTGCTCACTACCTTCCTTGCTCTTGTGTGTCTGTCTTGTTGTCCATTCTTTCTCCAGTCTGATTCATAATTTCTGTATTTGACTGATTTTTTGGGGGTCTTAAATTCCATCTTCTTTTGATCCTTCCTATATTATTCTGTCTTCCTCAGAATGACCTGGCTTTGTTTCAGGCTGTGATTACTATTTGCAGTACAAGTCTCCAGGAAACCAGCAGGCTCTAAAATTCCCATTACTATTTTTGATGTACAAATCCCTCATGTTGATGGAAAGATCCAAGGGTAATTGCAAAGGCAATATCTTCAAGCTATTGTTTCATATGTTTTTTAAGTAGTTATCAATTCCTAGGATGTAAAAAAGTTTATTATGAAAATTTTGAACACAGACTATACCATTCTAATAAACTATTCCTGTTTCATCTTTCCTTTTATGCAGATATAAAATTGCAGATCTTTGTCAGAAATGAGTTATCTCAGCAGGGTGCAGAACAATAATTATTCATGCCAGGACTGCGGTGATAGACATTACTCATAACGACTCAAATTAATCATAAGGCATATGATTGATGATGAGTACATAGAATTGTGTGGTGTGGACGTATGAAGACTGTGGATATTGTTAAACATGTCTTTGATCCAAAATCAGAGGTGATTTTTTTGAGAGAGCTCAAATCATCTGGCTATTTCATTTAGTCATTAATATGGATCCACATAGCAAATAAAGGCACTCAAAGGCACTTCAGTTGCCACTGGCAACTTTAAAATCTGTGAAAGAAGAGGCTATAAACATTATTGCTTCACCACAGAAAATTGTCAGCAAATCATACCAACATAACATTGTATGCTTAGGACCCATATATGGATCTTATGGGTGGTGTGTCAAGTCAAAGAGAGATTAAGAAACAAGCACTTCACGGTTATTTTGGTTAGGTAGAAGAAGGATATGACTTTTCCACTTTTGGGGATTTTGTTTTCTTAATCACGTGCTCTTAGCTGATAATGAAGGGTCAGGTTGATGCCTAGGTTTATCTGTCCTTACTGAAGCACTAAGTCTCTGCATGGCCTCCATAGATTTTGAGTTTCCCATAGGAAGGAGAATAAAGGTTTTTCACTTAGAACTCTGTTCTTTTCCATGTCCCCTGCACACATGAGGAGGGTGTGAAAGTAATCTTGGCTCTCGCCTCTCAACATGGCAGCGAGCTGAGCTGAGCTGGCAGGGGTGGTAAATAGTCTATACTATAGAGTGTTTGGAGGTCACTTTCTGGAGCAGGTAGGCGGTTGAGGCTGAGAAAGGGGTGGGTACTCTCCGAGTCACAATTTCTTCTCCAGCTTGCTCTGGAGGTGCCGTAACTACTTGCTGTCCCAGCCATGGGCAATTGAACAGAGGCTCAATTTGGCCCTCAATAAAGAAGAAATCATGAGTCTGAGAAAAATTGTTCCATTTCATGAACCAATTTTCTCATGAGAAGACACAGCACATCTACAGAATTTCTGCAAACAGCACAGAAGACAGATGTATATTATCTGTGATGAGAGGAAATGGCTGAATTGCTTATTGGGAAAAAATTAGTTTCCTTGATGACTCATTATTTCAAAAATTGCCTGTCAAGTTAATAGGCAGACTTTATTATTATTATCATTTATTTTTTCTATTACAGTAGCACTCAGGGGCTACAGTCAAAAACTGGGGTCTCACTGTGCTAAGCACCATGTACAAATAAAATCTTCTTATGGTCTCTGCCCCAAGAAGCTTACTGTTTTGAATCCTGAGATTGCAAAAATTTGGGCATATATTTTATTTCAAATCTCTGGGTAAGTATTTTGAATTCACTTCCAGCACTGCTAATCAATAAAGAGCTTTCTGCAAAACAAAATGCTGATAAATTTTGCCTTTTTTTTTTCTAAAAGAATTTTTTAATAGCAGAGGAAATAGCTTGAAATGGTAGAACCATTCAGGAGAATCCAAATTTATGTTTGTCCTTAGCAGATGATGGCATGAGAAAATGCAAAATGAACTCTGATACAGAAGCCTGGACAACTGGTAGAAGTACTGACTGCTGTGGTTTTGATTAATTTGACATCTTCTAGAAATGCTCAAATGGGTAGATTCAATAATAATAATTTTAGCTTGACAAAATATGTATGGTCAGTATACATATACATAAGATACCATTTGCCAAATAATGAGTTTGTTAGCAATATTTTTTTTAGCACTGTCACATTAAAAATGCAGCATTAAATGAAGCCATTCAGTACTGGAACCAGTAGAAAAATGTTTTAGAAACTATTAGATCCAGGAAACAAAGAGGATATAAGTTCTTAAAAAGCTATATTTTAATAGATGCTGAATAATAAGCAAATCATTAGGTACTGTGTCATGATGCCTTTACAGCTTTGCCTGTATTTTTAGTAGTAACTATATCTCCATACCTCCCACCTTCATATCTTGTCCATTATTTTTACTTACTTAATTTGGCAACTCTAATTGACGATAATTTCAGAGCCACTGTATCTTCTTAAAGTAATTCATATCACATTCACCTAGCAGTATGAGCTGCCCACTCCTTGTATTTCAATGGAGATTTTCAAAGAGAACACTTTGTTAGGAATGTATTCACCATTTATTTTAACGTGCTCAAAAATTATCTTGCTAGTCTATAAAAATAACAGTACCTCAATTTTAAAACAGTCTATTTTCAGAAGTGGTACCACACTTATTTGCCTCAGGCCTGACTTTGACATTGTCTTTTGATATTAGTCTAATTTATATATATTTGATGTTGGGTAGTTTATTTCTTAAAAATGTAGATTTCAAAATCACAGAGGCAGAAGTTATTCAATATTTTTTCCTAGAATGTAGAAGCATGAAGCTTTTAAAGCAAAGGTTAAGAGCTGCTTTTACATCTACTTTATATTCCTGTATAGTGCACTACCGAAGCTTTTTTTTGTGGCATTTCCTAAATGCAAATGAGGAAAAACTTCAAAGACTGGTGATTTAGACCTTTCTATTCTAGATTTTTATTGAACTTCTCATTAATATTCCAGCTCTAGAGTATGGTTTTCTCTTGTTACCTGAAGGCTATTGCTCCTTCCAGTCAGTTGCACTATATTATTTTTTTCAGTTGGCTTTTCTTAATGAAGTGTAGTTTATTTACAGAATTAACTGCCCTGTCCCCTAAAATTTGTGGCAATATGATAGCGTGCATCACCCATGTATGCAACAGATTTCAGGTAAAGGTGAGAATGGAACCTCACAACTTTTTAAGCATTTCATCTCAGTTTTTTAAATGCCTGAACACTTTCTCCAGGTGTATCTTTTTGATAAGCAGAGCAATGAAAATGCTCATGAATCTGTTCAGAAACAGAACTAGTTCTGGTCCACAGTGCTGCTCCCAGTGTGTATTGGCTGTGCATTTTTTTTTGTTATGTTAAAACATTGAGGTATAGTGAATGGTTTTATTTCTCGATGTCTGAGGGCCAACCATATCATTTCGATATTGTATTTTAGAAAATTATTTTCCAAGTTTTTTTCCCAGTAATGGTATCCCCCCCACCTCCCCTCAGTATTATTGACTATCTTTCCATCTATACTTCTCAATTAGTTTTGAAGAATGTCATTGTGTACCCTGAGTCTGGGAAGTGAAGTAATCAAGTAATATTCAGAATCACTGGGCCATGTAATCTGATTATGAATGTTTACCTTGTGATTCTGCTATAGAGGAGATTCAAAGCAGTGGGAAGGACACATGGAGAAACATTCAAAAATGAGCTCTCAGAAGTTTATCCTTCTGAAATGAATATTCCTAACTGTAAATCTTATTTGCAGTTACAGAGGTTAAAAATAACAACCCTTTTGTGCTGTACAGGAAAGTTTCTCTTTTAACTTAATACATCAGCTAGTAATTCTTCTATTTTTACTTGATATTGTCCACTCAAGCTTGCTCAAAGCTATTTTATTAGATGTGAGGCTACCAGAGGAGAATGAATCAAAGAATTTTGGAAGAAACTTTTCTGTTAAATGTTTTGGGCAGGTGGATACTGGGGATGAAATTGGTTCTTTGAAGCACTGAGGTTGCCTGACGTTGTACAGCAGTAGCAGAAGAATTAATTGATGCCTTGTTTGTGCTCACATTGGCTCTGTAAGAGAGAAATTTATCTCTGTAAGAGATAAATTGGAAAAGAATTAAAAATGAATGTTCAGAGACAGTGAGAAACAGAGAGCAATCTAAGAGTCTTGGGAAAGCCATTGGCTACATAAGGATTGGATTGAGGTGAAGAGTCAAAAGAATATGTGATTTTGGTGAAGTGAAGCATCTTCAGAAATATGAACTCCTAAAGTTATTCTGAAGATTAACCTGGATGCATGACAAGTAGCATATCTGCTGGGGGGTCATTTCAGATCCTAAAAATACCTTGAAATGAGCAGAGCTTTTTAATGAAAAATTGTGTGTGTGTGAATAATACCAAGAACACTAGAGTGAGGAGATGCTATTAGGGTTTATGGGCTACAAGTTCCCATATCTACTGATATCAGTGATGATTCAGTCACCGTCTTACACCAACACAGTTTATGAGGTTCTATTTTTGTCTGCAGAACCTGATGGTGTTCTTATAGGGCAGCTATGATTAAAGAGAGTGTGCATCTTCCCATCAGCAAGTGAAGGCAAAGTGGGTGGGAGAGAGGAGGGGAGGGAAGGGAAGGGAAGGGAAGGGAAGGGAAGGGAAGGGAAGGGAAGGGAAGGGAAGGGAAGGGAAGGGA
>JAOTQQ010000041.1:34339521-34449264 GCA_026546715.1 Gallinago undulata | reverse complement strand
GAGTTGGACTAGATGATCTCTATGGTCCCTTCCAACTCCAAAAATTCAGTGAAATTCAGTGAAATTCAGTGAAAGCTAGGGCTTCAACTTTTTAGCAGTGAAACCAGGCCTTTAAAGCCTCATGTTGTTTTTGGCAGACATTCTCCTCCTCCCCATCTTATTTACACTCTCTGTTCACGTTGGCTCTTCTTTGCAGCCTGTTATTTGCAGAGCAGAGCTTCTTTGCACTTCCTTCTGCCAGCCTCCAGCTGATCATGAGCCACAGAACAGTCACCCAGAAACCTGTCACCACTGGAATGGTGCGGCAGAACGGGGGATACGGAGTTGGACTGCAAACCCTGTACGACAGGCTGTGGAAGAGGCTGAGTCAGCCCCTTGCTCAAAAGGCCATTATAGCATTCAGTTGCTGATCTACTTGCCATGTGCGATTGCACATTGCTGTTAAAATGGCATATTGGCCCTAATCCTGAAAAGCTTTCAGCCACGTACGGATTCAGTGAGATAAAGGACTATAGGGAGATGCCTACATTTCCTATAAGGACATCATATTGGTAAAAAGGCTAGGTACAGTGATCTCGCAGTATTTTGTAATACAAAACTGTGGGCAAGAACATAAACGTGCATATATGTGATTTGCACATATGTATAGTGCTTCTCTGTAACTGAACGACATTACCAGGGGGATAATGAGGCCCACAAATAGCATAGTCAACAAATTTGACTTGCTATTTTTATGTCTTTCATTCGTGAACTGCCAAGGAGTAGATTGCTATATCCTCGAATTTATCTTTGAAAATCATCTACAAATAACTTGTCTGTGAAACTCGTTTGACAGGGTGCCTTACATGATCACCTCTCTATCGATCCATGGAGGGTGTGAGTTTGTTCTAATCTTTAAACTAGCAAGACTAGTTCTTTAACTCAGCCAGTAGCAGTTTGTGCTCTCAACTCTCAAAATTCATTTAGCATTGAGGACACTGTGCAGCACTCTTAGATACGTAAGAATCTTTATTCTGCACCTGACTGAGAGCGTGACATCAAATTTCATACAGTACCATACATTGCACTCTGCTTAGTATACAGCAACATGTAAAGAGAAAGATGGGGAGCTCCGGACTCCTCGCAGCTGGATGAGCACTCCAACCATGCTGTGCTGCTCCTGCAGTCTTTGCTGTCAATGTGAACAAGGGTGCCTGTGGTAGGCTTCCACAGCCACAGTACCTAAAATACATGAATATAAACAAATTACATATATGCATGTCTGTCTACTCTGCATGTACGTATATATTTTTATGTATACATATGTAGATCTGCTGGCAACAACATGTTCGTTTTACCAAATTATCAGTTCTTTCCTTCAGCTAATCCAAAGCATAAATACTAACGATATTATGGCATGGCCTGTCTATCTCTGCCTCTATGTTCAAAATATTTCAGTGAAAAAGAAAGGTATTTCCATGATAAAACTCTTTTTTTAGTTGGCAAGTCTGATGAGTCTTAATTTTTGGTTGGGGTAAAGCAGTGTTTCTAGATGAAGAGGGACCAAAAGTGCTTTTACCTCACTAATGCCTTAATGGCAGCTGATGCAATATGTACATTACAGGGCTTGTTTTCTTTTTTTTTTTTGTCCTGTGGTTATACAGCTGGTACACTCCAGGCTGCTTGCCTTCCCACGTTAAGTCTGATTTGTCCATCTCGTTAGTAGTTATATACACCTTAATGCTTGTTGTCTGGGAAATTTAACAAATATGTCTCTGAGATAGCAGGTGCTCCTGGTGCTCAGGGGTTAGTAATTTCAAATATGCTGGGGTTCATCGCCTAGGGAATATGCAGGGAAGTTCTGAGTCAAGTCTGTTGGTTCCCCCCCCCCCCCCTCCATGTGAACTCTTCGATGTTTTATCAAAACATCTAGCCCCTTATATTTTATAATTTCCTCAAAGACCGACAAGCTTTTTTTCCTGCTGACTGATCTTGAATGAGCATGGCTATGGGGCAGCAAAAGAGCTGCTCTGGGAAGTCACTGAGTGGGCCTTTGTGCAGGTCATTAGTAGGCTGGGTACCTCCTGAAGAGCTGGAAACCTATCAGCCTGCCAACGGCATCTGCCAGTGCTTCAGATAAGCAGATACCATTTTTCCTAGTTTTCTGTCAAGTTTTCTTGAAGAAAACATTGCTTTGAGAACATTAAAAGCAAGATTAGGTTATGTGATGCCTGTGTGTATTTACGTCTCCGTAGTGTGGCCCATGATGCTGAGGATGAACTGGTGTCTTGTGCTCTGCCTCATCTTGCCTGTATCTTTGGTGCTGTAAACAAATTGTCCTTGCACCCTCTCCTCTATCAAGAACTATATTCCCTGAAGCAAGGCTGGGCCTGAGGCACTCTCCATAGTGGAAGGTCTATAGTGGGGAGAAGTTACACTGGACGCTACAAACCTCTTATTTTGTCCTGACTCGGTCATGTCCATTCCGTTTGCGTACGAGTGTTTAGTACTCAAAACCAGGTTCACCGCCAGGAACCCACATCTGAACTCACAAATTACAAAGAAGCCTGAGGTGACAGAATCATCAGAGATTGAACCTTGAAGATACATCATGTGGTGCATCAAAACATGTTCCGGTCCATGCTGAAAGTGGCTACCCTTATCCCCAAGCAACTGCCTAGCATTCAAGCTGTGACTCTTCTTGTTCCAGTCCTTGATGATCCACTACACAATCATAGTCACAAGGTGTTTAATTGTTGCTGATATATAGTCCTAATCTCAGCTACTTCTTTTGGGGCTTTAAAAGAAAAAAAATCCTCTAGTTTTTATTTTTTTCCCTAAACAGGTATTACCATTGGTATTAAATAAAATTTTGTTTCAAAACTAAGATACACATTGCTTGATAAAAATTACTACCATGTTTTTTAATTCAGAAATTGCTTTACTGTAGCAAGCATCCCCTTTTCTCTAATAGAGAAAAGTTATATACAAAACTATCTTCCTTGGAAAGATATTGGCAATGTTGGCTAATAAGAACACCTTACCATCAGAAACAAAAGAAACTTTTTTGACAACACAAACTGGTGTTTTTCATCTGTATTTGGTTTATAGCTTAGCATATGTTGGCATCACATACATAAAACTAAAAATCTTGCATTTTCTTAGACCAGAACAAAAAAATGTATTAATAAAATTACAACATAGCAGCAACAACAACAACAATAATAATATTATTAAAACCACAACAAAACAAAACCAGAAAATGGAATGGGTTTAAACAGAAATGGAGGAAAAAACCCCAGGAACTTCATATTTACATATTATGTATGCATTTTTATAAGTATAGTCTCACATTTAAAGTCTCACAAAGAGGTTTCGCAGGATAACTTGGCGTAAAAGTCTCCCACCTCTCATGTTCAGCCCTAACTGACGTGTTGCAAGGGAGGGGTACTGGCTCCGCGCGCTTCCCGCCCCCCCCGCCCCCGCTCCCGGCACGAGGGGCCGTGCCCGCGCGCGGGGGCCGCAGCCTGCGATCTCTCTGGCGGCCACCAGATGGCGCTGTGTCCCCTCGTACCGCGCCCGGCCGCGCTCCCCGGGGCCGACACCGCCACGGCCCCGGCCCCGGCCCCGGGGAGGGCTCGGTGCACCCCTCCCTCCGGCACTGCCAGGATTCAGGCACCGAGGAGCGCAAAAGAGACAAAAAAGAGACCCATAGTTTCCTTTTGTTGGATGAATCATATTTTGCCACTGTTTGGCTGAGGCCGTGCCAACAGGTACCTGGTGTGGGCGGCCCGGGGGAGGATGCGGAGACGCGAACCCGCTCCGAGTCCCGCTCCCCCCCGCGGGGGTGCCCAGTGCCGCCGCCTCCGCTGCCCCGCCGAGGGCGCCGCGTTCCCGGCGAGAGGAGCAAGCGGTACCGCCGGCAGCGGGGTCTGCAGGTGGGTACACCTTTCCCCCGGGACCCCGGGTAGGAAAGCACTCCTCCGGGACTCAGTCACCTTCACCGCTCTGCCTTGCAGTCCCTCTCGGGACAACCGCAAACCCCGAAACCTTTCAATCTCACAAGTTTCACATCAACCCTGCTAAAATCTCAGCGCCGGGGCTGCTGTCGGAGGCTGAGTGTGCGTGTGAGTGCGTGTGGCGATGAGTGGACCAAGGTCTCAGCAGCCTCCCCGTCGGGCCTGATGACTCACCCCGGTGCACCGGCAAACTTGTGATCTGTCTTTGAGCGAGTGCTTTGCCATGTTGTGGGCTACGAACGTGTTGGAAAAAACCTCAGTGAAAGTAGCTTTGTAATTATCAGTAGGGATGAAGGTTCTGAGCTCTGTTCCTAATGCAGCGTTTTTGTGTTGGGAAATTTAACCTTCAAGCACCTGGTGCTCTTGCATTGATTCTGCCTTTTCTCTGCCTGGGCTGTTGCAGCGTAAGATACTGCTCTGGGCAGAGGCTGGCTGCTGGTTAACATAGCTGCACACCGGTTACACAATGCCTGGCACACTTGTTGCTTTTACATTGTAAAACTTTCAGTAGCAGTGAGACCATTGGGAAAAACTAAATTAAAATCAGTAGTTTTGTGCATTTGTCTTAATGATGGCTGTTGACTAATTGCGTTCTTTGAATGTGAAACTTGTGGAACACAAATTTAGTAATTTCGCTTGGCGCTTTCAGCTCTATTTTGAATGGACTGTGTCTATAAGCAAGCTGTTTACCTGTGTTCTGGAAATGGGGTGAGTGCTTACATGGTGTTTCAGTATCAGAATTCAGAGGGAGAAATGTCTCATTGCCTCAATATACCAATTTAAATGAGACTCATATCAAGAATGAATGTAAGGATAATGGATTGTTATCATGAAAACCCCTTCTGTGCCCTCATAATTCCAGATAGATTTTTCAGAAGATATGACTTTCCAAAATGAGATTAAGGCAGTTGTCTGTGGAGCTGCTTGGAAAATAAAAACACTGTTTATTATCATATGAGCCTTTTCAGTGGATTGTGAAATATGGCTGAGACATTTTGTTCTTTTCTAGTTAAGCAGGCCGTATGAGTTTTGAGAAATAATGCTTGAAAAAAGGCATTTCACTCACATGCAAAATCTCTGATGTTTTTCTCAGGGGTTCTAGGAGTATTTGGACTATGAACTATCCACCCAGTTAATTAATTTCCTTTAGGCTCAAATAATTTATTCTGAATAAACATTCTTGTCCTGGATATATACATGTAAGTCTACTCCTACATTTTTACAATCTAACTAGTAAATGAGGCTAAAGAACTTATGCAAAAGTGAGTGGGAGGCATCGATTATTAGATGAAGCGGTTGAGTCCAGCGTACAAGTAATTGTGTAGAAACATCCATTTTTATAGGAATTGGATGACACACTGAGCCTGGCTGGTGAAAAACATTTTAAAATAATTTATTTTCTGTCTTTAAATGATAAACATTTATTTCAAGGCTCTGCTTATAGTGGGAGGTCTGTTCTACTCTGGATCCACCACTGATGAGGAGACTGATTGTTAGTTGATTTTGAGCTGGCAGCAGAGTAGAGGAGAGTTGGTAGGGCTGGATTTGTTTCAAAGATTTAAATATATTTTGATTTTTGAATGTGCCTTTTTTTTTTTTTTTTAATGGGTACATGTGCATGATAGAAAGTGCATAGAAGTAGGGAAAGACTTTTGTAGGGAAGACCTTAAACAGAACCATGCCACTGCAGGAAAAGGCATTTTTGTTTCCTTTTTATAATAAGATCTGCAATTGCTGGAACAAGATTTCCTGAATCCATCAGTCACAAATTCCAAAAACTTGAGCTGAGTTTAGATCTGTGCCCTGACTTGTGGGACAGAGAGAAAACGATTCCTTGAATTTTCCCTGAGCCACGGAGAGGAATAAAGTTGTCAGGCTGTAATTTGCAGGGGTGGCAAGAAGCCTGGTCTCTGCTGCCCCAGAGATGGGGTTATCAACAATAATCAGATCCCCATCAGGCTTGTGAAGAAGCTGTACCCGTCTGCTGAATTGATGTTAGGATGTTCATAAGAAAAGACAGCTTTTGTTCAGATCCCATATGTGTTCGGTCGCAGTCATCGCCGATCAGATTCTTATTCTCTCTGTGTTCTCCTTAAGCTTCTTTCAGGTGCCCCAGGCCGATGCCAGTGAACTGGGCACCTACTCTGGGCTGTGCACACCAGCTAGACACCCCTCCTGCCTTTGGCACTGCAGCAGCAGCACAAGCTGCATATGGAGAGCCTCCCCCTGCATCTCTTTTGATGTTGCAGTAGGATCAGAGCCAGTCCCCAGCTGCCTTCACCACAAGCAGACTTCAGCCTTCTTTGCAACAGCAGGTAACAAACTACCTTGCTCCCCCCCTCAGACCTCCAGATATCTCCCTTGTGTGCCACCTGGCCCACTCTTAGCCTTTTGCCACAAGAACCCAGGCTACCTCTGCAAAGGGAGAGAGTGGAGTGGAGCCAGGCCACCCACTGGTGCCCTCACCAGAACCTGTGCTGGAGCTGCTGCCCCAAAAGCAAATGGTGCAAGTTGGCACCTCCTGCTGAGAAGGGTCTTCCCTCTGTGGGGCAAAGAAGCAGATGAACTGGAAGCATTTAATTTCATGCATCTGCAGCGCAGCTGGAGCATGCTTGTTGCATGCCAGCACAGGAAGTCTTAACCGAAACCAAAAGAAGTTTAATTGTAAGTCTAGTCACCCATTGAGAGACTTAATCTGCTGTTAATATTAATTCAGTCTTCAACAAGCAGACAAAAGCAAGAAAATCAAGCCTTTGTGTTACAGTTGAAATTTTATTTATTTATAATCATTAATTTTCTTAGATGTAAAGTAAAAATCATTACCTCAAAAAAGAAGCTTCTTCTGGGTTTCTGACTTCTAATTCTAAGCAGTACTTCAATATCTGACAAGGGGAGTGCTTGATGTTAATTATTTTTTGATGTGAGCATAATCATGTACAAAATTTGCTTTCATGCACAAACAGTCTCCTATGTGAGTTTATGTTTTTGAAATGTGAACCTGAGCAGGGAACAAAATAAACCTTTACAATCTTCAGAGCTATTATAATCTGATTGTCATAGAACAAAACACCTTGTCATCTCCCTCTATGTGGCTCTTCCATATAACTGTTGTTTTGCATCATTTACTCTGTTATACTTCATTGATTGTATTACTTTAAAATTGTTATTTATCCAGCCTATGAGTTGTTCCAACAAGAGAAGGTAAATATTATGGGCTAAACTCTATTTTAGATTCTTATAAACAAAGTCCTCAGAGTTGTGAGCCTGAACTCAAACTCTTGTGACGTTGGTGACCCTTGGAACAAAACAGAAACGGATTCTGGATAAAGCAAAAGGAATAAAGTTGGACTAGAGGAAGAGTTTTAATCTTTACTAAACTGCCACTTAAAACATCCAGATCCAGAGGAAATTTAATGAACTGAATTTTCTCCCTCAGCTGGAATAGTTTTGGCACACGTATCTGAAGAGCTATTTAGTTATGAGGGAGCTAACCAATGGTCTGAGATTATGCACATCTGTCAGCTAAATCAAAGATCCAAAAGCTAAACCCAGCATTTGGAGGCAACATGTGGATCCATGACTTTTATGGAAGACAGTGTCTAGACACTGATAAGCAGTTTTCTTACATACAAATGCTTTAAAACTGTACATAATTGTTCTCATTTTAGTAATAGCTTTCAGAAAATTACTGTTACAAAGATGGAAGAAACGTTTTGTGCCAGTGACCTCAAAATTGTAGTCCAGGGATCTAGTTGTTTTTTCAAGTCATTTATGCCATGGAAGTAATGAGTATCTCTTTTGAGATAGGAAGACACATTATATAGGAAAGAGACACTTTTCCCTATAAGAAAAGAAAGTAATTGATTTGCAAAAACTGTACACATGCTATTCTTTTGTAAATACAATGCAGGTCATAATGCTTGGTTTTATTGCATTGTTACTCTTTGTGTATTTTCTGACTTCAAACGTATTAACAGGATGAATAAGACTGGAGAAGCAAGAACTATCTGCGCGTGTGTGTATGTGCCCATTCAGCCAGTACATGCATCTTTTTTTTTAAGCACATGTTTTTAATTTCAAAATTATGAAATACTACAGAGAAATTATAAGCCTAAAATAATTTACAGCTATTGCAATTCTGGTAATACATTGCCAAACAATTTTTTTCTGGCACAGATGGTAACATCATAACTTCGTATCTCTCTCTCATCCATTGCTGGCTGTTTCTGAGTGTGGGAAGAGGTGATGATTAGCTAAGACAAAACTAGCTGTTCTCAACATCTTGTTGAAACTCTGTTGTTATTGATGATAAAAATGGCTTTGGAATAAACTGAAGATTTTAATGGGAAAATGCCTATTTCTGTCAAGGTTTTATTTTTCTTCCCCCCTTTTTTTTTTAAGTCAGCTGTATGTACAATTATATAATTGATGTTTCCAGTGCTATGTATTTCTTTTGTTTTCGTGCCGATACACATTAAGGATATGCAAGACAATAGAACATTACTGGAAGAATTTGTGAACAGTGACATTCTTTGAGAGCACAGACCATTTATGTTTGTGCACTTCTTAGGTATTATTGTGCCATTTCAGCCTTTCCATATAGCTCTTTATTTTTCTATGACAATTTCAATGGAATTTGAGTGCACAGGAGTCACAGTTGTGTCAATTTCCACCCTGCTGCAGAAAGGACCTTTGTGTTTCAGCTCATTTACAACGTATTCCTTGCCTTAGTCACTGACCTTAGTTTAGGAAATGAAACACATGAAAATTGGATGTTTTGAGTTTTGCTTCTTCTGGTTTTTGCTTTTATTTGGAATTGGACAGAGGTAATTTATGGTGGAAAAGGTAAAATCACATGGAAGACAAAAAGGGATTACAAATGGAATAAATCAGAAGGCCAAATGTTGGAACTGAGGACAAAGCTCATATGTTGTGGCAACTTCTAATTCAGGTGATCCCTCTTGCCCAAGGTATTTGCTCTTAATTTGTCAAATGGTATCAGCCCTTCGAGTGACTTTGCGGCATCCTTCCCTGCCACCTTGCCTAATAAAATAATTGGTGGCTGTTAGCGTGTGTTGTAAGGTAACCTATCCCCTATGTTTCCATTGATCTCATGTTGAAAGGAGAAAGGAGAATAGTTCTGGAAGGCTTTGGATCTTGGAACATCAACAATAACAGCCAATACCTTTCCAAATACTTTTGTAGTAGTGTGAAAATGTCAAAAAATTGAGTTCTTCTTTACAACTAATGGATACAGGAGCATTTGAAATTTAAAGCAACTTTGCCATGCTCACTTTCAATTTTTGTGTAAATTCAGCAGCCTAAACCTCTGGCCATTCAACTCTGCATTTGACTATGCCCTTAGCATCTGAGGGCGTTAGAGGACTGTGCATTCAACACATCTAATACAGGGTGCTTAAGCCTCTATTTTCTAAGGCTTTTGTGAATGCTTTTTGCATAAAAACATTCAACTCCAAAAGGCTTGCTGTGATCAATATTTCCATAAAGACTGAAGAGTCATAGGAGTATAACAGTGATTTTCCATATCAGCTAGCCATTTAAATGTTTTATGGTGTTTACCATAAATATTTTTCCCGTCACCATTTTACATGTATTTTTCTGTTTTGATTCACTTAGTGGCCTAAGCTTACTGTCCTTGCCAGCCTCCTCATCTGATGCCTCCTTGAGTTCTTCTGTCTGGTGAGTTTCTGTGCAATTCCTTGTCGAGTCTGTTCTGGCAGTGAACACGAGCAGCTGACATTTACTCTTACAGGGTAGTTGCTTCTTTAATTGTCAGGTGTTCTGCTTGCTCATGTGAGAGCCATTCCAGGTGGGATTTGGTGGGGCAGTGAATGAGTGACGTGGAATCCCTAACTGTCCTGGGGCAAAGACTTTTTTA
Source organism: Gallinago undulata (assembly GCA_026546715.1). Lineage (NCBI taxonomy): Eukaryota > Metazoa > Chordata > Aves > Charadriiformes > Scolopacidae > Gallinago > Gallinago undulata. Next base: position 34,439,367 of record JAOTQQ010000041.1, on the reverse strand, counting down.
TCTGAGTAGCAGCTTCTGCTTCCAAATCCATGGGATATGTAAAGATAGGATTTCTCTGTTTGCAGCCCTGGGAATTCTGATGACTCTTTGGCTTTAGAGCTGGACTAATCCTGACATGAACATATCAGCCTCTCAAATTTTCACTTACGTGCAATCCACTTTTGCTGGTTGTGTGCTAGCTTTGTTATCCATAAGGTTTTGATTCAGGCAGTTCAAGTTTCAGGGCATTTCCATGCATGTGACTTAAAGTGCAGCAGGGCTCTTTCACAGGCAGGAGACTCAAACTCTGTATATCAAAGCAGTTCTTGGGCTTTTTTGGACCACAGTGATGGGATCGATAAGAGAGCTCTCGCTGCAGGCATGAAAGAAATGAGGCTGCCCCTGCAGCACGCTGAGGGTGGGAGTATTGCTGTGCGTGTGTGCGGCCTGATGCTCTGCAAGAAAGAATGTTACAAACAAATTATACAGTTATATTCTGAAAACATAGTGATATGAATGTGATGGAATCGTTAGTTTTTAGAATGCTTTGTTCTGAAAACTAAACTTAGGGCTCCTTTAGGATGTAGGTCTCCTAAATCTGCAGCATGTTTGCCTGCTAACAAATCCCCTGTAACTTCATTCTGTTGTTTATTAGTTACACTCATTTGCAATAGCTCGCAAATATACTTCAACTGTAATTTGGAAGGGCAACCAAATTCACTTATCTGGCTAGTATCTATGCTGAGCTGATAATATTTTGACAAACTGTTGAAATGTGGGTTTTTTTTGCCTCAAATTAGTTTGTTGAAATCAGAAATTAATATCCAGGTTTGATGAATTTCCCAACATTAGGAATTATGAGAAAAAATTTTTTTAGTCAAAATACTTGTCACTTTCTAATTGAGGAAATTTTAGGGTTTTTAATTCAAAACACTTTTTTTGGTGAACTTAGAATAAAAATTTTAAAAGAAAAAATATATCTAACTAAAATGCAACAATTTTACCTAGAGAATACTTTTTATGAGGATAGATAATTTGCTCATGCAAACACTGAGATTTTTATTGTAATTCTATTCATGACAGTCACAATTTTTTAGAATCCCTTAAATGTTCACAGAGCCGCTGTCTCTGCTACTTATCTCTACAAACTCCATTTCACTGTAATGTGCACAGACTGATATGTCAGCCCTCCTGCTTATAACAGACAAGGCTCACTGATGTATTTGTTTGGACTGGTGGTCCTGTTATGTTCCCCTCTGCCACAGTAGAATGGTAATGTGAAAGTTTCACTGAAAAATATTTCACAGAGGCAGGATATGGGAATAAGAGTTATTCAAATAATATGCAGCTTCAGCTCTTGGTCACTTCAGTGCAACTGCTAGTTGAGCGTTTATTAACAAAGTTTGCTCTGGTAACTTCTGAGAAATGCATCTGTACTGATGGACAAATTGGACCGTGAGCAAATCTGGAACACCTTGGAGCTGGCAGAAGTAGTGGTACTCATTCACTACCCACAAAAATCAGTTTCAAACTGATTATCTTGTATAAAAAGAGTTCTGAGCTCTTTACTAACCTTGTGGGCCATCTTGCCTGATTTCTGAAGGTTTCAGACTGCCTAAGAGCAGTGTCCTTTCATTACTTCTGTTTGATTTATCAGCTGCCTTTGAAATTGTCGACCAAAGCGATGGCCTTGAGCACCTTGTAGGACTCTTGGGCTTGCTCAGGACTTGAGTCCTCTATCTTTACTTTTTGTGAGTGGCACTGGCTGTTCTTAACAGTCCTCTCACCTTGTTTAGCATGAGTTTTCTCCGAGTCCTCCGGAAATTTTCTAGATTTTCAGATGTGGTGTTTGCTACATTTTCAGTGAGCTGATACTGATAAACAAAGGATATACAACTTCACCCTTGTCTGTTTGCTTGAGACTCTCTGTCTTACGTCCAAATGCTTGTTCTCTTCATTTCAGCATTTTCCAAAACAGATTTTATGTTAATTTGCTCTCCCATTTTTCCTTATGAAGAGCTTTTGAGGAAAACCTTAGTGTTTTTAGTTACATGATTAAAATTCTCAAGCTGCTTTTCAGTCAGCTGTTAGTTCTGCAACAATCTTTAATAAGAAAATAGGTGATGTTTTCTAGCATATCAGAATGTCACGCAGGAAAAACAGATATGAACCTGTGATCGGCATCAGGCCCAAGCTTCCAGTGAGCGATGTGGGAGCTGCTGCTGTTACACATATTGTGCTGCTGCAGGAGTGGGAGGAGATGAAACTTCTGCCATTTCTATGGCATCACTCAGCAAGGTGTAAATGAAGTATGAAATAAAAACTCTCAGCCCACTCAGTGCATAGACAAAAAAAAGATGGTGCTTTATACTTGCTGCTGTGATATGCTATTTGCTGTAATATTAACCTTACACAGTGCCGGAACGCTTCCTAAGTTTTACAATCTCAGGTCAAAAAAGAAATGATTTCTTGTTAGGTCTCCTCCTTTTTCTTTCTTTCTACCAACATGCTGCTGCATGTCAGAGCTGGTGATGCAGAGCAGAGCAGGAGCGAGGTGAAAAGACTGACAAGAGGGTTCTGTTCTGAGAGAAAGATATTGTCTAAGTGAGTCAGTAGGCACAGTTTGCAATGAACTTCAGGATAAAAATGATAAAACACTGAACACTGTGTGCCGTTTCAAATTCAGAAACATTTGTTGTATTCATTTGATTGAGTTGGAGCTCATCTGGTTGATTTGGAGGGAGAGAGCCATAGGTGGCAATGTATCTATGCTATGTTTAAATTCATTAGCACCAGGGAGTCTGTTCGTGTTGCTAGGTAGCTTATTTGGTGTGGTAGCAGTTTTTGGATGGAAATGCTTTTCAGCCCCAGATTTGCCCCTAGGTCTTGCCCTCCTAGTTTAACAAATTGCTACCTAGATCCTTGTGGGACCCTGCTCGTTATTTTTAAGCCGTACACAAGTGTCCTGGCAGCCTCTTTTTTATTTGGCTGGAAACATTCAGTTGTTGAAGCCTGTGAGCTAGATCCTAAGCTGGTGTAAATAATGTAGCTTCACTGATGTCAATAAAATCAGGCCAGTTTGTACCAGATGAAACTGTCCCTTCAGACACAAGTCAGCTCCTAATCTCCATGTCATTCACACAGAGGCATATATTTCCCTCTGGTTTTCTAATCCTTGTGTGTTCTTTGTAGAACTATGTGATTTGTGCTGCAAACAGTGCTGAGAAACGGGATGAAATGAGATGGACACTGGTTTAAAATGCCGGACACCTGACCCCCTGCCTTGTTCTACCCAAGACCTCTGTGGGGCAGCACAATTCTTTCTCTCTTCATGCCCACACCAGTCCCCTTTTATTTTCCGGCCTTACAGAACTGTGGGGACAAAGGCAATAAATATTGAGGCACTGCAGTAACGGAGGCTGCAGCATAGATTGGTAACATCTTGAAAAAGCCTGGCGTTAGTCAGAGGGGCGTCCAGCGACGCCTCTGCGAGGCAGCACAAAGCGAGCAATGCGGCTGACTGGGCAGCAGCACCCCACAAACTGCTGGAGTCACTGCTGTACAAAGCAAGGGTCGTGCGTGGTTTGGGCTTCTGTGAACAGTGGGGTCCCCTCTGGTGATGCCGACCACAGCGGGGGGCATGGATTCACACCGTGATCTTTTTGCAAGGCTGCGCAGGAGGAAAGGGAACGTGCAGCACATACGTATTCAGGGTGATTCAGCTGATAGATCCGAGAGCTCTGGAAAAGCAGGATAAATTCTAGCAGGAGGGGTTTATAGAAATGCCATTCTGATTAAAGCAGGGAACATAAACGTAAGAAATTACAACCTGCTCCATCCTGCAACACTTGCCAGTGATAACATGTCCATAGGGAAGGCTTTGTGATAAGAAATCAAAATAGCAAGATTCAAAGAAAGCCAGACACCTATGTAAAGGCAGGAAGGAAATTGAGTCATTAAAACACTCTCCAGGCTTTTTAGAGCCATGGAGAAGACCAGAATAACCTTCATGTAATATTTGTATTAAGTCTTAAAAAGGCCAATAACCCCTTTGCTACACAGAAGTCAATGTCATTCACCTTGAAAAAAGCTGCAGCACAATCAGGTGAACACAAATTTTGAGGACTATTTGAAAATAGGGCAGCAGAGGTCTTGGACTGGTTTGTGGAGCTATACACATTCCATAAAGCAATTTACTACTTAATTTGTTGGATGACTGTTGCAGAGAGAATTTTTTCTATTTCTGCCTTTTAATAAATTCTAAGTAAAAGAAAGCTTCGTTATTGTTACAAATTGAGAGGGCAGTGAAAATAAGACTTGCTCTGCTGCAAATGAAAGCCAGATAGAGGAGCAGTGCAGTTGGTGTGTTAATAAACTCAACCATAATCAGATAATAGGTACCACAATATAAATTGCTTTCCCCTAGAATAAAAAACATTAGTAGAACCATGTTTTAAGTATACCTCATACAGGATCAACATAGGGGCAGGACATAGATTTAGCATATCTGTATCTCTTCGGTCATAAAGGTATTGCATCATAATATGTAAGATCTGGTCACACGCACATTTTGAAAAGAATGTTACGTGGATCTCCTAAGCAAGTTCTAAAACTATAAATCATTTGCATAAAGATAGGTCCTTGATGATCTTACTCTTTATTTATAGATTGTAAATGTATGCTTACAAAACCATTCACTCAATTTATAGCTGACTGCATTATTTCAGAATCATCTTTAACATTATTACAGACACATTTAATTCAAAGTGTTCATTTTAGTTTCTGAGTAATGAGAAACAGCATTCTGATCTTATCCTAGACAAAAGGATGGATAAGAAACAGTAGATGTTGGAAACCTTTTTTAAAAATTGAATTTTGTAATATTTGTTGTTGGGTTTATTAGATTCATTTATGTGGGTGTTTTTTTTTTTTTGTTTTCTAAAAGAAATAAAACAGGTGGTAATAAACAAACCAAAACACAGAAGATTCTGGATCATTTAAGTAAGTGAACTACCAGGTAGCAAATGCAGTTTAATGTAGAAAAATGTTAAACAATTCATCTGGGAGGAAGGAATCAGTCTGAGGAATATGTACTAAATATGCAGTCAACCAGCATACTGATTAGGAAAGAGATGGAATTGTTGTAGAGAAATGACTGCAAACATGAATTCCAGTGCACTGTAGCATTAAGAATTTTGAACAATACATGAAGGAAGAGAAGGCAGCATTAGCCATCATAGAATTAGATTGAAATTTCATTTAAAACAGGATTACAGTTTCTTGGATTTTTTGCTCAGTAGTTGAAAAGCAAAATAAATACTTAAAGCATTGCTCACACTACTGAAATATTTCCTTTATGTTTTGCAAGGAAATGTCTGCTTCTGGAGGGTCTGCTCTCTCAAAAGGTACAGCTCTAGTTAGAAAACAGATACCAAACCAGAAATTACAAGCTATACAGACGCCCGCATCCACACAAACATTCCTGTGGGTATTGATGCTATCTTAGGCTTATGCTCCTATGGAACCGAAATGTAATGCAGAGCGTAATGCATTTAGTGATTAACTCCCTTGCATTTAAATTAACTACCAGAATGGTCAAGAAATAATTTCTGTTTTTTTTTCAGCCTGCTTCTCTGCCCAGCAGCTACTTCCCTGAGATCACACGTAGCAGGGAAGGCAGGCTGGATGGCAGGGGGTGCCAAGTTAAGATCTCGGGCCCCTTGCAGTGACAGGCTACTCCTGAGTATCAGGCATTTCAAGACTCACGTACTTATCGGTAATGTTGCAGAATGCAGTCAAGTATTCTGCTGTGTGGGTAGAGCCATTCGCGTGCCCTGCTTGCTTAGACTCTACACTACTCTGTTATTCCTGCCCAAAAGCCTTCTGTGCCGTCTCAAGCCTTTTTTCTATTGGACTAGGGAACTGACAGTTAGACAAGTGTGACCCACCAGCACAGGGCAGCGTGTGTGTTTGCCTGCGTTTGTGCAGTCTGCTCTGCGGGGAACTGAGCGGGACCACAACACTGCTGTGCACTTCTCTTCCAGGACTCGGAAAAATATCCGGTGGCCAATTGCCATCTCATAATTTCAGTGCTGCTGCACTGTCTGCCTACCCCATGAGAGGTCAGTGGCCCTGAGCAGAGCCAGTGAGACGGAGCGCGTGCCTGTGTCAGCTGCTTCTGTTCGCAGTGCAGTATTTTAGCACTATCCTAATTTACACGGGCAATTTAACCTACTAGGCAGCGAATGGGCATCCGTGCCTTTCTGTCAGCTTTGCCTGAAAGTCACAATGCCCAAGAGAGGGGGTGAGCTGAGCCGTCATGAGCAGGAATATCTTACGCAGAAGCATGATGTCACAGGTATCTTTATGCACCGCTGCCCGAGAGCGGGAGGTTACCTGGCGGTGGCAGTGGGGGGGTTGTGTGTGCTCTGCAGCAGGCGTGACACCCCGTGCCAAAAGCCGCACTGCCGTAGTGAGGCTACAGAAACCATGCAGAAATTTGCAAGACTTCCACGTGCCGCCACGCAGACACAGCGCGGCCTCAGGCTGTCTGCGTGGTTCTGCTTCCCAGCTTACATTTTCCTGACAAAACAGCACTCTCCTGCCATTCAGAAGAAGAATCACATTTTGGCAGAGATGTATGACGTGGTCCATACATGTGTCAGAATCTCTGTACTATTATACCGCTGTCATTTAGCATTATTTTTGAAATGGCAGAACTTTACATCATTCGGATGCCACTTTCCATCTATCGCATTGACTCCTTGCACAGCTAGATGGGAACAGGTGACCACATAGCCTCGCTTTATTTTCAAACAAATGCTTATTTATGCAAATCTATGCTTTGAATATGCTTATAAAGAACGCGGAGAAGAAAAATATCATCGGCTTTAAAGAAAAGTCACTGCAGATATCCTCACTCAAATACCCTTTGCCTGCCTTCATGAGGAGGCCAGAGACCAGTAGATGGCAATCTCCTCCTGTCGCAGGAGGAGCAGTGTTTCAATGCAGGGGCCCTTGTGTGCATCTGCCCTTTGCTTATTACAGTTTACTTGAAGGGCAAAAAGACCTGGAAATCGTAGGCAGCCTTTGTTAGGCTCAGAATGTCAGAATACGGCAAAGCAAAACTGAAGTTCTACTTTATGCAAATCCTAGATGCTGGTGTCTGTGGAAAAGAAAAGCGAGCTAACCTAATGGAATGACTTTGTATTAATCTTTTTCATTTTTAAATACAGGATACTGGGTTACTTTACAGCATCATTGTGCTTTTCCTCCTATGTGTTACTAATCTTTTAATGTACTCCTTAGGAAAAAGAAAATGCCTGTTTTTGCCATACCCCATATTTCCCTTTTTTTTTTTTTTTTCCCCAGCATTTAAAATGGGAAGAAATAACACGATCTTCAGCTGACTTAGAAAGGAATCAAGGCACAAAAGAAAAGCATTTTCCTGCAGTAGTGACAAATCTGCCATGCTAGAGTTATGTGTCCAAGCAGCAGTGTGAGAGTCTAGTTTAGCATTTGAATTGGAAAATGTATGGCATTAAGGCTATTGCTGTGTGATTTTTATACATGTTTTTTCATTGCAGAAGAGAAGATTAATGCTGCTAATTTCATTTATATGAACACTCTGAGCCGATAAAGGACCTGGATTGTTTTTTTTTTTTTAAAGAAAATATAATAGCAGAAAAGGGAAGATTCCTATCCTATGTTGGAAATAATTGTGTCAGTAATCTCACCATACTGCTTTAAATGAGTCTGCATCATTTCATGCAGCATCATACTGCAGGCGTTTGATCATCCATAGCATAATGATGGAATTATAAAAAAGGCTAAATTAATATCCCGGATACACTGACACTAAATGTAAAAATGTAAGAAGGTTTCTTTGGGAATGTCAGATTTTCTGTACTATCCTTAAATGTAATTCTTGACATGCTGTCCATCTGGTACCCTCTAACAGTAGATTGCAGTCCTGATGTACCCTTTACGTTACATATTAGTACTTAGCTGAGTTGCATAGGCATACCGTTATGAATAGCATTCATTAGGGAGAGAAATTAAATATAACCTGGATCAATGCCTTGTCCTATAGTATAAAAGATGAAGGGGGAACTATTACGCTAGTTATGCAAACCCTGGACATATGGAAGATAACCAGTGCTCCCACCGTGGAGCAGGAGATGTGGAGGCTCCTGTGAGCATGCAAGTCAAGGTAGCTGAGGTTGGGGGGGGTGGCTTAAAGTGAGTATTTGGGACAAAGCCGATTCTTGCACTTGGTTTTACTCTATTGAAAGGATTTTTATGTGATTATGTAGATATGGTATGATTTTTAAAAGGTAGCACAGAAAAGCTTTATAAGAAACATTGACTAAAACCAGACACTACGCTATGGACAGCCTACTCCAGCTTACAGGTACTCCTCCATTTTACAGGCAGTCAACTTTTCTTTATATACGAAAACTAACGGGACAGGAATCCAAGCAATACTTACAAGCAACACTGTGTTTTGAGCAAATGGTAAGTGGTGGAAATACCATAACAGAAAGGAAAAAAACTTTTTTCCTTATATATATAGGAATGGTGAAAAGAAAAGAAATAGGCTTGTTTGGTGGGTAGAGGGAACTGATTTATGAGGAAAAACTATAAAAAACTTAAATTTTCTAAATGCTAACTCATACAAGAGATTGACTACATGCAAATATATTTCTGAAAATATAGGCTTATAAACACAATGGAAATTGCTTGGATTATTTTTTGTGGTAGAAAGGCTTATATTTTGCAATTATATTAAATAAAGAAAACTGAGATGAAAATCTCCTTTTTTTTCAAGATTTTCTTTGTTTTAAAACAATTTCCAAAGGAAGTGGTACACTTCCACTGCTTGAAACAGCTAAATATTCATTAAATATTATAAAATGGGAATGTATAAACATTTTCCATCTCCAGCTTTTGTGGTTAAAGGACAAAAAGTGCAAGTGCTACATGCAATTTCTTTTCATTCAGAGTGGGCTCAATGTGTGTTTATAATATGGTGGCAGAAAGAGAGAATTATTTTCAGTGCTTACAGTCCAAACCTGTTAAGGTGCCTGCATTCGGTGCCTCAGTTCCATGACTCCTCTGTGGAGGGTGGAGTATATCTAGTGGGTGATTAAAGGTAGCCAAATAGGGCTAGGCTTAATTTAAATGGTTTGAATCACCTTTAGAAACACCTGGTAGTTTTTCCCCCACTGGTTATATTGCAACCTGCACTGCTTTGAGGCCTAGGTTAAAGGCTTAAAGCTATAGGTAGCATCTCACTGTGTATCTGAATTTATGTGTATGCTTTTGAAGCATTTGACTTCTTCTCCAGAGACGGTCATGTACTTTCATTTTATTCAAAATCAGTAAACAAGGCTATAATTCAAAATTCTCTTTTTCCTCAGTTGTTGTGGTGATTTTACACCACGTTATGTTAATGCAAATGACTACAGAAGGTGCAAAGATAAAAAAAAAAAAGTTGGCTTATTTTCTTCTACAATTGTGATTTTTTATTTTTTTTTTTAGTAGCGATTTCTGTTCTTTTTCTCTCCTCTGGTAAGCAGAGTCTGAGAAATCTGGGGCTCCTATACTGGTTTCAGGGCTGATGTTGGACTTAACTACTGCAAGGGTTTTCATCAGCCTTCCTTGTTCCAAAATTTTTGAAATGCTACCTCAAATGAAGCTTCTCTTTTCTGACAAAGAACTAGGGATGGCACCGCATGTCTTTCTGGTATGCTAATGGCTTTTGGATTTCAGCACAGAGTGATAAAAATTTGCCCAGCAGGATAAAACTAGTTCATGGATTGTTTCATTCCATCAGCCCTGCCACACATGCTGTGACATAAATGTTACCAAAGTACTTTTGGGGGGATTTTCTTTGATAGAACATTGGACCCATAATAAAGTATTTCATTGATATTTGCAGAAGAATTCTCTGCAGTTCCTCTTGGTTCTATATCAAAACCACATTTTATATGACTACCATCCAGTTAGGGATATTCTGCTGCAGCAAAATAAACTAGGCTGGTTAGGTGGCATTGTTTTACTGCAGAATTTTTTAAAGCTTAAATATCTCCTGAAAAGAGAACGAAAGGATCTTACTAAAGTATAGCAAGTAAAATAGCTACCGTGCAAATTCAGTAATGTTGGAATGATCTGCCTGAATTTTAATACTTATCTGTACTTTGTGTTTATACAGTAGGAAATTATTTTGATTTTTTGTTCTGTTTTCCTGGTTTTACTTGAATTCATTTCTAGACCCTTAGCAGCAGAGATCTAGTATAACCCATAGAACTGCTTCCAGTGAGAACTGAACTCAAAAATGCTCAAAATGTTGTTTCATGGGCAAAGAGGAAGTGCACCCGAGGTATGCACATGCATACCTATATATATAAAGCCAAAAGTTTTTTGTTAGATAACTGAAATTTAAGAATCTAATCATTATTAACCCAGATTTAGTTATCACAGCAAAAGCAGTAATCATAAGACAGGTAAAACTGTTATATGTGCATCCAGCTTCTACCCCCATTCCTGATGTTGTACTCACCTCTCCTCTGGTCCTAATGTCAGTGGTTTTATTCTGATGGGGGAGTGGGAGGAAGGAGTGGGGATCATTATAATGAATTGTCAGCACCTGAGTCCCTCACTGAGAAGGATAGGATGCTCATATTTATTTCTTCTTCCTTGCTGTAGGATCTACTTGGGTCTTTTTATGTGCTAGCTAATGTGCTTGTCTGTCTTGCTTTTTCTTTGTAGGCATGCAGGTCCATGTTAACTACAATTTGCTATATCTGATAGATTTTTTGTACTTCAGGTAACATTTCTTTGTATTCTTTGTTAACACTAAGTTCACTTTTGGGCATTTCCAGGTCTGTATTTCTTTAATGGACTGCTGAGGAGTTTACAGCTGTGGGGCCTCCAGAACCAGTCTCTGCCCCATCTTTTATCACTCGACGCCTGTATTCCTCCACAGGACAACACCTGTCTTCACCTCTAAGTCTTCAACTCTTAAGTCAGGTTTGTATTTTCTAAGCTACATTGTTATGGTAGGGTTGTAAAACTACAATGATATATAATTAAAAGTACTGCTGTTACAGCTAAACTAAGTAAAAAAAAAATCTGCAGGCAGGTTAGGAAAGCTCAGACAGAGCAGGGCTGGCAAACTTCAGTCCTGACATCGTGCAAATTCAGTGCAAAGCTGAAATGTAAGGCTTTCTCCCAGCAATGATAATAGTGTATTACAGAGCTACATGCTGGTAGGAGAACAGGTGGCACTGAAGAGATTCCCTGCACTCATACTCCCTAATGCTGAGCTGTAATCTTTTGTGTTTGATTAGTTTAAGCCAACTTTCTGACAAAAGACTGCACAGCTCATGACCTGATACACTCACACTTAAATAATACAGGAAATAATGTTGTGGCAGAGTGACAATGATAAAAGATGTCTCCACATAGTGCGTTCACACTCTGTGGGACAACTGGGTGGTGTTTTCCTGTTCAGTGATGAGGAAGAGACCTCCACAGTGGGGGTGGTAGAAGTCATCCACAGCCACTCAATCACAAGGGAAAATATTAAAATCCAAGCTGGAATCTTCCACATGGGGACATAAAGTTCAGCTGCAGTGACCAGTGATTCTCTGCAGTTTAACTTAGGCTGGATATTCACATGCATTGGGAGAAAGGAGATGCTTATTGTTTTCATTTGGCAGCACTTTGATTTTTAATCCGTGTCTCATAAAGTCTGAGCCTCATGATCAGCTTACTTGGTCTTAGGTCAGGACCTGTGGGGAAAGAAAACAAGGTCATATATTACCCTTGTGCTTTGCGAAAAGGAAGCTGCAGTGGAAAGCAAGAAAGGGAGAGACAGGGCTCTATAAGCTACAATCTTGTTTATGTTTAAGCAGAGACACTTTTATTCTGATTCTTGCTCCTAGCACAGATGTTTTATGTTACATGGGAAATGTACCTTGAGACCTTAGTTCTTATTCTTCTACCACTGATTGGTGTGCTAAACATTACATTGAAGAAACATGCCGTCTGTTTGTCTTCCTCTTGCTTCTTTCCATCACTATGCTACTTGCAGTTTTTTACCTGTTTTGTAGTACAGCTTCAGACAAGATGAGTAGGGGATGGTGAGCGTTTTTGCAAAGATGAACCCTATAAGCCAGAGACTGAGCCTTCCACGGAAAGTGAGAAATGTAGTTGTAAGACTTTTTTCCCCAGGACTCAAGGGAGCAATGGAGCCGTTTCCCTCCTTTCTAAACAATTGCTCTACAACATTATTATTTTGTAAAAGTTGATATCATTCCCAGCTGTTTTTTAAAAAATCCTGAATAAATTGATAACTGTATTTTGTCTACAGTTAGTTTTTGTTAGGAAAGCTCTTGGAACAAGTACAAGATGAGACCTTTTACAGAACTTAGCTGAAAGAAACCCGGTTACTGATCTTTAACTGGACTTACGTGTGCTGACCAAATTATAGCAATTTTGTTCCCAGCTAGAAGCGTAGTTTTTGGCATCTAAAGAAATTTAAACTCAAAATAACATGATGTTTCGCAGTAATTGAGCAGGTTTTTTTAAGGCTGAAATCTCGAAGAAGACTGAGTTTACATAATAAAGTATTATATCCCACTATGCAAAACCCCTAGTAACCTTAAAGAACATTTTCTGTATCATTTGTTGATAACAGAGGCAAACTTACAAGCAATTTGCAAAAGCAAATTATCAAACTAGATGCCTCCTAGCAATTTTTATTCTCTAGTATGGGTAGACTTACATGAAGAAAGGAAAAAGAATTAGAGTAAAACAATCTGTTCTAGCAGAGAAAGTACAGGCTGCAGTGTGTCCCACTGCATTGCAGGTTACTCAAAGGGAAGCACGTACAATTTCCTCAGGCAAAAATTCATCCACTAAGCTCAGCTCTTTTTTTGAAGGGAAAGGGTAGTGGCAGTTGGAGAGGGCAGTATGGGAAAGGGCAAATGCAGACTGAAAATTGAGCTAAGAAGAAACTGTGAAGGGTAGAGAATGTTTTTTAGGAAAGCTGAAAACAAGCCTTTAAAAAGCATCTTGGTAAACATAAGATTACTCTGCTGAAAATGAGAAGATATGAGCTGTCTCTAATTATTTCCTCTGCTTCATACATGAAGTATTCAACCAAAGCTAAAAAGATGACTGCCTTGTATATCAGATGAGACTGTAAAACAGAAACAACAATATGACAAAGGTGTGCAACACCTGCAAATTGAGCAGGTGTATTTTACACTACACCAGCACTTCTCAGGATGAAGGAAGCATATTTGTGAGTTACATTGCACAACTGCATTAAGCTTCGGAGTTCTTTTTCATCCCTCTCAAACTCCTCTCTTCGCTTTCAGTAAGCTGCTAAGTGTTCAGATCAGTCAGACGGGGTTTCCGTGGGTATTGTGAAGCGTAATATGTCCATAAGAGTGACATTTTGTTTCCTTGCTTAACTGTCAGTGTTACATCCATGAGCTGGAAATAATACTTCAAGGACAGCTCTATCCCAGTATATTGTTATTTCCTCAAATCAAAAGTGTTATATGTACATACATGCACCCATCCATTTGATTTTCACTTTATTTTACCGGAAAACCATCTAGAGAGGCTCAGTTCTTTATACAGTGAAAAAGAAATTCTGAGCAGTGATTTACAAGGCATTAAGGTGTAGATTTTCAGTAGTATCCAGTTATCTATTTTATATATATATTTTTTTAAATCTCAGCAAGAACCTATTTGCATTTTTGGCAGATAAATACTTTTGTAATTTTCCCCCTTGATTTATATCTGAAACATGTAGTGCCACTTTCTACATGTACAATATTGATGATTTTTCTCCTTATATTTTGCACTCTCATATCACTGTTTTCTCTCTGGGTTATATGTACGGAGCCAAAGAGGAAAGAATTGTTGTAGTGTCTTTGGAAGAATAGCAGGTCAGTGAATCACAGATACTACAAACAGAGAAAAAAGTCCTCTGGGTCACCTGGTCTGACCTTTGCATTCTGCAGTATTACTCATACAACACACTCACCAACCTCTTAGTCTAATCTTCTTCTGAAGGTTTGTAATTCTAAGTTGCTGAAGGTGGGACATGCAACTACTTTCAACTTGAGTTTTAGTAGGGAGAAACAGATATGGAAAAGGGAGCAAAAGTTTGCAACTTCAGCTTAGCAGTTTTCACTATTCTGTTTTAGACATTTGGTTTTTAGCAATACGAAAGTTATAGTGTCATTCAAAAACATGAGTGTTACTTTGGATGCAGTATGCCCAGACGTATTTTTTGTTGGTAGAGAAATTGCACAGAGCATAGATATGACAAAGTGCCTGTGACATAACAAATCTCTCTTTGGCATAAAAGGGAGTTGATGTAATTTTTTCTAGTTCTTAGGACTTCATCAGATTCTACATTACTCCTAGTGCTGGATGGCACTTATTTTTGATATTTTTATTTTCTTCCTGAAGAAAGGGGAAGGATGGAGGTAAGGAGGGAAGCTAGAAATCATTAAAACCATGGATATCCAGATTTCTAAAGCTAAGATTTTTTTTTTTAGTGTGATTTACAGGCTTAAGGCCAGAAAGACATTATCATAATCTTTTAGTCTGACCTCATGAGTAAAACAGAGCATAGAATTTCATCCAGTGATTCCTTCAGTGAGGAGAATTATTCTTTCCAGCTATATAAATGAATTCATTTTCTTCATCCATTTTGAAAGCCTTGAAAATACTTAGAGACAGTGATCTTAGCCTTCCCTGCTTAAAGATCTTTGCTTTTCAAGACTATCTAAAATTATGCTGTGTTGTTGGGTCTTTCATATAGTTTTATTTTCCTGTCTTTATATTATCTGTGAGAGGTCTTTGGGAAGTTTTAGATTCATCAAACTAATGAAACTGCTTTTTTCTTAGTTCAGGAAATATATTTATTTTCCCCTGGTTAAAATATAAAAATAGATAAATAATAATGCAGTATAAATGGTGATTTTTTTTTGTAATTTAATAATGGACAAATGACAGAATTCAAAATGGGTAAACGCTGATATTATTTCTCTGAAGTAATGTGTCAATAATGTGAAATCTTAAATAATAAAATTTATTCATATTCAGGAAATCTCAAAGGGCCACTGAAAAGTCATATACAATAATTACATGACCTCCTCTTTGGAGAAAAAAAGACCCAATAATCCAGCAACAGCTGAGAAAAACCAGAGGATTACAATTTTAATAACTCTCTCATCTAATCAAGACCTTACATAAGTTTCAATTTTAATTCAACATACAGCCTAGCATATTAGGAGTTAGTTTCATGTTGAGTCATGTGGATTTCCTTTCCAAATACATCTTCCAAATTTATAATAAATAATATTTTTTATTCATATTGTTAACTGCATAGTTAACATAGTTGCTATCTTATAAAACACAGTTTTCTTTATTCTGTGTTCTTCCATTCACTCAATTCATCAAAACTTCAAGTAAGAGTAGAAACTCTCTGGGACATAAACCAAGCCTTTACGGCCATAGATAGGCTATAAAGTGTCTAGCACATTCTGTGTATAGATTTAAATGAAGTTTCTTGAAATTACAATGTTATGGCTTGTATAGCTGTTGCCAAGTCCTATTCATTCCAGAGAGCTAAATTTTTTTTAAAAGGCAGATAAACAGACAGAAACAAGACACCTTGTCTCTAAGGCTTACTCCTAATGACTTGTCTTAATTTATAAATTCAGGAAACAGAATCTTTTTCAATTTAGGAATTTGAATTAGCTTAGTAATTGTTATAATATTTATAATAAATTATAATAGTTATAATCTAAATTAGAAATTACAATTGATACAATAAATCATTATGGTAGTTTATAATTGTCTCTGCAGGAGACTGTAGAACCATGGCATTTCTGTAAAAAATGTGTTTGTTTTTATTTTGAGTGCAGACATATGCCCACAAGAGCTCATAATGGGTCCTTGGAGATAGTACTAATGTATGACTTAGAGAAGAAATGAATAAAATAATCTGTTCCCCCCCCCCAAGGTTGAATGCATAAATTTGTGAAGAAGTAGTTTCACAGGTTTGAATTTCAACCATCCAGAGAACTGTTGTACTTGTTATTTTCTAGCTGATGCAAGCACAAGAACATTGTGTCAAAATGCCACCTCAGAAGTAAGATGAAATTGGCAACCTACCCTTGATCTCCACATTGGAATGCTGTCTGAAATGTGGTTGAAATCAAAGACACACAATATTGAAACACATACCATTCTTTTGCAGTATGTGATCTGAGGAGCTACTCACGCACACATCATGTCTGGCACAAACCCATAAAAACAAGACATTCAGGCTATCTTTACACTTACAGCTTAGGTATTCTTCATACATTATACATTTTATTTCAATCACAAGAGTCCCATCCTACAACCAACATATCTTCATTTGTTTTTCTTATTTTTTGCCTCTCTGCATACATCTCTTTCTATAATGTTGGTATATAGAGATCAGATTGGAGGAAGAGACTATAGAGCAGTTAAGTAAGTCATGTTCATCAGGTGATCAAATGTGCACTGGAAATCTGGAAAATTTGGGAGGCAAGAGTAAAGGTTGTGGTGTATAGTCTGTAGTTGTATTAATTTAATTCTCAAGAGAACTAGTCCTTGCTGGAGTTGGATAAATTAGATACAATGCAGATTATATGTTGATGGTTCTTCTGGAAGGTGACATTACTTCTGTCTGCAATACATGCCAGCAGCAGAAGAACCATGAGTAAGACAGGGATGATATGCAGTTGGTGGTTTCTCAACCAATTCACAGATTTGCGAGCTCTGGAGGATCCAGGAAGTTTCAGAGCAGTGTTTTGAGTTCTGCCAGCAGATGGTGGTAAAACATGAAATAGAAAAGGAAAAAAAAAACGGACACAGTGGATCTTATTGAAAGACAGCAGCCATACTTTCTTCCTCCAGACTCAGCCTCTCTCAAGCTCTGGGACATGAGGATGGCAGTCTGAGAACCCCATAAATTTAATTTTGCAACAGTTGCCACTATGAGCTTATGAAATGCCATTGCTGACTCTGCTAAAGATGCAGCGTAAGAATATTAGAAAAGATGAAAGGAGTGCTGGAGCTGGAAGGGGAACAGGGCAGCAGAAGGAACTTGGGGTTGAAAAAAACCCCAGGCAATTCAAGCTGTAGGAGTTAGTAAAGTGTGAAATAGTTTAGGATCAGGGAATTAGTGAAAGTGGGGAGAAGGCAGTTGATTAAAGACTTGGTTGCTTTGCATGCAGAAGGCTGGAAAAGCTTCTGAAGTTTGTCTCTTGCTATTTGCAACATGCGTCACTTGCTTGGGAAATTATTTAGAACATTATAAAATGTTTGCAGCATTCTCAAATTACAGTCACAAACTCTATTTTCTTACTTTTTTTGCATTCATGTGCACTTCTAGTGAAGGTTTGCTAAAGCAAAAATACCCTTTTTCTTTGTGCCTTTCAGTGTCTGATGAGCATTTTGCTCATTTTGTAAATGTCCTCAGGTATGCTAACCTGACATTTTTATGCATTTGTAAATCACTTTGGTACATATGCTTATTAGTACTAGTTTCTAAGACATTTGCGTCAGATTCAAGATGTTACTTATAACCTGCAATAGGCATCCAGTTGGTGTAAAAAAATACAATTTTTCTATCAACCCAGCTAATACAGACCTAGAACTTCAGCTAACAGTCTTCTGAAAATCCCACAGGATTAAAAAAAAAAAAAATTAAATTGCTTTTGTGAATTTTACATTTTGGCTGACACCCAGGCGAGCAGCTTCAAAGAAACAAAGAAAGGTTTAATATATTTGAGATTTATATTGTGGTAGATACAATTGCATAATTTGCTAGACATTTCTGCATAATGGTGGTATAATTCCTCTTGTTAAAATTTGCTGTTGAGTTTAGCCATCATTATAACTAAATTCTCTTGCAGACTATAACAGCAGGAAACACTGGAACAATGTATTAATCACAACAAATTAAATTAGCAAATAGTTTCCAAGATTCTGAGACAGTAAGGATAGAAAGATATAGCACAATGAGCCAGTTTAGGTTTCTGCAGATCCGAGGTTATTCCCTCCTGTGTTTGAGTTCTAGGGTCTGAAGATCTGTGTGGGTAAGCAGTGGCCAGCTAACCCTTTCAATTCTGCTCACTTGTCATCTAATTCCAGCTTGTCAGAAGAGAAATATCTAGGGATTCTGAATTGGAGAAGCCAAAGTCATAACAACACAGACTAATCTTCAGACTGAGTTTGAAAGAGTGCCTGCAGATGAGAGTGCTTGTCTCCACTGTGAACTTCATTCTCCATTTATTATCAAAAGCCATTCATGGCACAAGTCCCAAGAACAACTCTACTATAAGAAAGATAATCAGGCCTTTCTAATCCCATCCAAGAAATGTACTGCTGAACATCTTTAAAATCTGATATTCAGCAGTGGACACATGAACTCAGTAGCAATTTTGGCCAGAGACTCTCACAAGATGAACTTAATTTCCCTTGCTAGAGTACACCACAGTAAAAAAACCCTCATATTCATAACATTTTCCCTTAAACTAAACCTGAACTTAACTTTTTACAGTTTAATTCCAGCATTATGAGCCCATTCCAAATAATCTGTCTGCCTCCCTCCTTTCAGGTAGCTGAACCTAGACAATAGTAGCTTGCTTCCTTTCAGTGCTGCTGAGAGATCCCAGTGATGCAAACACCCCCAGTGTGTTATTAGTCCAATTCTTTTTTACCATCAATCCAATGAATTCAATGGAATCACAAAATTTTAAGCCTGCAAGAGTGGAGAGGTGAATTAGAGCTGTAATTGCATTTGCATCAGAAGACAAATTCCCTTTAATCATTTTTACTTTCATCTAAAATTCTTGTAGGAAAGTCTTTGCAGAGGTAGGTTACCTACTTCTCTCTGATGTATTTCAGGCTGCAGCAGGTCCCATGACAAATTATGGCGTTAAAGAAATCACAGTGGGGAAAAAGTGGTTGCAGAGCTGCTGTAGACATTTCTTGGGAATTTAAGGCACAGTGGATATGTGAGCTTGGGAGACAAGGCAAAAGGCAGTGTATAAACTGGAAGCTTCTGTTGGTTTATGGAGAGCCTACAGGGAAGTAATGGACTTTCTTTTAACTGTCACAACCATTTCATGACGTGAAACATGTCACATACTATATGCCAGAGATGTCAGTGGGAGTTGAATGTTTTTGATATTGAGGTAATGTGATAAAATACAACGGGAAACTTGAGTTAATGCAAGTGTATGGATTAGTTCCAGCAGAACTTCTGTCTCCATAAAAAAATGGGAAGATCTTTTTAACAGAGAAAGGAATCATTTTACCCTTACTGAATGTATTTAGTACCTGTGATGGCAGGTATATGTACAGAGGTTTTGGGTTTTTTTTTAATCTGTAAACTGGATATAAGCCCAATTTTAAATGCATTTCTTCTTTTATATCTTATGTATGGAAATCATGCCCTCTAATCTATGGCATGATTTTGGCAGGAAGAGTAAATAAATTTAGTTTATACTGGAAAATCCCTGGATACAGATGCACAATGTAGAGAGAAACTTGGATCAGTTTCTGAAATCAGAAAGATCTTTCTCTCCCTCCCTTTCTCTCTCTCTTTCTTTTATATATATCAAAAAATATGCTATCACCATGAAGGAACAATTTGAGATTTATTAGGTTTTTAGAAAATTGGATATGATTTAGATAGGAGTGACATATCTCACTGTCAAATAATGGTCAGTGATAGTGAATGTGCACTGGATTTTCACAACTCTAATTTTAAGTGGTGTCTTAAAACAGTAATTGGAAGTACTTTCCATGGAAGATAAAATCCTTGTCTGAATCCTTATTTCTTTGCTTTGCATTGTGATATTGGGACTGTGGGAATTTGGGACCTTTAAAAAATATTATTGCATATTAAAGATATGTTTCCACTTCATCATAACAGTGTATTATATGTTAATGTGTATAATTATGTATATATATATAAACCTATCATATGCTATGTACTAAAAAAAGCAAAATTAAATACATATTAAATTTTCTTTTATGTCATCTTCCTCAAGTACTTTCTCAAGTCCTCTTTGTAGTGAATCATTCATATCATATGACATACTGACAGACGTCCAGGACAAATCTAGAATATGTGAATGCTCCTGCAACTCTCTGCAGTCATAATTATTAATATGTATTTGGCTCTCTAAGTGGAAAGGCTTGTGGGAGAAATAAGATTGGGACTTTGGGAGAGAATCCTTTGCTTAGATTTCCTTTTCACTTGTAATACAGCATGGTTTATATACAGCTTTTCAGACCTAGAATGAAAAGTACTTGATTTATAAGTTTAATTTCTTTTTATTTTAGCTTTTTTTCTTAAAGAGGTTCTCCTTTAGAATGTTGGTTTTATGCAATTTAATTTTAAAAAAAGTTTTGCTTTTTAAAGGGTGTGTTTTCTCCATGTGACACGTAATGAAATCTATCGTAATAGTCTATTGTAATTTCTTTACATTCTATGTATATAAATGCAAGGAATTTTCATTTTGAGGTTGAGGAGAGTTTTCAAGCAGCAAAACTAGAAGATAGGAGGAAACAGCTGCCTGGATATATGACTATGATCCTGGCACATGAAACCATCTGATTGTGAGGAAGTCAGGTGCCCCTTTGCAGCCACCTGGAGTCAACTGGTTCATCCAGACAATTTTCTCAGAACTCCTATGCTAACATGGCAGCCTGGCCATGACTCCTTCTATGCATGCAGACATCCATTTGACTCTATTTGTACATTAGAAAATTATAATTCTGCAATGTAGGTCTTTAAAGTAGACAGAATAATGGATTAACTTGGCAGAAGTAACAGATGAAAGTCCAGGTAGTTTGAAGAGAATGCTACAGACAATTTTAAGCTAGTTGATTTAAATGTATAGATTCTAACATGCTTCAAAGATAAAAATATGTTTAATTATTTGATTAGAGAACTTTGTCATTAATAGACTGGTTGAAAATAACTCTTGCCAAGAGGACTGCAAGATCTCTGTTATTCCTGAACTTTTCTAGCACCTTGCTACTAAGACAGGTCTACCTGAATAAGCTATCTGACTGTATAAAATTTATGACTCGATGAGCTGCCTAACAGAAAGGCCAGCTTGCTGAGTACAGTTGTTAGGAAATGGCTTCAGAGTGAGCAGTCATGCACATCTTGCCTCTCTCTAGATGTAAAGAGGTTTCAAGTTTTATCCTTTGGTCTGATATCCACTACTCTGAGCTGTGACTCCTGAAGGTGGATATGAGAGTTCTTTATTTTCATAAAGAAGAGTGATATCATCCTCCGCAGTCCATCTGTAATTCTGCTTGCCTGCCTGCCTGCCTACTAGGCAATGCTAGTATATGACACTTAAAGAAATGAGAAGCGTAACATGAAGTCTCTCCTAGTGTGACGGGATTCAAACTCATACTTTTGGTGCCCTCATCACAAGAGTACCATTGAAGGTTTTTTCTTGCATAGAATAATTAGAAAGAGCAGGAGCAACCAACATGAATTTGTAACATCTTGAGGCCACTTGAGAGAGATCAGTCTCTCACTGTGGAGACCAGTTGAGACCACTCAGTTTACAGAGAAAAAACCCTACATCTGTTTCATGTTATGCGGAGAATAAAGTTCACATATCCATTAAAGCATAGGTCAGTACCTACCCTTGGTCCTTTCCAGGCAAGAGTCCTTGCACCTGGCACAAAGAGTCATACTGACTCACACTTGCAATTTTCTTCAGCGTAACACATTTATCTGTGACAGGTAATATATATCTCTCAAAATATTTCTAGGGAAAAAAGTCTGTTATCACTCAAGACCATGATAGGAAACCTCCAAGTTTACTCTTCATATTCTCTAATGTTTCTATTCGAGCCCCGTTCATCCCTTGTTTCTTTATCTAGCCATGTTTCTTTACCAGTCATGAACTTCCATGATTTCAGAAAAGATTAGAATTTTTTTTTCATTGTGCTAGGTATATATATATTTTTTTAATTATTCCTTCTAACAGTCACAATAATCAAGCATACTAGGTATTCTGTTTACAGTATGAACCTTCTTATATGTTAAGTGATTTTTCCATTTGTTAGCAGGTGACAATTTCTCAGGTATTATTTCTATCTGTACTTACTAGTTTTTTAAAATCTAGAAGATATCAGTGGCTAAAACAAAACCAAAAGTCACAAAACTTAAAGGTCTTTTAAAATATTCTAAAAATATTTTAAAACATGTATACTTGTACAAATGGAAAAACTTACAAATGTCTCTTCTTATTTAACTAAACTATAACTTCAAGGTAATATTAAATCTGAACAGATGTGCATAGTATTTGGAACAAACTATGCAAATATTTCAAAGCACAATCACCATAAGTTGAATTTGGCAGAGTAGAACAGATGTGTCCACCTGTTAAGAGACTGGGCTATCAGCACTGGGGATGCAAGATGTGATTGAAGTCCATAATGGAAACTATTTAGGAATGCATCCAGGTTAGCAGGAGGTAGCAGAGATTCTGATTACTGTATCATTGCACTTTTCCCCAAAGCGATCAATGCGTTGAATTCTGCAAATGGAATAGTACACCCAGGACCACTGAAGGGGGGATGAATGTCCAACATTATGTGAAATCAGTGCCGAAATTGTACCTGTTTTTCTATAATGATGAAAGAAAGAGGGAACTGGAGGCTCCACAGAGGCGGCAGAATACAGTGGACTCCAACAATCTTTATTTATTCTGTTTAAATTTGACATCTTGAAAAGCAAGCAAAATTATGGATTCAACTACCATAGCAATGTTAGTAACTGATTAATTTCTCTTTGAGGCACTTCAATAAGCTGTGAGAATAATCATCCAAAAGCATACCCGATGCAGAGCATCACATTCATTTTAATATGAACTTCGTTCAACCAGGATTGGAAATTATTTCATTAATAAAGAACAGAAGCATAACATAGAAGAGATACAGATCAAAGTCAGATTTTAGGCAGAAAAATGCAAAGAGAATGAGACAGGTATTGTGGTAAGCTTGTATTTTCTTGAGAAAATAATGTTTACTTTTTTTTTAACCAAAAAATAGGTCAGTAAAGTATATTCTTACCACTTCTTGCTAGCTCATATATCCTGAGTACTCACTACTTCATGCCTTTAGTATTGCCTTCACTGCAGACCAAAATATATGCAGAAAAATAAACTACAGATTTGCTCAACTTTTGGGTTTTCAAATTAAAATCTAACTTGGTGCAATTGTTGATGATGAGTTGTGAAGCAGAGAAGACATGGCTTGATTTTCAAATGCTGACTTAGTGATACAAATGTTAATAATGAAAAGTCCAATTTTGATTTTCTAAGTTGAAATAAATTTTATGTAGATAGAAGGGAGGAAGTATACATGTGCCAATGCATTATTTTTAATTCCATTGTTGTTAGTATTTAAATATTTCCTTATTAAGATTGCTGCCTATGATGTGGGCTATTCATCTGCAAAAGTCCAAACTGACTGACGTGTGAAATTTGAATGCTTACAGATATCAAACAATTAATTTTGTATCTATGAACAGTCAAAGGAAGATAACTATGAATCACCCATAACACTGGAAGTTCTCAAACTTTAGACAAGACTTTTAGATTTTATTTATTACAAGAAAAGTACTTTGAAATGCTGTGTGGCTGTGGCAGACCTTCAATGGAATTGAAGGATCAGAAATACAAGTAATTCTCTGAGTTCCAAAATTACAGCGACTGTTCCATTCTGACCTATTCTATTTGTTACTTTGGGACTAAAAGAGCACAGAAAGAGGTCAGACCAGGATGTGGAAATATACAAAGAAAAAGAAAGAAGGTATATGAGAGAAATCCTCTAAGATCACATTTCTTTAACTGGAGTTAGAAAACACAAACTATTTTTCTATATAGGCGTTTTCAGAGGATTTTTTTTGTCAATTTTCAGTACATTATGTAGCATGAGATTATACCATTGTACCTCTGCTGTTGATAGCTGATAAAAAATGTGTTATCGGAGGCCAGTCTTTAACTTGTACAATTCTGTCAGCATCACAATGTAACCAGCAGTTGGTTTCAGCTGGCTTGAGCTGTCTTTTTATCTTCTAGTTCATGGAGAATTTGTTCAGCTTTCTAGAGATTTTGTGGTAAATTGAAGTCAGGAAAAAGTACAATAGTTCTTGCATTGTTGATTTCAGTTTGTCCCATTGTGGCCACTTTTTAGCATGGTTTATCATATGGTTGGATAAACTACTTACTTTCTCAGGAGGGATCTGCATATATGATCAATTAGCCCAATTTTCTGAAAGCTGTCATAATCAAGAGTGATCTGATAAAGAAAAATTGCTTTTAATCTCAAATTTTTATATAATTATTGCATGGTTTTTGAGTCTTACTTTAGGGAATAATTGGTTTTCTTGGGAAGATGAAGAAAGGCAATATGCAAATAATGCTGGCAGTACATTTCCTAACCTTCCTAATAGTTTAAATTTAGATTTACATTGGGATGTAATGGTTAAGTAGTGATAGATTGCTATTTTGATTGGCATGACAATATGATATTTTACAGAAGTATATTTTCTGATTAGAAACTACCTTCTGGATTGAATATTTTGCTTCATACCAAAATAATCTTTGCATTGCTAATGGCAAACATTCTATAGTAGATAATTTTAAGAATATTATTAAGGGTTCATACTGTTCTTCTGATAGTAATTGCAAACTGAAAAAGAAAGACTAATTTTTCAAATTCTTTGTCTCTCCTCAGAAGAAACTTGCAGTTTCAGATCAAGTGGTTCTGTGCATTTCCAGCTAAAATTGAGGCACAAGGCTACCAAAGTCATTCTCATGTTAACCTGAATGAAACCAAACCAACTCCCAGAGCAAAAAAATCAATGAATAAGAATTGATAATTTTCAGTTTCAAAACATAATGTAAATGAACTGATAATATAAAGAGCTAGAAAAGAAAAGGAAAAAAAAAAAGCATTTTTTTCTCTGCCCATAGATTTTGGCTGTGGTCATTTAAATCAGAACAGTTGAAAGGCTTTTGAGTGAGAACAATAAACACACTGCAGGACTGTGGCCCCCAAATGATGTCTTTCTGCTGTTGACAAGTAAGTAAACAAGCTGCTTTTAGTAATGTTTTATCTATTGTTAGAATGAATAATGCTGTAGTTGTAAACACAGCCAAAAGACAGGATGGGTTTTAAATACTTTTGTTCCTGCTGAGCCATTACCAACACCTGCAGTTAAAATAATTATTTCAAATGTTTTTCTTTTTAAAAGAAGAAGTAGTTAGCAGTAGACCTGTCTTGTTATGGTAAATTAACATCTGCAGCTAATATGATTCCCTTTGGTTGTAAACATCCTGAATTAAAGCTTGTTATCTCCTTTAGAAGGTATGTTTTATGATTTCACCTGTTTTGTAGAGATATAATTAAACATTTCAATGAAGTACAGGTTGGATGACTATGATCTTATTTTAGCCGCCACAGAAATTATGGAATGTTTTTACAGCAAATATTGTGAGTATTTAATTAAAGCCTGTCCTGAAGTATAGCAAGCATAACCAATAAAAATAGTAAAAATGGATTAGAGGTTCTGAGATTGAAAAGAAGACAAGAACTAAATAGGTGGTGTGGGTATCTTGTGACTTCTTTTCATTTATTTAAGGAAAATCTCATATTAATCTTAAAAAATAACACGAATATACAGTCAATTCTAGGGGAAATAGGAAAAAGAGGAATAGGCGTGGAATAAAAAGGAAAATTCTGTTCCTTATTTTGTAGTGTACTTAATAATGGAGGTACTATTGATTTTATATCATTATCAAAATGGCTAAAAAGGTCTTCTGTTTTTTTTTTTTAAATGAAAATTTTCTGAAAAAAATTAGGAGTTGGATAATTTATTTTAGAATGTTAAAATCTCAAGATATCTCTGTATGCTCTGTCTTTGGCCATACACTATAATTTATCAAGCTCAGAGACTATCAAGCTCCCGGTCCAGTGGTATTTTCCCACCCTCTGACAGAATTCAAATCTATTAGAGTAAACTCTTAAAATAATTCTGATAATTTATACATCAGAATAAGCTCTATCACTTAACATCTGGTGTAAAATGATTTGAAATCTTTGGTGACTTTGAGGCTAGAGTGATTTACAACAACCCAAGAAGCTGTTGTATGTAATTTTCTTCTAGGTTTCATGACTGCTTTATAAATTTCATTATATAAAGCTGTAGGCACTAATATAAACTTAAGACTATGTTCCACTGCTGCTCATTCCTCTTCCCATACTGTGGAATATGACATCTTTGTTTCTGACTGTACAGATATTTATTGGTCAGGATGTGGTCAAAAGAACTGATCTGATGCAAAAAAAGCAAACAAACATGGGCTAGAATATCTTCAGCGGCACTGGTGCCAAAGTCTTGTGTAATAGTCACGCCATTTGTACTTGTTTATCCTGCTTTTGTGAAACGTTCAAACCTACAAGTACTTTGAGGAAAAAAAACATATTTAGAATCAGTTTCGCCTTTAAAGATTTGAATTGATCTCTGGCTAAGTCAGCTATTATTCTCACCATTAGGCTTATTTATTTATTTTCTACAGATACTGCAGTGGCTAAGGGCCCACCACAAACTAAGTAGTAAAGTCACCTAAAAATTTCATAGACTATTGATCCAGTACAAAAAGATCTTTTTCTCTAACAGAATGCCTTAAACTTCTCTGTTTTGTAAGGATGAAGATCCAATAATTGCTTTAGTTAAATTAATATCTGTGTGTTTTTCTCCTCTGTGAACTTGATTTAGAAAAGCCTCCAGGAGAGTATAGGCAACATTAAAAGAAATGAAATAGAGAGGCACATTTGCAAGTATTGCTGTCTCTTTTTTTTTTTTTTTTTTTTTCTGACAGTGATGTTTCTGGCAATAGGGTGATCTTGGAAGGGGTATCTGGGCAAGTTTCTTTTCAAAGCATTTCACTGATCTCCCTAGCATCATTCACTTCCTGACCACTGCATTCTGACTGCCATCCTCTCTTATTTAATCCTGCTTCCTATCCTTATATCCATTTAACTGGATTGTTCAAGCTGGTCTTACTTTGCAGGAGTTTTTAGTTTTCTTTAAGACGAGAGTAGTACTGTACCCTTGCTTCCAGAGAGTGCTTGTGAGTGATGCCACACAAATCCCTTCCTCAGAGATTGAGGGCATCACCCCTATTATAAACCAGCTACTGCTGGGGACCAAGGTTAGCTTCCATCACCTGTGACTGGGTCTCCTGCATCACAGCTTGAATACAGCATTGTCAAGACTTGGGGCAGGTGCCTGCTTTTCATGTTTAATTTTGCTCTCTCTCTTTTTTTTTTCTTTGAATGCTAGGTGCTGTAGACCTGCTACTACAGGCACCCAAGCTCTTCCAGTGTCGGTTAAAGGAAGGGTCAATATTTTCTTTTAAAGAAAAAAGCACAGTGATGATAATAATTAGGTAGACTGTATTTCAGGGTTAAAGGAAAACAATTCTTAAACCACATCTCTAATTTAAGGGCTGAGACTGGCATTATTTTTCTCAGTTCATTTAAAAACTGACTGGAGAACAGTGAAGGAGGTTATTAAAAGGAGGTAGTTAAAAGCTCAAGCCCCTAGGATTTATGTCCCTCTACTGTGAAATAAAGAATTTCTGATTTTAAGAACTGTTTCAGCCAATTGTCAGCCTGGGAATGTACTGATTTTTGAAGGGCATTTCTGATGCTTTATGTCAAAGGTGACCAACATCGAATGTTTTCTCCAGCTTGTGTAATAGAGCTGTTCTCTCTTTAACCCACCTGCGATTTAACTGATGTGTGAAGGAACTTTAACACCTATTGGCCCCTATAAGCACTTACTGAAAAAAAAAAAAGAACTTGTTATATTAAAGCATGTATACACTTACTCGCTTGTGACTCACTTGGAAAGGACTGGGCTTTTTTGGAAATTCAGTTTAGGATAAAAGTGCAGACTAAATACAGTATTTTTAAAAATCCATAAAATTTGTCATGAAGAACCAATATTTTTCATCAGTTGAGTATTTGTGGATTACTTTGAGGTATATCCTAAGATTATCCAAATTAGCACAGTTTTGTTGACTCTGTAATGAGTAAAAAAACATCCCGTATTTATACTAACACAGCTGAACACAGTGTACTGGAACTAGACCTTGAAATTTCAGAATAAGGGCAGAGTGAGATGGAAACCAAATAATCTATGGGTAAGCATGTGCCTTGCTTTATTAAACTTTTTCAAAAGGAAAAAGTCTTGTTAAATTTGAATTTGAATTTGTTAACGATATTCCAGAAATCTCAGTTGAGGAAATAGACAGAATTGATTATTTCCAAGACAGCTGAGCAAAACCCAAGCATTCTAATAATATTGAGTGATTTGAAAATGTTACCAATTCTTCTTAGATATTTTTTTATCAGTATTACCAAGGAAGTCATCACTATGAAAGATTTACCTTGAACTTTTTGTGCTGTTATAAAACAAAGACACATGTTTAATGAATGCTACAAAATCCTTTCTAAAGACTTGGCAAACAGACAGAAAAATGTGATTATACATAATCCAACTGTATCTTAATCCCCAGCAGACTCAACTTTTATAGCATTGTTTTAATGAGATATTATTAGTGGTTTCAGAACTGTTTAATTAGAATGTTGGCGTGCTCCTTAGATCAACTAAAGGTTTTTGAACACAACAGTGATTTTTTTTTCTATTATATTGTTTAATAAACAACCTTAAATCATGGCTTTGTATAGAGTGTTAGAATGCCTTTAATATTCCATATATTAAGCATGTTTTTATGAAGAATAGCTGCATACAATTTTTTCCTTAAGATATACCTTTGTTATGAATACATGTGTGTAACTAGTGTGTGTGTATTTATGTATGACTGAGAGCAGTTGAATCAGAGGGTGCTTTCTAAAATCCATCCATTTTAATGAGAATGTAAAGTGTGTTTACTTGTGGATAATTCTCAATGTATTTTTAAAAAGTGATTCAAGGTTGGGAATATATGTGATGAGATTTTACTGATATCTTACAAACCAGACAACTCTGCTAAACATGCCCAGACTATCTCAAAAATGATGGTAGTGTATTATTCTGTAATTGATTACTAAAAGTACACCAATTGTATCACTTGTTAGTCTAAATTTTAAACAGAAGTGAAAAGTCCCTGTCCTGACTAACTAAAATTCATTTTTTATTTGGCACTGTATTAAAAAGGCTACAACTAAGTCTTTTTGCGCTATCAGGAAATCAATTATTTTTTCATGTTTTTTTTGTACCTTGTCTGTCTAGTGCAATGTACGTCATCCTGGCTGATAGCCCCAGCCTCTGTCACTACTCTTCTTGCCATTTCTTATAAACTCATATTCATTCCCTCGATTGTCCTTAATGAACCTGCTGTGTGTAGAGATTTCTGCAAAAAAGGCTCAATATGGCAATACGTGTCTGCCATACTTAAGTTAGCATCTGCCTTGAACTTACCGATCTGCAGTATTTTGGCTCATCCTGCACAGTTTCATGTAAACTTTATAGATGTCAAGAACAGCCTGTAGGAAAAGTTTTGTACCCTGTTTTGTAATGCCTTTTTCTGGTTGCAAATATTGAAGTAAAGGCAGAAAACACTATGAATTTTAATTTCCGTCTGGTTCTAGTTCTTTTCTGTTCAGACATATGGAGGAGGTTATTGAATTTCTGATTCTACGAGTTTCTCTTGTCATCACTTGAAAATGTTGTTAGTAATGGAAAGGCCCTGTTAGTTGCAGGACGTTCTGCCCAGATCTTTACCTAAGCAGCATTCAATTGACTGCATGCACTTCCCAAATATTCTTACAAGCTCTCTTCATAAATTTTTAAAGCAGTGAGATTCTGCCGGTTCCCAGGAGACACTGCTCCACAGCAGTTCATTTGCAGAACTCATTGTTTTTTTTTCTGGCCTATTCTGTGTCTCGTTCACATTGTATATTCTCTCGGCACCAGAACCAGGGGTTTAACCTGTCTAAATTTAAGCTGAAAGTAAAAATCCCAGATCCCTCCCTTACTGTCTACAGAGTAGAAAATCTGCTCTTTCCTCAGGGAAGCAAAAATGGTAATTTCTGCCTTTTAATCTGAAGGAAGCACATAAGGATATAGTGCAGGTGGGAGCCCTTTTTGTGAGAGACATTCTGTTGCCAGTATTTCAAGATCCCAGATCAAAATGGGATTTTCCTTGGAGAAGCAAAATTGGCCAGGGACTAGTCAGGGGTTTTTCCTTCTATCTGGCATTAGACAGTGGAAAGGAGAACTCAAAAAAATCTATCAGGTAAGTTTTTTGCAACTCATGGGCAATGTTCACTTCAACATCAAGTATCAATCCCTTCATCCCCCAGCCTGTATTGATACTGGGGGGTCCACCAACCCAACTGCAGGACCCTGCACTTGGTGGTGGTGAACCTCATGAGGTTCACGTTGGCTCTCTTCTCAAGCATCTCCAGGTCCCTCTGGATGGCATTCCATCTCTCAGGCGTGTCAGCCACACCACTTAGCTTTGCAGATTACACCAAAAGTTTTTACAATGAGGGTGGTGAAACACTGGAACAGGTTCCCCAGAGGGATGGTGGATGTGCTATCCCTGGAAACATTCAAGGTTAGGTTGGATGGGGCTCTGAGCAACGTGATCTAGTAGAAGATGTGCCTGGTCATTGCAGGGGGGTTGGACTAAATGACCTTTAAAGGTCCCTTCCAAGACAAACTATTCTATGATTCCATGTAGTCGTTCCCAATGGTTTAGGAACAGCAAGGATTAGCTCTAGCTCTCACAGTTATGACAGCAGATGAAGGAGCTTGGACCATGGTAAAGGATTAGCCTACATCTGGAAAGATTCACATAAACTGACGTTTTGTTGATTTATATATCTTTTTAACTGTAGTATTATTAATCAGTTTGGTTTGTATTTAAAGTGTGTTACTATATAACTGGAATAATAGTGATATTTGTTTGTTGCATTTTGGTTATATTAAAAAAAATAATTAATTTGAGCAATAGTAAGTTCTTTCCTTGACTTTTTATCCATAACAGGATATTGAGTTTAACAAAAGACTTAAGGAAGTTGAATATATTAGGATCTGCATTAGAGAGATACAAAGTGCTAATGCAAAGCACTTTTGCCATAGGCTTGTAATTAACATGAATATGTGTGTTAACTCTAACCATGACACAGAGATTCGTAGACAGGTCATAGATTTCTATAAATACAAAATGCAAGTGTTCTCCATAAATGGAATTCAAGTGGTTTATTTCCATAATACTCTCAAATGCTCATGAAACCTGGGGATATCACATTGTGTGGCATCATATAGCCTATATTTCCTCCCCTCAAATTAATGAAATGTAACAAATTTAAGACCTTGGAACTTGATAACCCTCCTGTTTTCTATTTCTGCACATACTTAGATATATGCAGAATGACAGATGCCTTTTTACAGTTTGGTTATCCATGCTAGTGACCTTAGGGTTGGTCTATGCAAACAAAATCTAGGTATAAAAATACATTTCTATAAAATTATGTAAATAATAGCTAGAGATCTGCATAAGAAATGGAAAAGTTTATAGGAAAATAAAAATATAGTGTTTTAAGATTTTAATAAATGAAATAATTCAGTTTGGGTAATGGTTTTGTTCAGAAATTAACCCCAGGTTTTAGAAAGTATTGAACAGAAATAAGGAAAAATGTGTCCTTGAGAATAAATTAGAAATTATTTTTTAAACAAAATAAAAAAATTTTGTAGGAAATTTAGGAAAAAAAAGTTTTCAAGTTTTCAGTGTCTTGACAAGTGGAAAACCTACTACTGTTGCTTACGTCAATGGTGAATCATGTTTACCATTGAAATAAAAAGGCTCACTTCTAGTTTCAATTTCTCAGATCTTATCTTTCTAACATTTGTGTGTATATATATTATATTATTTTTTTTAACCAAGAAGGACTCTTAAGCATCTGTTTGATAAAAGAACAAACTGTCTTTTGCTGTAAAGTTTGCAAAGCCCTCACATACATTTTTCAGTTTCTTCTGAATTCTTCCCAGCTTTTCAGTATTTTTAAAATCATGACAGACAGGATACAATATTCCAATATCTATCTCACCAGCTCCCATAAGTCTGATCTATTTGGCTGCTAACTAGTTTCTTATTTATTTTCTGGTGGCTTGTGTTAAGTCCTTGGTTGCATCATCACAATTTGAGGTCACACTTAGTTATTCACTACAAACTCCAAATTCTGGAACTACTTCACCAGGACAGAATCCATCTGTTCCTACCTGTATAGGTACAGCTTCAGTTCTTTGTAAGGAGGCTTTTGACCTTGACATGGTCTTTAGCATATAATTACATCTGCCATGTATCTGCATAGTTTTCTATTTCAGTCTCCGGTCTTCACATACAGTTCATTTATGGATTCTATTTTTTTGTGTCTTAAGGTATATTAATTAACTTCTTACTCCAGGATCATATCAGTGTAATATCAGGCAATTAGGAAATATCAGGCAGAGGAAATGTCCTTTGTGACTTTGACTAGCTCATTAGTCATTATTCTTCAATTCTTTATAAGGCTTGGTGGGCTAGTTTAGGACTTTGGAATACTCCAAAATTTCATTTTACGGAACATCTTACTGGCGCAGCATACTTTTTTCATTTCATGTTTTAGAATGATCCTATATTTGTTCATTTTCTCTGGCTGTAGCCTGACCAAAAATGTGCAGCTAGGGTAAATTTTTGCACATTGTGAGTAGTTCCTTTAATATGCTTGCACTTTGCTGACTTTACATGCTGTCAGATTTGGTTAAATAAGTGTGTAACTGTGGATCCATAGAGGAGAACTATCTTAGTGTTCCGATGTCTTAATTTTATTTACATTTTCTGCTAATGGTAGATTTGTAAAAGGGGGTTGATATCTCATGAACTTAAGAGCCTTCCTTAATTTTACTTTTCTTCTTGTACAGGTGGTCTTGCAAGAAACAATGCAATAACTCAGCAGAGCTGAGGGACTGAAAGTGATTAGAATTCTGAACCATTGCCTTTGCAGTTAAGCTTCTTGATTTGGTTTTCACTTCTGTTAAAATTTACAAGATAGTATGATGATTTGCCTATCATTGCAATTTAGAAAGAACCCCTTTAAATGTACGTTTGGAGAATAAAAATATTTCCTTCACAGAACAACATGGATACAGTGGAGGGTCTGTAAACTGTAAGGCTGCAATATTTTGCAGCTATACTGTCAACACATCAGTTCAGGTAATAGAAGATCCATGAATGAACATTTGTTTTCTAGTGATCTGGCTAGAAGCGATGAAGAACCATTACCAGAATGAGTTCAAACTTGGGATCCTACTCCTTCAGTGAGTCCCCTTATATCCATACTACAGTGTCTGAATCACACTCTTCTTTCTGCCTGGCCCAATGAATATTTAACCAGTTGCATTGAGCAACTTTATATGGAGAACTTTTAACTAAGATCACCTTGACAGAATCACTTTCTGGAGAAATGAACAACATTAATTTGATTTTTTTTTTTTTTCACTCTAAGTTAGGCAGAGAAGAGGTTTTAATTCAGGTCTCAACATACATGTCCTATTGTTCATGCTAAGGTAGAAAAGTGAGTTATTGCTTTTTATCTCAGGAAAAAAGATAAACATGCATCTAATCTACCTAAATAATTAATTCTTTTTTGCCTAGTTGTCAAATTAAAAACTCAGTTCTCTGCATAATATTCCAAAATGTGTCCAGTGTGTTTGTGCACATTCTACATCATCCAGGGATGCTTGTGTAAGGAGGATAATAGTCATTGGCCATTTCATCATTCAGAAGGCTGAGGAAGTTGCTGTAACTGTCAATGAGTGTTGATTTGAACACTGGTTGGTGCAAAAAGCCCAGAGCACGAACATTGTTGACCTGCACCATGTTTCACTGATGATGTAGGTTTATTACTGCCTTTGAGGATTGTTCACTGATTAGAAGCTGATGAGGGATCATAAATGGATTGATATATTTCACAATTTATTACAAAATTATGAATTTAATTAGTTCCTTGACTTCTCTCCTTTAGGAAGGACGTTAGAGCTACACTTATTAGTGTTTCAGTATCCTTGTTAAAACAAAAATAATGATTTTTTCTTAATGAGTGGAGGACTTTACTTGCTTGTAAAGTAAAGCAAATAGGTACTTGAAGTGATTATGGTTCCTATTGATTATAATGAAAGAAAAATGGAAGATTTACTATATAATTTCTGTGAGAAATTATCTTGAACTTATGAAGTGGAAACAAGTTTTGTCATTGCATAAACAAGGAGTAACCACTCTGGCCTGTCATCTTTGTTTCTTTTAATTCCCAGACTTCAATATTTTCAAGCAATTGTTCTAATACAACTTTTTTTCTTAAAAACAAACAAATTTTTCTGTAGTTCTCCTTTTTTGGTCAGTACAAGATGGTAAGAAAAGGTTGGTAGACGAGCTTATGTTTGAATACAGATTTTAAGGAAAAAAGCTAACTTTTCATTCCTCATTATACTGAAAGAACTAGAATTGGACTACATTTGTTTGACAAAACATATTGGCATTAGAAAAGTTTAATTTGTGGATTTTTTCCACATGTGTACATTCTAGTTTCTATAAAAATTTTGGTGTATTTGGAATCTTATGCCAAGGATGGAATTTCTTGTAAAAAATATTTGAGGCATACTTATGTCAATGTTGCCTGTTGGTCAGATAAGTGCCACATCCAAGACTATATTTTACTTTATTCAGTGCAATGACCACCATACACTGTCCACAGCTTTCCTGATTTATTGGTTATTTCTAAACATCCCATACACATTGAGTTTATTTTGTAGTGGTTTAGTGCTGCAGAGGCAGGAGGAAAACAAATCCAGACAACCTTTGGAAGGATCAGATACAGCCAGGTGGGGGGACTGGAAAGGAGAGCAGATTAATGGCCAGTAACCTCCTTCTCACCACTTGGCACTGTATGTGCTCTGCACTACTAATGGAAGGATTGCTTCCATATTACGTCCACCTAGCTCTTGTGGAAACTGACTGTATGTCCACATAGACATCTCGGGAAATTAATACCTGAGATGAACCTGGTGCTGCTTCTTTCTATATGCAGGGACAGGGATTTTTGATTGTGTTGTTGCTTATAAGAATTAAAATTAGAAGCAGTGTTGCAAATTAACAAAAATAACAGGTCTTTTCAACAGTTTTGGAGGTATATTTCTAGAAACAAGGCGTTACATCAATAATTGAGATACTGATGTAATAACTACTGTAATGTGTTGAAAAGCAGAGGCATTTGGGAAAAGGGGAAATGTTTTCTAGATGTTGCTTTTTTGAAACATGAAAAACTAGGTATACCGATAATAATATTTATTAGAAGATTTAGAAAACAGTAGGACTATGCTTTTCTTAACCCACAACCCCTTTTTTTTTAAAAAAAAAAGAGACAAACTCCTTTCCTATTTTTAAAGGAATAATTATTTCTTGTATTTAAAGGGTTAGTTGATCCAAATAAGAATCTGCATTCTGTTGATGTAATTAAGTCACAACAACACAGCCAAATGTTTGAAATTTTGTTTTATCTTTAAGGTAACTATTTAATCATTCCTGAAAGGAAGAAAGTTGTTATTTTGTTTCTTGCATAACTTTTAAAAAATATATGCAGAGATTATCCTTTTGAATTTTCAAATTTTTACAATCAAGAAAGCTTTGCTTTGAATAGGAGGTGACTTGGATCCCCTTTGCTCTTATTACTTTCAATCCTTACTTTTTGTTTTGTCATTATTTTTTAAATAATGTCAATGCAATTTCTTATTCCTAAATGTGGTGGGTTGGCCTTAGCTAACAATATCCCACCAGCCACTCACTCAGTTCCCCCTTTGGAAGCTGTCTGTGAGTGACACGGAGCCCCTGACCTCCCACAGAGCACACCCTTGCAGCCTCCATGCTACCAAACCTTAATGTTCTACACCCAGCAAAAGTTGCTTCAAAAGTTATAAGCAAATTTTGTATCTGTTTCTGCACAATACCTATTGGTGTACAAGAAAAATAATCAAGTAATCTGGATGAACATGTTAAGTAAGATATTTATAATAAATCAGTGCAAATGCAGAAAACAGATTACTACCAGACACAATTTTTTGGTGCCAAATTGCAAACTATGTCTTTTGCTTATAGATTTTGTGTATTTTCATGCAAGGCAATAGCTGAAAAGACTTTCAAGGCAGCAGAAACTTTAGACTAGGCTACTCTATTACTGTGCCTTATTCCAAGAAAGTTAACATAATCCAACAGTATCTTTTATTTCTTAAATTAAGGAGTCATTAATTATCCCTTTTATCAGTGGCACTGACAAGTAAATCTCAGGCTAGATTTTAGTATCCACTTGAAAAGGTCCTGATTATGTTCCTACCCGTGTATTCTCTTCTCTCATTCACACTTATTAAATCAGGGTACATATATCTATTCATCTACATTTGTAGTAATGAAATTTACAGAGTGATTGCATATTTTTTGCATTTTAGTGGGCTGACATTTTAAAAGATGACAGAGAAGATATTGAGTGTATACATATTAAGTCATGTTTTCAGGGCAATGAAAATGGAACATATATGAAGCTACAAAATGAACTATCTGCCCTGACTTCTCACTTTTGGCGGGAGATTCTTGAATAGTATAAATTGACATTTAGGCATGATATATGTTTCCAGTTTTCAATGTGACCTCAAAGTGTTCTTTTGAAAAGGTTGATTGAGCTAGCTAAAAGTCTGCAAATAAACAGCGGGAGCCAAGCTACCTAGGCATCTTTCTCACTCGCAAAAGTGAAATAAACCTGGACTGTGCTACCTTCAATCAGTGGGAGCAGTTGTATTTCAGGGAGTTGTTGAAAAGCTTAGAAGAGGGGGAAGGAAAGCAAGGCCTGGGCATAGCTGTCTTCTCATATTGGATAATTGCTTTGGTACTAAGCTACTGTCTGGCTTCTCTCACTTTCATGGGCCTTAGACCCCTGTCTGCCAAGGTGCAGGCTGTCTCGCTTAAAACCTGTCCTGTCTCTGACTATGACCCATGCTGTGTCTCCCCTTCCGCAGTGATGGAAATGGCAGAGATGTGACAAGGTAACTGGCCATTGTCACCTTACTGTGAAATCACAGTGAAGGTCATGCATCTGCAGTCTTCTCTGTGATATAGCTGATGTCAACACTTCTTCTCACTGCTGGTTTATCTCATTTAAAACTGCAGCGCCTGGGCTCCCTGAGAACTTGCAGCAAGGTAGCTAATGCATGTATTATAGTGTAATCTCCCACTTTTTTTTTTTTGACAGCAGAGAAAAAGCTTCAAAAGTATCCTTTTAAGAGAGTAGAAGACATTTGAACTTATGTAATTTCTAGGGGTTTTTGCTAAAGCAGAGGATTGTTCATTTTGTAGCCAGTGTTTACAATCCTATGGTAAAGGCTGCCAGGCAGTTACTTTTTAGCTACTGGGCAAACTCTCACTTGCACTGAATCTGGCTCTGTAATGAAAAATTATTGTAGCCATATAGCTTGCTGTTTCTATTACAAAAATATTTTCAGGCAAGAATCTTTTTTTTCTTCAGAAAATCATAAACCACTGAGATACATCACAATTGTTGAGGAAAAAATTATGGTATCATTTTTTCAAACTTAGGAAAGGGAAAAACATCTTAAGTTGTGAATTTGAGCAGAATTGTTTGTAAACTTTTTTTTTGAGTGCCTCATGAAGTATGAACTACTCTTTTGTGCTGCTCATGGAGGGATATGCTACTAGAGTTCACCAGGAAACAATAACAGAAAAAGTCATGTGAATATTTATTAATTCCTGTTGACTTAACAAAACTGTCATGTCACATTTTGTCGTGACATACATGAGACAACCATAAAACCCAGTTCAAAGCAACATGTCATGTACAGCAACAAATGTAAGGAGACACTGAATGGAGTGATAAAAGGCACCACTGTCTTCAGATTTTCCTGTGTAAGAAATACATTCGATTCATATTGTAAATTGTATGATTTTCTGCTACTATATTTTACCTTTTTACTTCTTTTGTGTGTTTTGCCATAATAAGTTGTATTAACCTTATGATATAATACAAGGTAGTCCAAATTTATGAATCTTTACTCAGAGTGGTAAGTGACACTTTTCACATTAGTACAGAACAAAACCACAAAAATATGCTTTGTTAGAAAAATGTTTTCAAAGGAATAGGTGAATGTTATGTAACTAGTTTGATTCCCAGGGGGAAATTAATAGGCCTCATTCTACATTTATACTTTGGTATATTCTTTTATTTAGAAAAAATATTTGTTATACCCCTAAATCAGAACTTTAAATTTAAGCATTTAATTTCTATTCAGAAAAGAACATAAGCATATACTTCAAGGATGTGCTTATGTCTCATTTGCTTTAATGTTCGTTGAGCATAAATATTCCAGGTACTAATTTTTTTCAATTGGCTTAAATGAGAAGTGAAATTTGGCAGATGATTTAATGTTTAATTATTTGTTTAAAATGTGGACTTGCTGTTTAATTCTGTGATGCTCATACACTGGCTGTATACCCTGGGAGTGTTCCTCTCATTGTTTCACTCTGTGATGTGAAACAACCACCCTTCATAATTTCAAAAACCTCATGACAGCTGTATCCTTCTGCTGGTAGTGATGCACCTTTTCTCCAAAACGGCTGCCCAGTCTTTTGGGAATATTTGAAAACATTTTGGTTGAAGGTTATTATTCCGTATTTCTAGGTCATAATTTCCTATAATGGAAAGGCAGTGGAGGAGGCCTTGAGACTGTTTCCAGAAAAAATTGCCTTCAAGCAACATCTACCAAATGTTGAACATTTGTTCTATACGTAATTAGTAGGAGGGAGGGGGGAAAAGAAAGTGACATTTTTCTCTGAGTGTGGATTACTTACAGACATTCTGTTTCCTAATACCAGGGTCTTGTGGTATCTCTTTTTTTTCCATTACCCCACAGCTATTCATTAGCTGATGTGCCAATGTCTGTCACAATTTCTCCTGTGGGACAATGGTGTCTTAATATTTTAGCAACAGCACAGCGATGTAATTATCTGTAAATAATTTAGCATGTACTTCATCCATGTGGAAGCTATCCAATCAGTCAAAGAAAAAAACTCCCAATGTTTCCTATCAGAGTTTGAGCATTCTGCAATATGTTTTTTGTCATCTTTGGCTTCTCAGAATCATTTGCTAGGTATTTTCTTCCTCAAATATTTGGAACATCAAAACCATTTTATATTGTTGGTGATAAATTCAGATATCATGTGAATGAGTATGAATTTGTGATGTTGCACCCAGATAGACCATAACTGAATGTTGTGGGCCATGTTAATATTTGTTTCCTATATTCAGAAAGAACATATGTAACTATTAATTAGCAGTTTTTAAAGACAAGACTATTCATTTTGACAGTTATATCTTTTCTTCTCTCTGATCAAGCAATCATTCAAAAATTTATTCTCCTCAGCTTCTTCAGTTTCTTGTTATTTTCCTTCCTTAGCACTTTAGAATGAGAGCTTCTTAAAATCAGAATGAGAAAAATAATCAAAACATTATTCAACATGTGGACATTCAGAAGGAGAAGGATTTAGTTTAGCTGACACTGATGGAGTTCAAAAGAGCTGGATCAGATCTGTGCTGAAGGTTAGTGCTAGTTTATTCAAGGGTTTGTTATGTCTGCCATCTGCTTGTGTTACCTAACTTCTAAAATATTCTGCCTCAAAATAAGTGTGTGCATCTGAGTAATCCCAAGGAACATAAAGGCATTATTGCTGTCTGAGAAGACTGGCATGCATGTAGTTCTTTCTAGGACCAAGGTTAGAATAACCCTTTGAATGGAGGCCTTGTCTTATGTGTGGAGTTTACCATTCTTTGGACACTATATATATGTATGTATAAATGACATGTTTGACAAAGTTTGACATGAGAAATTTCCAATAAATATAAATTTTATCTAGAAGAGGAGCTGACTTCAGCTGTCTTGAATGGACCACAGGTTTCACTTGAGCTTGGGAAAGACTGCATCTTTACCCAACTATGTGTGTTGGGGACAATTTATGCATAATCTCACTTTACACTGCAACCTCAAAGTTCTCCCTGTGATTTTGAAGTCAGAATAATATGAAGAATAGTCTCTGCCTTCCTCAGAGTGAAAATCTCTCTGTGTGCACATGGCTATAACAAGGACACTCATTACCTAGAGCCGACATAAGCCATGAAAATGTATGCTTAGGAGGGATATACTTGACACAGTATAAGATCTAGCTCCCTTTGCCTGGAAATAAATGATTAACTCATCATGTTTAAATGTATGAGTTCCACTTGCATGAAATGAAGTGGGACAATAAACATTAAAATATTTGTTTACATTTATGTTTGCTCTCTGTCAAAAGTGTAAAGTATTTGAAATCAAGTTTTCTTGTTAGTAATATGTGACCACTATTACCAATTATTGAAGGAATTTCCTCTGTTTTGGTATTGTTGCTATGGAAAAAAAATCGATATACTTTCAGCAACTAAATGGAAGATATATTGAACTGTCTGAAATTTATTAAGCATAATACTTTTCTGAGTGTAAAACACTGAAAGACCAAAGACTCAAGACCAAAGCCTGAGTTTTTTAACAGAATGTAATATTAGAGTGGAGTGTCTCTAATTAGAACCCATTGGACTCTCAAGTGTCATCTCCTAATGAGCTGATGGAGCAGCAGCAGTAAGGATTCACAGACATATGAATGTGGTACTGCAGATCACACTGGAGACTTAAGGCAACAACTTTTGTGCAGGATATTTTTTAGACATGTTTGAATAATATTTGTGAATAATATATGAGAGAATTTTTCTCAGTGAATCATCAAATGCATTATTAACGAACACATATTATTCAATCCACTTTTTAGAAGTTCACATAATATTATGTAAATAAATTAATCTAGATTTTTTTTTTTTACTTTTGTCTATGGTTTTTTCCTTAGCTAAGACAACTCCTACTAAATTTTTTTACCGAAGGAAGGATTCAGTTCAATTTGTTCTTATTATACTGTTATTATGCATTTCAAATATCCATATGGGGAATCATTGTAGTGTAGTTAGTGAACTGTAAATTCACACCTGAGCTTAACTTAGAGTAAAGTGACTGAGGAAAGAGCTCAGTAAATACATATGTTTGTTTCACAGAGGTTTTAAATTTAAACCACGGATATTCTTTCTGGTTCCTTTGGCAGGTAGTCTCCAATAAAAAATTAATATGTCACTGAAGCACACAGCTTTTGAAAATATGCATCTTGACATGGGTGTTTTACAGATATATCGATATATGACTTATCATGTGATGAATGTAGGTTTAATGAGGAACTTTAACTATTTATAGTTTTTATAATTCAGGCAGCATCTCCTCTTATATATAATGATGTGTAAAGATTATAAAGATTTGAGACTGGATGACACATTTTCCTCATACGTTGAGTATATTGACAATACAGTGGAGCCCTGATGTCTGATATGCCCCAAAAAATCTAGTGTAATTGACATTTTGGATATTTTTAAATTTCACCATTGCTGGCTGCATTGGCAAGGAGTTGCTAAATAACTATATGCAATTGTTGTTTCCAGACCTCAGCTGAAATAAATATTCTTTACTCTGTAGTACGTTCTGTGTTCCCCCACACAGTGGGGAATAAAGTCTTTCTAAACTGTGGAATGGTGAAACTGATGCTTTCGGTACTGGGTAGGGAATGAATGAACAGTGGTGCCATGCCATCATGCAGCTATTTCTGCAATTATGTTTTCCTTTTTAAAATATATCTCCAAAAGCAATCTCCATCAGTGCATTCAGTAAACTGAAGAAATAATGAAGCCTAGTTCTAATCAATGGAAGTTCAATGTCCTTAATTATCTTTCATTGAAACATTTTTGGTTCCTCTCTCTCCCCTCTACTACTCTCCCTGGGGAAGTGGGAATATCCTAGAATAACGTGCCTACTTTTTTTTTTTTAATATATTGTCATAGGTAAGTAAAATTGCAGAATGAAATCAAGCTACACAATTATAAAAAACCAATGAGACAAGAATTAGGTCAA
This sequence comes from Gallinago undulata, assembly GCA_026546715.1. Taxonomy (NCBI): domain Eukaryota; kingdom Metazoa; phylum Chordata; class Aves; order Charadriiformes; family Scolopacidae; genus Gallinago; species Gallinago undulata. The sequence continues at coordinate 34,397,126 of JAOTQQ010000041.1, read as the reverse complement.
GTGTGTCTATCTACCTGGCTTTAAATAGGAAACATTGCCTTCGTGCTGTATGTACATTCTGGGAATACCAGAATTGCAGTAATTGTATTATTCAGCATATTCTGGATTCATGGAAGTGTTCTAGCACCTTTGCTAGAATCACTGTAATACTTATTTAAAAGTCAAAAGAAGAGTAGTACATTAATGGGATCATCACAGTGAAGACAGCGATGATGCAGAGCTTCTAGCAGACAAAATACTTAGAAACTTTACAGCCTCAGCCATTACCCTTGTTTCATATGTATCTATTCATAACTTCTCTGTGTCTGTTACCTAATCTGAAGCCTACTGAAGTCAATATAAAATTGCCATGGACATTAATCAGAGAAGGATTTCCTTTATATTGAAAAGATTATATTTAATACATGAAAAAGGCATTCAGCAACAGAGAAAGCGAGTTTCAATTGGACAAGTAAACTTGGTGAACCTGCCTTTGAAAATCCCATTCTGAGGAAACAGTAACTGCAAAAATGATCTTAAAATGACTTATATAAATTACAGTTATTGTGAATAAAATGTGTTATCATAAACTGATTAAAATAGCAAGAGTAATAGAAATATAACATGAACCTGATCAGAACAAGGTATATCTGTACAGATGCAAGTCAAAAGGTATAGGCTCACTTTTTCTGTCTTTGTTTATTTACTTCACTTTATAAAGACAGAAATGCAAATTCTGAATATTTAAAAGTGATGCCACTAAAGTTATAAAACAAAAAAAAAACCCTCAATAAAATCACTGAAAATGAAACAAGGTCTCTTAGAAATATGATCTAGGGGTAAAATAGTACAGTAGAGGGGTCAGTCAAAGTAAGCAACCTTATTAAAAGCATAATAGTGAACTTTCCTGGTGAGAAGTATGGATAGAAAATACAGTGAAAGATCTATGTGACTATATCAGATCACTTTCAGGACTTGGAAAAACAAAAAGAAATTATACAAGAATGGAAAAGAACTGAATGTAAGGTAATAGAACAAGAATAATAGACCAATCAGACAGGATAAGACACAAGTAATTGTTTCAAGCAATAAAGAGTAATAAGAAAAATTGTATATATAACCTGAAAGAACAAAATACATTACTCATCAGAACGGAGAGACAACAGTGGACAACACAGGGGAAGACAGATGTATGCAGTTCTTTTTCTCAAGTATTTGTAAAAAAATCCATGGTGATTGATTTTTAAAATAGTACTTTTGAAGAGTGTAGGAAGTATAATAGAAAAAAAAGAGTAGGTTAAACAGAATGTAGGGAAATCGAATGACGCCAAAAGGTAAGGCAAAACCTTTCTGTCACAAGTGTTTCATAGAAGTCCACCTCTAATTCTTAAAAATTACATGAAACAATTTTGGAAGCACAGCTGTTTTTCTATACAAATTCCAGAACTGGTTATATCAAAGAGCTAGATTAGGTCAAATAAATCACTCATTTTTAAAGGTGGGTAAGCGTAGGATCTGAGGAACAATGGGTTACTTCTGAGCTAGATGCCTGGGTCTTCCATGGAGACAAATGATTAGGCAGTTTATGAGACACTATCTAGGGTGACTTTCAGTAATGAGACTTTGGGTCAGGTTGATTCTGAGCTGACCACAAGTGGGGAAATAAAGACTTGTTCTTTTCATATCTGGTGCTATGTCACAAGACAAGAAACATGACTTAGTAGATGAGCTGCTGAAATTTCCACCAGCAGCAGTTTCCTTTGAATATTTTGGCTTATTGTTCCTTTTGACTATAACACATAGTAACTCTCCTAGGGAAATAGTTTCCCTAGACGAACTCTTATTGGCTCTTCCCTCTTATGGTATTTGGTTTGTAATATCATAAAGAGTGCTGTGCTACAGAGACCTCTTGATAGGGGACATTTGTTAAAGACAATAGCTGTATCTACAGACTGGAATAAACCTCTCAACGGGACAATTGTATTTTAGTTTCAGGTTATGAAGTGGGGAATAAAGGACTAGAGGTTGAAAAGTCTAGTTTACGGTCAGTGACGGGCAAGATCAAATCTAGACAAATGAAGGAAGGAAGATGGTAAAACTCCCCTGTATCCTCTTCAATTTAATTTGATACTTATTGTTACATTCTCACACCGTACAATTCTCTGTCGTATCTGAATGACATCCATAAGTAGTGCAGTAATACACCTGTGTTGCTTCATCCACTCCCCAAAGAAAGAACAAAAAAAAAAAATTATGCTTTGGAATGTGCTTATTGTAGTATTTCCATACACATGTGGTACTGGTGAAAAATTACAGTCATAAACTGGTAACTCAGAAGAATCATGGAAAGAACTGATTATTGAAGCATATATTTGGTATATGATTTCTTATATGACCCCCACGACTCTACACTACATTTACAGATTGAAGACAGTGATCTATTGTATTAATGCAATAAACTATGTATTAAAGCAGTTTCCTCTTTACTGCAGTTATGTGTAGATCTTGTAACCAAATTTCAGAAAAAAATCTACCTTATAGTGGGTTCATTCTGGACACTGTATAGATATTTTTAATTTGTGATAGCTGTGCCACTTCTTCATAATAATCATGTTGCACTGAGAAATTTCTAACTGTGACTGATAAAGGATTATAAAATATTTGTCTTATGTGAAATATTTTCTGGTTTAGTCAAGTTAAATTAAAATAATAAGAAAAAAACCCCAAATTCATTACTTTGATTGTGCCACACTCATTGACGTGGTATCTGTGTGCACAAAAAAAATATATCAATGTATCTTTTAATTATTTCATCCAGTTCCAGCTGAATTGTGTTTTATTTAACATTAATATGTGCATCTGCCAGTTCTACCCCACTCCATTTGTACTCTTTTACTCTTGTGTTTGGCAAATGTTTTATATGTATGTCTTATCTTACCTTTTATGTTAAACCAGGTGGGAGTTTATAGCTGAACGTTTTTCAGGGTTCAAAATTTGATCTTTAGGGAAAATATATTAAAGATAATTCTTTAGTGACAAAAAAGAATACAACCCTAAATAAATGTGGAATTGTTATTTCTCTTTTCTACTGTAACGCTTTAGAGTAAAACTAAATATCCACTTACACCCATTTCTGGTGTATAATCAAAGTAAACCATGTTATGTACAGTGCCTAATATCAAATTAGGACTCAAATAGTACATACTTGCATACTACATGTAAAAAGACCTCTTACGTGGCTGCTCTTCTGTAGTTTATCTGCCTTTAAGCTCCCAAAACTGTCCTAGTAAACACAGATTATTTAAGAAATTCTTTTAGAACATTTAAGTGACAAGCAGATGAAGTCTGTCAATGATTACAGTGAAAACCACTGGAGGTCTGTCCAATAAAAGAGCTATTTTACCTGTATACCTACACTGTACTGATTTTTGAATGTATATATATATATATAGATTAGAAAGCTTCAGGTAGCTCAGCCTCTATGGGAATCGTTTTCCTGTTCATTACAAGCTGTCTGAGTTTAAGTTGATTAGACCTCAAAGGACGAGTAGAGATTTTTATGGTAATTTCTTTCCTGTGGTTATCAAAACTACTGTAAAGCAGTTTACCCACATAATACAAAGAATCTGAACAAAACCCATTGTGAGCCTGAAAAAACCTATTGTGAATCAGATTAAACTGAGTGTGTAGAGGACTTAATGAATTATGGTGTTAAACTTGAACTGTTTTCTGTTTTGTATTTTATTTTCACCTTCTTTTTTTTTTTTTTAGATTCCGCATATTAAATTCTCAGGGGGTCACCCTGTCAGCCTCAATTCTGTGGCCTGGATTTAGTTGAATCAATCCTAATTGAAATTCTGCACAGGTCTGGTATTCTGTGGAGATTGCAGATGAATGACAGTGCAGTGGCAGGAAAGATAAATATGCTGGCAAATGAGATCCAAGCTCTCCACAGAGGATGGAATAAATTACTTTACCAATACAGTGGAGGTAATATGCTGGAGAAAGAAAGTGAAATCGAAGCTAGTTTAATAGAAGGTTTGTTAAAGAAAAAATAGAAACCAACCACACAGTTAAGATTTACTTAAAATACAGATTTGTGGTATGTACTGCATTTAGGCCACTTCTACATTTCTTTTGTCTTGCGAATAATGATCACTGCGTACACTTTAATTTCATTTATGCAGGCAGCAGCTTGCACAATTTGAATTCATGCAGCATTCTGTGTGTAGCTCAAGGCCGGTAGTAACTGTGGTATAGCATATTGATTAGTAATTTGATAAATATATAAAATGGCACACCAAGTTTAAGGTGCTTCATGCAAAATGTATTTAAATGACCTTGGCTAATTAGTGTGAATAGCTTTGAGGCACTGCTGCCTGAATGAAAGACATTTTTGAGTCCAGAGATTTAAGAGGTTTCATGACTGCATGAGCAAAACTTTAACCAAGGGAAAAGAGCAAACATTAATTCTCATAGAAATTAAGGTGAATTAGATGACCTGATAGAACTTTTTCAATTTTCTTGCAGGTGCTGTACTGCAGTTCCTCTCAGCATATTGTCTGTTACTTCGAGTCTAATTGCTAAATTTCTTAAATAACCAGGATTTCAGTACTTTCCTCGGAAGAATATATTAAAGTCTAATGGATCAGAAAGTATTTTCTAATATCCATCCAAAATTATCCTTTTCTTAATGTCAGCTATTACTTCTTCAGGTAGTTACAGTCTGTTGTGCCACTGTATTTTGTCTTTTTTCCTTAGTAATCCCTTAGCAAAATTATATTAATTTATCTCCTTTAATCTCCTCTCAGAAGTAAGTTTCTTCCATTACCTAACAATAGTATTTGCTTTTGTCTTTTCTTCAGATAATTTTCTCATATTAGTGATGTGCCATGGTGCTCCAGACTGGAATAATATTCCAGGCTGAGATAAACCTTTCATCCATAAACTCTGAAGTCTATAGGCAAATTTCACTGACCTTTTCTGATCTAGTGTTTCATCCTGTGGCTGAATTTGCTTCCCCTCCTTTAACATTACTCTTTACTTCCCAATGAGATTGTTTTTAATCCTTGATTTCACTGGAATGCCAACTCATGGTTCTCTGAGTTCAATCCTGCTTTTCTTTCAGTCTGTGTTATAATGAGGGTGTTCAGAGATAATTAGGCATATATCTAAGTGAGCATGACTCGGTGAACTCAGTGGAGGCTGCCTTGCTAATCAGAGGAGTACATCTTACCCACCAAATAGAAGACAGGTGTCTGGGATGGAAGCGAGAATGGTCACTCTAACTTGAACAAAGAGTCCCCTCTGAAGGAAATAAAATCTCCCTGCCTTTGGGTAGTGAATGTGTACAACCTTGTGTTCCTCCAAACCAGACAGGCATTGCTGTAGATCCATGTGGTACTTGTGTTATTGAGGGTGGCTGGGAAAGAACTCGAAGAGGTGAAAAATATTTCCAGCATAGTTAGATGAAATTTCATTAGTTTTTAATTCTGACTTTGGCTAAATCATGCTACATTTACTCATACTAATTAGTCCTAGGTATCCCATTTAGGAAGACCTCATGACCTGAGCTAGTCTTGGGGTTTTAGTTTTTGTCCAGTGTCATTCTATTTCTGCTCCAAGATTTATGTGATAACTGATTTAAATGATTAGCACAACCTGTATTTCAATTTTTTTTTTTTCTCCAGAAATGATGAAATTCTAAAATGAATTAATATTTCACTGGATGCGATAATAACTGTTGGAGTACCTCACAGTAATAAGAAAAAACAAAGATTTTTCAGTTGTAGCCAGGCTTTTGATTAATTAAATTTTAATGGAAATATTCCATACAAAACAAACGGAAGAAAATTTTTTCAAGTGAAATCCTGCAATGTTGTAGCAACTGCTATTTTTACTGACTTTCTGTTGTGTTTTCTTTTTTTAACAAATTCTAATACATATTTTCAAAATGTTATTATAAGCATTTTGGTATATTCTATACCAGTCATATACTTTATGTATGAGTACTGATAGCCTTTCTCTAATATATATGGGGAAACAGAATAGAAAATATGTGTGCTGAGGCAACCTTATAGTAATATAGTTGCATCTGTGCCAAATGGTTATTGGTAAAGAATTTCCCTTTCTACTAAAATAGCTATACTTGCACAAAATCTTGATTTTGTGGCTTTTGGACATTAGGAACAGAAATTCTCTTGGCTTTTAGTGGAATTAAAATTATACACACGTCTTTGAAAATCTGCATAACTACACTATTTTCACTATTAAATATGATCAAGAATGAAAGTATTACTAATTTCACTTGGTTGGCCCATTTTCATTTTTCACAGCTAGCATGCTTTGATCTTGTCTTGATTTTCAAGCAAACTTTTTCCATTACCACCTTAGAGATATCTACTTGTGATACCCAAGTCTATTCACTAAGCTTTGTGTGAAGTACTTACAATCTGTTATTACTACCACTTGCGTAACACAGATTTGTAGAGGAACATATTTCCTATTAGAAAACTCAGAAGTAAACTATTCAATTCATTTACTATCATTAAATTTCTATCACTTATTTCAGTATTATGACAACATATTTTACTCAGTTTTCACATGAATTTGCATCAGTTATTTTGTCACTAATTTTATTAACTGACAAATAAGGCCTTAAAATCAAATCTTAATGATTTAATTCTTCTTAGAATAAAATATTAAACTAGAGAATCCTGCTAAGTGTGTGCTGTAGAATAAATTTCTATTTAATTCATCATACTTATCTGAGAATTTACTTTTCTTGCCATATTAAGGTTTCCTGCAGCTAGGAAGAGCTCCTAATTGCTTCTCATCTGCCCACTACTAGAGGTGAGTGTGTTTGTAATTAGGCCATGATATTTATAAAAACAGTCATTATTTAAAATAAACAAAAATAATGTTTGTCAACATTATTTATTAAAGAAGAAATGAATGCCTATGGGAAAAGTGTCTAAAAATGCTCCTATCCTAATTTTCAGTTACAGTTTCTGCATAACGGCTTGAGGTTTTTGTCATGTATTGCTAATTGAAATCAAAGTAAGCTGTACTTGAAAAGACACCGTAGTTTCATGGTAATTTTTTTCTGCAGTCCCCTATATTACCACTTCTCTGTTAGAGTAGCACCTCTTTACCTAGGTTTATGTTTCCTATGATGTACTAGTAGCTTCTACATTGGTGGGGAAAGGGATGTACAGACCTTGACTCAACAGATGACTGAGTTTAATAAGACATGTAAAATATCGTATAATAGCTCTGTTAACATAACACTGTTCTGGATTCTGATTCAACTTCCAATGTCTTTCTTGAGAAAGGGGTTTACATGTTAAAATTTCTATTGATTTTTTAAACAGAAAGAAAGCAGTTGCTGTTGGAAAAGCAAACCTAAAGTCTAACTAATGTTCCATCTAGAAGCAGATTCAATCAAAAAATTCCAGTTAAAAGATTTCAGCATGCTAATAGGTTCTACATTGTAAACTAAGTATGACTCTTCACTTATTTGAGTTTGCATTGTGTAGTTTGTACACCTCACTTTTGATTATATATCTGAACATGTCATTATTGAGATGGGGACCAAAGATTCTATTGTCTTCTGAAAATTTACCACAATACTCATAGTATTCTCATTTTTTACCCATACTTTTGCTAATGACTGTTCATTTTCAGCAGAAACTGAATAGATAACATCGCAGATACTGCCAGTGTAAATGGTGGGTTTGTAAAAGTAAATATTTGAGTAACTTTAGCAAAGTTTGCCCTGTTCTACCTATTGGTCTTGCTTATTAGTAAGCAATATGAGTTTAAACAAAAAGATCTGAATTTTAAAATTATATTTAAGACATTTTAAAGTACGCACTGCTACATACTGTCATTATTAAAATAAAACATGCAATCAGAGTACACAGACCCAAAATTCATAGTAGAATCACAGAATCAGAAAATCACATAATCATAGAATGGTTTGGTTTGGAAAGGACCTTTAGATCATTTAGTCCCACCCTCTTCGCTATGAGCAGGTACAGCTTTCACTAGGTCAGGTGAAATCCCTGTCAAATTTGAACACTTCCAATGATGGGGTATCCACATCTCTGGGCAACCGGCTCCAGTGTCTCAACATCCTCATTGTAAAAACTTTCTTCCTTGTGTCCACTCTAAATCTACCCTCTTTCAATTTAAAAACATTTCCCCTTGTTCTGTCACTATAGGCCTTGGTAACAAGTCTCCCTCTGACTTTCTTATAAGCCCCTTTTAAGTATTTAAAGGCCACAAGAAGGTCTCCCTGGAGCCTTCTCTTCTCCAGTTTAACAACCCCAACTCTCTCAGCCCTTTTTCATAGGAGAGGTGCTCCAGCCTTCTGATCATTTTTGTGACCCTTCTCTGGACCCAATCCAACAGGTCTATGTCCTTCTTACACTGGGGACCCCAGAGCTGGATGCAGTACTACAGGTAGGTTCTTATGAGAGCGGAGTAGAGGGAGACAATCACCTCCCTTGACCTGTCAGAGACGCTTGACTAACCTTCATGGATACGCTTCACAGCATAACCACAGTATGTGACCTAGGAGTATGAGCCACTCATCAGCCAGTGATATAGTGGGGAGGCAGACAAAGCTTGTCTCCAACCCCCAAACTTCTGATGTCACAAAGCTCTGTATAAGATTCTTTTTAACCTCCCTTTTTCTTCTAAATTCAAGCAGGATTTTACCTTTTTGGTCTGTTCACCTAATTCCTTCTGCACTGCTTATGATTCTGTGTGATTAGTTATTAGTTATTTGTATATTTAGGACTCTAATAATGCGGATTTATGGTTTCTGGTGCTAGCTTTAAATAGTTTGTCCTTTAATCTTATTTTTTTTTTTAATATATGAGACTTCATAAACCAAACCATTATTGATAAAGAAGTAATATAAAAAGACACATAATACTAATAAAAATAATGCAGTATCTTACCTTTATATTAGTCCAAAGGGCACTGCAGTATTTTAGTCTGAGATATATTTCCTTATACTTGTTAGGATGAATAATGACATAATGGTCCTGAGAAATTCTGTATTTATGAGTTTGAATTAAGCAATATATTTTTCAAGTGTAAGTTAAGATTTTGACCTTATTCACATTGCTTTGTACCAAAACTTAATAAAAAGATTCCTATCTTTGTAAATCATTCACTCCTGTGATTTTGAATTATTTCTAATATGTACCTCATGTTTAGTATGAGCCATAAGCTTCTATAGACACTCTACAGTTTTTTCAGGAAATGTCAGAAAGAACTTAATTAAAAAGATACGTTCTACACACACATAAGTTAGCTTACTTGTAGATGAAATAATTCTATTCCTTAAATAACTTTCTGAGAATGGGAAATTTGATGTTGCATCTACTTAACTTTAAAGTAGTGCTATGATAGGAGCCACAAATTTGTTGGGAAAGGATTTTTTCATTCACCTAACTATTGGTTCAAATTAAGTCAACAAAATAAGATAATCTATGTTTATGCTCCGAAAATCTCAGCATTTCTCAATAATAAGAGATCGAAGGAGTATTGTTATTTTGAGAAATGTAGCAAAATAGCTGTTTCTGCTATTCAGAAAGGAAAACTGTTATTCTGGTAAATGTCAGGAGAGAAATCTCTTTGGAGTCTAAGAAGGCAGCAAATGAGTTTCAGATTGGGAGGTTCAGCTTAATATCCCTGCTACTAGTTAGAAGTTAATGATATGGAGTGATCATACAAAATACTTACTGTTTTTACAAGTATTTTGTGTTAAAAGGAGAGTGCAAATATCTCACAGTATACTTCATTTAGGACAATCTTCACAAAAAGACTGACTGCTAGAAGAAGAACTTGTGGAAATGTCTATTGATTAGGTGCTACAATAGGAAAATGTATTGAGCAGCAACCAAGTTTGAATGTCATCAAAACCATACTGCCAGCATTTGTAACAATGTCCTGCAGAAGATCTGTTCACTTTTACTGAGAAGCAGGCTGCCCAAATAAGCTGTCCGTATTCTGGCATTTGTGCCATGTGGCAGTGATGTGACCGACCTGTGAGCAGGCAGCACGCCATCCCAACAGATGGGCATGAATGCAACTGGCCAAGGATATTTTCATTCTATGTGCAGCAGATGTACACACCTATTAAAAGTGTTGCTCCCAGCTGCGAAAGTCAAAACACCAGTTTGCCTTGACCCTCTTTTTCAGAGTTGGTAGTATATGGCACCACAAACCCAGATCTGAACTTCATTGACATGGAATATTATGAAATACTGTGAGGAGAGGGCAAGGAGTTCAAGGTAGTCTCCTATGCTGTAGTTATTTAATTCTTCAGGAATTTTAAATTTTTTTGATAGACATTATGTCAATAACACTTGACACCTAAGAAGCAATAGAGCTAAGAGCATGCCCTCTATTGCTAACTTTGTCTAATATGCAAGCTGTACCCACACAGTCTGTAAAAGTTGGACTTGCAGTACAGCATGGACAAAAATCTTTCCCTTCTGGGTAAAAATTAACTGCGGTCATTATTTTAATGATCAAAGCCCACAGAGGGCAACAAAATCAGACTCTATTGCTGTATAAGTAACTGAACATTTCGATCCCAATATTAGTCATACTCTTTTAACTACAGTAATATACCAGTAGAAATACAAGCAGTTTTTCTCAGAGTCATTTTTACCTAACTATTGGGACAATATACAAATTAGTGTCTTTCAGACAGTAGCTTTTTGGGTAAACCTAAATTTTAGCTATCTGAAAAAAAATAGTTAAGAAACCCAGTTTCATATTATTACAGATATTCATATTCCAACAAACCCACCCCTTTTGGACTGTTTTATTTTTATTCACATAAGTGCTGTTGTGAAGTTGCTTTGAAAGAATTTGGTGAGAAGTGGGATGAAATGAGACTACATCTAAATTGTGATACTCTGTACCGGTAAACCTCTTTGAGACCAGGGGGATAGTATTCAGGGAGCAGGGCAGAGTGAAAATGTCTTGCTATTTAGATGCAGCCTATAGTGTTGACAGGATATATAATGCCTTGTCACCCTCTACTCAGAACTTGTGGAAAAAAGGGAAGCATTCCAGTCCTATCAAAACGTATTACCCAGCCTGGAAACAGTCTATAGAAATAGTTTCTGTTCTTCAATTACTGCTGAATCAAAAATTTGTAACCAGTCTCAAACCTAGTACATGCTTATGAAGCAGCACATAAAATATATACTCTGCACCTCTGGGAGATGTTTTCTCCCTGGAATACTGCCTTCTCCCTGTAAGTCTAAATAAACTCTGTAAGAACATTAAAACCTCTCAATTTACCTAATTCCTGCCATTTTGTAAAAAGTGAGAATCTCAATTTAATATGCTTGGTTATCACCTTGTGTAATCCATAAAAGTTACGGATTCTAAAGTTGATAATAGCTACTGACCCCTTTCAGTCTTTGCATAACCCATCATGTATTGTGTCAAATCTCAGAGAAATTTGCTGGTTGCCTGAAAGTGATGAGGGTCTGGGACATAAAAATAAATTCACCTTTTCATTTTTAACTGGTCTTTAAAGCCTACATTTTCCCCTCTTCTATATTGATTAAGTTGTTCTTAGATCTTGCATAGATATGTCTGACAGAAAGCTGTCTGTAGTGAAACTCCTTTGTGCTGCCTAAAAACAAAATCCACGCAGGACAAAAATAGAAAATGTCTTTAACTGTTGCATCCTATTTCTCAATGTTCCTGATCCTTTCCAGAATTGTTAGACTTCTACTCTGTGTAGAAGCAGATGTATACCTAATTTCAACTAAAATCCATGTCTTCTCTTTTTTATTTCTTCCCATTTAGGGTCTGGGGAGGTAAAAATGTCAAATGCTTGCCTACTGAATTTTGAAGCTCTAGACATAATTTCTTGGTCCAGATCAATTTCTGTGCATGTATTACTCTTCCCTCTGCTCCCCCCACCTCCTCCCCCCCCCCCCCCCCCCCCGCTGTTGCCTCCCCAATTTGTTATTTTCCTTGTGTGCTAGTGTTGGCTTGTCTTTTGTTTTCTAGTCAAATACTCTTACAGTAGAAATTCCAGTTTCTTATTTTAGGGAATTATAGCATGCAAAGTTTTCTTATAGATACTAATAATTTATTTACATTGGAGTTGTTGAAACCATGGGGATTCAAACTACGTGGGACATGCTAAAGTAGGGTGAAGGAAATATTTTTTCAGTTTTAAAGACATGTAAATGAAATAAGAAAAGAGGCTGATTGTAAAATGAGTCCAGCAGCAAAGAGAAAAGGCTTTTGTGTTAGTCCACTACATAGTTTTCAGATGTTCCTCTCATTTTCAGCCTGCTTTGTTAACGGAATAAACTAACAGGTTGCATTTTCTCTGTACATACACGTGTAGGCTTGTGTCTAGGTCTTATCTTTAATAAAGATTTTAGCTTTATGCACAGTTTCAGACAAATACATCAACTACCTGAAAAGATAGTGAGTTTCTTTATGTTTTGTGAGAGTAAATGGCTAAATAGAAAAAGGTGCTTATTAACGTCCTTGGGAGGCTGTGAATGCAGTAAATTCATCTGTTAACAGGTATCAAAAATTCACACAGGAACATCACTGAGACACAAGTCCTTTGAAAAAAAAAAGGCTTCATAAAGTGCCACTGTTCTCAGAACTAGCAGTTTAACAGTTTATGGTTATTCTTGTCTGTGATAGGTCTGCATGCAGACTGTCAAGGTGTGAAGTCAAGATGTACAAACTAAATTGCATTGAAGTCTGCAGGCACTCATGAGGAACAAGTAGCCTTACTTTAAAGCAGCTTAATCTTCTTGCTCTCATACATAGAGAAGCCGAGTATTTACTCTCATTAGATAGTTGTGGAATTGTCTGTCACTGCTCTGAGTTACCATATCGAAAGATATGTTCAGAGAATGTGCTGGGGAATGAGAAAACTTTTAAAATAATAATGAAAGAGAAGTGATTCCTGATTTAGACCAGCAGAGCCAAGAGCTACTTGAAAAAAGCATTAAGCGATCCATATTTTAAAAATATCAATACTGAGAAAAGTAATAGAGATTGAAATTTAATACAATAACTACTTAAAAAAGTAACAGTAGGAATTATCATGCAGCTTCAGAATTCTATAAATGTTATTAGGTAACAGGCAAAGCCTTTAAATTGTCCTACCAGTAGTCAGAAGACTACTACTGCCTTCCAGCTGTAGTTGCATGTAAAAAATGAAAAGAGTTCAATCAAGCTGTTTATTTCAGACTCTGTTTTTCAGTGTAGTTTATTTTCAATGTGTAGCACCAAGTGATATAAGATTATCTTGTGGCATTCATAATCAAATGCCATTTTTATTAATGCCCTAGCTGAAATAAAAAAAATCTTTCGTAGAAGTAAAAATAGCTAAATTATAACTCATACTGACCGAGAAAACATGTTGACAGCACAATAGCTTTGTGATTAAATTTTACCACAAAGAAAAAAATTATCAGAAATTTTCCAATTTTCTTGAAGTATTCTGAGTTTTCATTGGGAGTTGTAAAAGGACATTTTTTAATAGAAACTTTTCAAGTGTGAATTCTTTTTTCAATAAAAATGGATAAAAAACCCAAACCCACCAAAACCAATGCAGATTCCTTTCTAAACTGGTGTTATGAAGAGGAGTAAAATAGCTAGCATGATTATTTGATAAACTTTCCCTTTTTTTTTTTTTTACTCTCTGAAGATACTTTGATCTTCCATGACCAATTTATACACTTTGAATGTCACTTATAGTTTTAGACTTCTATGCTGTCAGGTTTTCTTGAGGAAAACAATGAAGTGTGAGATTTGCACAGAGAAGTGGTTTTAGTTATTAATAACCAAATGGAAAACATTGGTTTGTAACAACAACTGGTCCTCCAGATACAAACATCATTAAAATACTACTTCTCAGATCCATTGGATCCATGTAAATGATTTGGTTGCTTGCCAAGAAAGAACACTTAAGAAAAAAATATGTTATGAGCTAAGAAAGTTATAAATGAAGGTTATAAATTAGTTTTGAAACTAAGTTGAAGAATACGTATCCTGGAAACATTGTTTTACACGTTTATTTCATTGCTATTTATGTTTCAGATAATGTTTCTTCAGGACTTTCCACCCCATGTGTAACAGCAAAGACTTAATTGATTAAGCTCAGGAGGGAACTGGGAAAATCTGTCTTTTGTTATTGCATGAAGAAAACCGTCAGCCGTGTGCAGTTTGGGAAAAGGAGCCACACCCCAAACATACTGCTCCTTTTCCAACAAGGAAGATGGAGGTTCAGGTAGCTGTAGCCTTTCAAGGACCTCAGAAAAACTTTCAGTGGTATGTTTTTATGTGGGAACTCAATAAAGGACAATTTGATATTATTGATAGTGACGCTGATGCTTCCGTGGGAACTCTAGGTCAAAACAACGACTACATTCAAAATAGCAGACTGGATCTTCCTAATGTATGGCACATTTTAGATGGAGCTGAACACTCTGCATGCAGACTTTGCTGAACATGTCTGAATAAATAACAGCTAAGTTCTTCATTTTGTAAATGCTGAAATGAAACTTTTTCAATTTAAAATACCAGGTTTTATCTCTGAAAAAAGAATTTTATATAAATTTGCATTTTAAAATCCAAGTCTGTATTGTTTGGTTACTATAAATTTAAGGTTCTAAATTTTCGGCAGCTTCTGAGGTAACTGTGGCTACTTTCTATCTCTGAAGAAAGTTACTAACTTTCTGGTTCAGTGTTTGATTTGCAAAGAGAACAAGACGGAAGTAATGGTGTATTTGCAGTTTCCAGCACATTTGCAGCCAATATATGATGCACTTTCTGTCACAAGAAATAATTTATTACAGTTTATATGATAAATAGCTTAGAAATCAAATCAGTTATGGAGAGCTATGTGCTATTTATTTCCAATCAGATAAAAAGTAATTTACAAATTATAGGGGAAAAAAAAAAGTTAAAAAGCCACTTGCACAACGTTTTTGACGGAACTCTTAAACTATAATGCATCCTTAGAATACTACTCCAGGGATATATTACAGTCATATGATCATAGAATGATTAGAAATCCGTAACAGAGTATTTGTTTGCCAGGTAAACATATAAAAAGACCTCTTATCCATGCAATTTGACTTCCATCCCCTCGAACAATTTTGTTCATTAGATACTGGTGTGGAAAGTAATGCATCTAAAAGAATGAACCATTTTTCTGATACAGGACAGTTTATTATTCTAAAAGCTCTTTCATTATATCCCTTGTATTATGAAGGCAAAAGACATCCTGCTTATTATTTAGCCTGAGAGCAATGTACACGGTCACAATAAATGGTGAAGATGTGTGTAGGTGTGCGTGTGTGTGTGTAGTAGTACTTCTGTTTGCCCTTTTATTACAGCTTTGAAGCACATGCACTTGTAAGAGAACAAAATTAAAGCACAGGAAAAATGAATGAAGTTCTTTTGCTCTCACTTGATTTTTGTATCTTTCTGTATTAGTTCACTAATAGAAAATAGAAATTTTGGTATTCAGTTCTCACTCTGAGATTTCTGTGAAACATGAGGATTAGTTTCTAGCCCCTGTGAGAAAGAGGTTGCTTGCTTGCCCCGACAGTTAATGAGATTCTGAAGAAGTATGCTTGAAATGTACTATGTTTTAAGCAGACCAGAAGAGCTGGGATGCTCAAAAGTTGGTTTGATTTTGTTTCCCTAGCTGACATAGTTAACATAGCAGAAGAAACTTCCTTCCTCTGTAAACTTCTGATTTCTACTTATTGATCTTTATCATGAAAATGATACTTCTCTTAAAAGTATTAAATAATATTTCTATAGTGTGACTTGAGAATGGAAGCAAGTACCAGTAATACTCATACACTTGGCACCAGCAGCATTTTCATAATTTGTTCATGGCTCTGTGGAAAACCTTGAATTGTATGATTTGCATACACCTGCATGCACTATGACTAATGAGAAGTGGTGGCTGGATGAAATCTGCTCTTAGCCAAATATATTTCATTATAACGTAAAGTCAAATTTAATTGGAAGCACACAAAAGGAAACAAAAGAAATGGGTATCTTATGGCTACAGTTTTCAGTTCTAGAGAGAAGCAGTAATATTCACGACTTGCATATTTACTGTAAACTGTGCAAAAGAAAGTGCTTGGGAAGAATCTGGTTGTTGCTACAGCAAAGTATTCCAATCTCAGGCTTTAATCACATAAATTCTTGCATTATCTCTAATAGCTTTTTCTTTTCCTTGGCACTCCAGGGCAAATGTGGACAAATAGTACCTGTTAGCACACATTTAATTAGGGACCTGCATCCTGAGCAGAAGCATGAAGGCTGTTGTGCATTCGTTCCTTATCCTTAAGAATGCATGAAAAAAATGCCACTATGGACAAATAAAAGAGATGTAGATGAAAATTATTACAAGTCAAAAATGGTAGCATGAGGACAGATGTTCACTTGAATGAATTGGTGTAGGTCTATAAAGTAAATGAAGTTCCCTTGATTAGCCTATGCTGATACCTGCTGATACCAAAGACTTTGATGAGCTCTCATCGTTGTAGAAGCAGTTTCCTTTCCATTACTTTTTTTGACCTCCTACTCACTTTTTACTTTGGTTTAATATGCATAGCGCGAAGTCTTGAAATTATCTAAATAGGCTTATAAGAATTTCCTAATAAACCACAAATTAGGTAATTTTTGCTGATTCTTAATACCATTTTGGCAGAGTTTTAATTTTCCCACTAGTTTAAGTGTTCCCAGACAAATATGTAAGACTATATGATGCAGCATATGTGCCACAAGTGTGAAACATCCTAAGCCTGTCGTCTCTTTACATCTGCATAATCTGCAGCACTGATCAGCTAGTGCATATGCGGACATGTCTAGAACATATGAAAATCTAGAGAAATGCCCACAGTCTTTTTTTTCTCCTTATATTTGATTTCTTAATATAAATATGCAATTTTCTATGCCTGGAAATGCAGGGTAGTCTTTCTGCTGGGTAAACGTTTATAATTTTATATCACATTGTTGAACAGTGCTAAAAATTATAAATGTTACCATTACATATATATTTTAACAGATTTTGGTGGAATTTGCAGCTGTATTTTATATGATTTCAGGACTTCTTTGCATTTACCTAAAGGCTGCAGATGATCCTAATGTTCTTTCCTCAGTAGAAAAAAATAAATTACTGAATTAAAAATATTTCCATGATAACCCTTGTGTCTCAGAGGCATATGTATTTCCAGGTGAATAGGTGAAGGGCTGCTGAATCTACTAATTTGATATTCCCTTTTCAAAAGAAGTTTCTTTCCCGACCTTGTCTGAGGAATAAAGCAACACTCCTAGGCAAGCAAAATTATAGAGTTTACCTGTAGGAAATATTAGCTTCCAGTTTTTGCATTGCATATCAAATATACTAGTAGTCTGCTCCATACCAGCATGCTATATAGACTAGAAAGGACTAAAACCTCTGAAGGAAATATCTGCAAGGACTGTTCTATTTTGTTTAGTTAATACCTGAGGCAGCGCACTAAATGCAAAGCCAAAAAGCTTGCTCTTCAAATATTATTTTATGAGCCCTAGTGTTAATATTTACCTGTCTGGGATAAATTAATATAATTTTGTAAGGTGCTAAACTTCCTCTGAAACAACGAAGATCACCTCAAATGTCCCTGAGTAACTTTCTCTTTTGCATTTGATATGCCTAACAGGAATCTCTTACAGGTCAGAAGAGAATGACTTCTCCTGAGGGAAAAAAAAAAAGAACTGCATAATGGACAAAGACAAGTTAATTGAGCCCATTTTCTGAGTCACTTGTCTGTCTTCAGCTTACCCCACTTCATGACTAGGCCATGTCCCATAAATACAAAATATGCCTTGCTTAATCAGTATAGGTCAAGTCTGTAAATGTATCTGTGAACTGCTGGTTGCTGGTGAAAAGATGAGGTTGCCAAGGTTTGGGATGTGGGATGTAAAATAGACTGTAATTAGACTAGATGAGATATTTCAGATTTGTTCAGTCCATGGCTGGGCTTAAATCTACTTTGTCCTTATTGTCCTCTTAATTTTCTAGTACACTGCACAGATATGTTAATTTAGTACTCATAGTGAATGTAAGGTCAGAGTGTCTCACTTTTGTCTGTACTTGATTGCTTATCACCTTTTCAGACTGCCATTTCTATTTGCCATGTGTATTTGATGATTGGTCCTCAGTAAGTCCCTCTGCAAGAATACTGATCATGTTTTCTTTTTTCTCTAACAGCTGCTCAGTAATTTCACATGACATAATGTAAATGTATTCATGAAGTAAAGTGAGTCCCTCTCAGCTCGTGTTGATTGTGCTCGTGGAGGTGTTCGCCAGTCTGTTGAACACATTGTGCAGTTATTATCTTTTTTTCCTAAACGGGCAGAATGCAAACAAAATACCATACAAAGAAAGACTTAAGCATTTTGTCTGTTTCTGAATCTCTTTCTCTACTATACAGAATAAACATTTTCATTCCAATGGAAGATATATGGCTAAATCCCCTGTACTATTTGAAAATTTCAAGAGATGATTTGTAAAACATCCATTTATGTTCAAGCCTGGTACACTGCTCCTCCCTGGCCATTATTGTCAGTAGGCAGTCAGTGAGATACTGAAATAGAGTCCAGATGCAGATCTCAGTTAGAGGGGGTAGGTTTGTTTTGTTTTGTTTTTTTTTTTTTTTCCCCCTAAAATATTCTAAATGCCTTTGTGTTCTTATGTTTAGATCTTATGTGAGAAAACAAAAATGATGATCTAGAATTTTAAAATATACTTTATTTTTATACCTTGTAAAATGACAAGGGAGAGAGAATGCCAGATGGATCATTTGGCTAGAAGTTCTAACGAAAATGGAAACAGAATATGACAATAAGCAGGCAAATATCATTGCATCAGTGAAAGTTCCAATGACAGCTTAGTTTAAAAGCATTGAAATAGTTACATGGCAGGTTTGCAAGCATTTCAAATCAGCAGGAATTGACAACTTCTGCTACAAAATACGCAGATTAATTCTCTAAAACTTTGTTCAATAGAGGCTATCTCTATCTGGCTCATACTTAATTTCTTCAGTTGGTAATTTTCTGCTTTGCATGAAATAGTTACAAGATTAATTGAACTAGAGAGACTGAATATGTAATGGTTCATGACTAGCATAATAGCACAGTGATTAGAGTACTTACCTAGGAGGAAGGATGCCCCTGTTTTCATTCATTTAAATATCTTTCATCACTGGAGGATGTTTGAAGGTGCCACCCTTAGGATTTTGTCTTAAGCTTGACATATGTTAATAGTAATGTTTTCATGGGAAATCCAACGTATAGACTGAACTTCCCTTGTAAAATCTGTAGATGACATCACATTGGAAAGTGTTGTAACACTTTGAGGAAAAGGCTTAAAATTAAAAAGGAAATTGATTAAATGGTAAATGGTCCAAAATCAAGTAGATGAAATTTAGGAAAGAGAAATTAAATTAACTGATAGAAAATAAGAGGTAGATGTATATGTAGCTATACAGCTTGAAAGATTCTTAGACTTCAGGACACTCAAAGTTGAATACAGATTAAGAGTCTGGTAATTGAAAGGGAGGGGGTGTGGGAGGGGTGCAGAAACAAATTTCTCTTTGTTGTGTGTGAAAAATGTGACCCTTGTAAAACAGCAGAGGTTATTATTCTTGGCACTTGTGAGGCCATTTTTGGAACGAATAATTATCAAAGGTAGTATATGCTCATCCAAATCTCTCCTGATGCTTATGGCTAGACTAGATGGTCAGTTGAAATGTCTTCAGATGCTATGTGCAGGAGAGGAGAAATTCTTCCTTCCCCAGAGAAATTAATGGAGCTTCTTTTCCCATGTATGAAATGTTACTATCAATAAACATTCTGCTCCAGATTTCCTCACAAGGCCAAATACACTTTTGGGAAAATACGTCTCAAACTGACAAATGCTAAAGTACAGAACCTAAATATCTAATTTAAGACTCGAGTTTTGGGGAAAAAGATGCAGAACACTTAATATTCCAGAAATTCCATCTCTAAGTGCTAGCAAGTCTTTCTATAACTTCAACATAATGAGTCTTCATTTTCAATTTACATAATTGAACACAATAAAAATGAGTTGATTTGTGTGTAATACTGGTGTTAGAACCAAATAAATGCATCTTTTATAATAAGGATCATTTGAAAGAAAAAAAATTCCATGTTGCTGGGTGAAATAGAAAGTGGTATGCCTGGCTCTTCTTTCTTCCTCGTATGTATTTAACATATTTTAAATTAAACCAGACAGTCTATATAGGTTCCTTTTTAGTTATGCCTATATGCCAAATTTGTCTTTCATGCTGAAATTATACATTTGCATTGTAAATAAAATACATTCTTGACCATTTGTTTACTATTTCTTACAATGCTAATCCATGGTATATACTTGTATTTGTTTGCTACAATATGATTGTACTATGCTCTTCTCTGCCAAGCTGCTAAAATAACTGTTGGAAATAACTTTGTGATTTATATCACCAAGGTTTACTTCAGAGGTCATACTAGTAGCTTACCACAGGAAATCCACTTTTTTTTTTCAAAAGAAGAGAATGAATATCGAAGTCACTTTTATGCCACATCCAGTAAATATCACTGACAGTATTTAAGATGTTATTTAGTTAATAACAATAGGGAAAGAATACAATAGGACATTGCAAGCAGAAGACAGATTTATAGAAATGTGCCTGAAATTAGAATGAAAACATTACTGAATGATCTTCAGATACCAAGCATTATCAAGCTATTATGTTCACTTTTCTATATATTTCTCATATGTGGATGTGTGAGCCGATGCAGGCAGGATGCAGGAACAACCACAAAAACCATGGGTTAAGGGTAAAGAAAAAATTTCATCTCAATACCTCACGAATCGGAGAACCTCGGAAGCAACACCTGGGCAGAGGCGGGCAAGCAGGGGGACGCAGGCACCGCGGGGTGAGAGTCCTTATTAGCAAGAGAGTCCTTGTTAGCAAGGGAGGGAGCAAGAGCTCCCACTTGCCGTTTGGGCCTGTATTTCAAGGGTTCTGGCAGGCCGAGTTTTCTGCTGGGCTTTGATCTCTTCAACAGCAGGGCAGGAATCTCAGGCGTGTTTGATAAGGTGCCCTTGAGTCCACCCCAGGCCCATGTTATCGAAGTGCAGATGCTCTACTTGTTGAGCACACAGAACTAAACAATTAGTGTGACATGTGTTTTCTAACAGCCCACATGCGAGTCACTTGAGCATATTTACAGTCTTCCTCGCCAATCTTCCGTTACTTTCCCACAGTGGAAAAAAATCTCACATTAAATATTTTTCACATTTGATGACTGAAGTGGCTTTCATAACTGCAGTAGCCGAAAGGCTTCTTTTATGCCGGGTAGGGTGGTCCGGGTGGGTAGGCCTCATTTAGGTCTGCTGCTGGTGGTGCTGGCCCTGCCCACGCCTCCTCAGCAGCCCACCCACCACATGGCGGCCTACAGCGCAGGCCGGCTGCTTTGCCTGGCTTCAAAAAGACCTTAAAAAGTTGCCCTTGCCAGTCCTTTTTGCCATGATTCCCTTCCCCAGTGTGGCCTTACTAACACCAGAGCTGGTCATCTGAGCGAGTCACACCTGTTCTAGCTGTCTCAGGGAGTTTCTGAGCTTTTCTGCAGACTAGAACAGTTTGGACAGCTTAAGAAGAAGAGGTAAAGACTTCCTACCCAAGCCGGGACACTGTGACTGTGGAAGATGTGGGTTTGCATGTTTCTAATAACAACATGAGGCAAGACTGTATCTCTGCTACTGGAAAGAGAAAGGAGCAACAGAATGCCCTTTATTCAGATTAAAAATGAATGTGTGGGAGAATGCTATGTATTGATCTCACCTATTCAAGACTAGCAAAATGACAATTCACTCCTTTTCCTCTAGATAGGGAAAATCACAAATTTTCCAGTCCTCCTGCTGCAGACTCAGTGCTTCCAGAACAAGAGAAGCAATCCCCAAAGCTCTCTTTTCTTAGAGATGTTTTCTTCTTCCCTGGTAATTCTAGAGTCACTTCTTGCTCTCAAATTTACACTTTTAATAAGACCCTAAGGTCTCAAAATTTACTTTAAAACATCCACCTGATGCTTACTTCTATTAGGCCTTTCAAGTACTGCCAGAAACTGTCAGGAATTGCAGTGTCTAGAGACTTAATGAATTTGAGTTCAGCAGGGGTTTTCAGCCCTCCATCACTGGATATAGGGCCTGAAAAACTATCAAAGTCCTTTTTTTTTCACATCTATTCTGTATTTCAGTACTGGAAATGCATCCCTTTGACATTACATATAAAATATAACTCATTCTAAAAGAAATGGAACAAAAATTCCCATCCTTACTTAATACTTGGTTAATAATGCAGAAATTACTGATATAGAAGTGGAGAATAACCCTTGGACCTACTTTGTGAACAGCACTCAGCCTTCTATCTTCAAGTTTCTTTTTTTCATTATGGTTTTCAACTCTACCGAGTAGGTAAAATTTTATATATGAAATTGGAATGAAGCCATTTTAATAAATATGATGGTGAATGAAAAGATTTATTGATGTCCGTATCAAAAGAATAGTATTAAAATAACATGACTAAAAGTACACTGAAATAAAGTTTTAATTAATTTTTAATCCCAACTTTGTTTTATTTTTTTTTCAGAAATTTGCACACAGTCTTGATTAAATCACTATGGCATCCCTCTCCCTATTTTTCCTTTGTTCTTCAGATTTCAATCCCCTGTCTTTTACCTGGCAGATGTATATGTATGTACTCATAAGTCAGGAATAGGAGGAGGGAGTTGAACGAGGTGGATTTATAGCTGCAATCAATTAACTTGTTGCTAGGGGATCAACTGCCCAATCAAAAAATAGCAATAAGCTGACTGGAGTCAGCCAGATATAAAATGGGATTGTAAAACATTACAGTTCCCTCCTCTTTTTATTAAAATTTTTGTTTTAATTTTATTAATGCTTTTTATGAAGGGGGAGGGAAGGAAAGTTTAATAGGTTAAAATGTCAAATATGTTTCACTCGTAGCCTACACATTTAATTACCAGAAAGAGCAGGAGCTTGGATTCATGTTTAGCTATCCTTATGTTTATCAGTGTTGGCCAAAATGA
Organism: Gallinago undulata; assembly: GCA_026546715.1. Classification (NCBI taxonomy): domain Eukaryota; kingdom Metazoa; phylum Chordata; class Aves; order Charadriiformes; family Scolopacidae; genus Gallinago; species Gallinago undulata. Next base: position 34,373,945 of record JAOTQQ010000041.1, on the reverse strand, counting down.
AGTATAATGATGCAGTACGTGGAAATATATTACAGAAGACTTCATTTGACCATACCAGGTTATCCTAATGTGGTCTGATCAGGGAATACTTCAAAAACTCTAGGCATTTAATGGAATGTCAGTTAATTAAAGCTCGGCAAACTTCGAAGAGCAAGTTGTGGTTGTTAGGGATAAGAGATTACCCCAACTGATAGGTATAGAAGCAGAAGACTTCCTTTCACCCACTTGGAGCTCACTCACATATATGAGGGATTGCAGATTTGAAACAGAAATCACCATCTGAAGCTCAAATGTGATTTTTGACTCTGGCAAAGCATCTGTTACAGGTCATTTCAGGCTTGTTTTGCTTGTTCTGGCAGAGAAGGGCCCATTTTAAATGGTTTTCATAGTCTGCTTTTACTTTGAAATGTTGAGACAAATGCTAGAGTAAAAGAATAGAGTTTTCATACTGATCATACTTTCCATTGCTATTCTTTAAACATGCTATTTCTGTCATCTTTGAGATTCATAGTCTTTGGTATTAATCTAATCTAAAAGACTAAAGTGAAATAACATAAAAAATGTCCACTGACTGCCTACCTCTTTTGATGGGCATCTGAGACAAAATTGACCAGTCATTCCCAAGCAGTGTTCTCACATGACTTTTACTTGCAGAGTATAAAAATTTAGGCTAGACTTCGGAACTTTATTCTAGTCCTATCGTTTTGATTCTTACTTTCATTTCTAGTCATGTTGGTGTATTGGAGAAGCAAAAAGGAGCAAGAGAGAAGATGGGGGCTTGTTTTCGGTCATTTGATCATCCGACCGCCTATGGTGTCATATATCAGCAGTAGTATCTCTAAGAAGCCCAGGTATTTAAAGTTATGTGTCTTTAATGTTAATACCTAATTCACATTTATCAAATAGAAATAATGAATTTTGTGACATCTGTTTGGCAGGAATTAACCAATTTAAGTGTGAACTACCAGCCTGTGTGCTCTGTATATAACTTATACACTACATCTATATATGGTTTGCTGTAAGTAAATGTAACATAAAACACAAAATGGCTATGTATAATTGTCCTCCAATGTATATCAATAAGAGAGCTTTCAGAATGAAAAGTAGTGTGAAAAGAAACATCTACAGGACATATCAGAACTATCCATACTTCCTAATGTTATAAACAGAAATCATTTTTCTGTCATAACAGATGAAGTCTGCAAAATCTGCTTTATTTAATTTTTTTTTTAATGGTAGAACTCTGCATTGTGGAAACAGTTGAAAAATATCTTCTCTGAGTGGTCATGGGGATGAGGCAAGCATTGCAGCAGCAGTAATGGGTGATCCTAATCCCCTTCTTAACTGCGTATCCATCTCTGTTCATATCTTATTCTACTGTTGTGAAAATAGCACTACTGAATACAGATTTTAAGTGCAGCAACATAGGGTGGCATTGCTGCTGGCATAAAAGAAAGATAAGGGAAATGCACAACTCTTGCAGCCTCAGCTCTCTTCCTTTGCTGGGTTGGTCTTTCGAATGTGTCTCCTTGTTGCAGACAGGTACAAACCAGGGCAGAGTGTGCAGGAATGGTGCTGTGGCTGCTTGTCATAGTGCATCGCGATATGTGGATTCAGTGCATTGAAGTGCTGAGGGAAGAAGGGAAACAATTTGTCACTATGCCAGTGCAGGCTGGATTCTGCATTTCTAAACTGCAACTGCATTTCTGAGACAATTTATTTAAGGTTTTGAATTTTAAATATTCATCAGTTTGTGCTCTAGGCAACTGTCTATTTTGCTTCTGCCTGGTCACCTTGAGGTCTGGGTGTCAGCTGAGATGAAGTACAGTGACTGGGTACTCCTACTACTACAGAATATAGGACGAGCAAGAATATAGGTTTAATCAGGAAGCTCGTTTTTACACAGAGTTTTTGGAGTCTTGAAACAGTTTCAATATTGTAAATTTAATATATCAGCCCATCTCTGCAGAACAGAAGGTAAACTTCTGAAGTTTCAGGGCTGAACATTAAATGACTGTAGTAATATTCAGATTTATTAAGTCAAAGAAATGTGTTATCTACCTTTTAAAATTCATATTACAATAAGGGTTTCTGGAATTACTACTTCTGCATGTTTTTTTTTTTTTTTTATTTGGCATCTACATGTTGTTTGTGCCTCTTGTAGCCAGCCTTTCATGAAATGTCATATGAGTATGCAAATGACTAGTGATGATATTTTATTAATTTCTAGTGCTCAGGTATTTTTTTTATGCCATGCTTCAACTCCATGTAATGAAAATTCATTGTAGGCGAAATAATCTGCTCACATATCATTTACAAGCTAATTTAAGTTGTATTTTGTACTCCAATGAAGTTATTTTAAAGAGAAATTTAGATGCTGGATCCACACATTCACTGAGGTGATTGGTTTGTAAGGTACGACTAAGAGGAAGCTCACAAATATGCACTATATTTATTCGTTGAATGCATGCAGTATTGGAGTCAGGCAGGAGATTAATTATATTACATTATAGTTTGTCTCAGAATGACTGCAGTTAGTAAATATCAGACTGCTTGTATGTGAATCTGCCTCCCGATGCACGCTTAATATGTTCCTTATGCTAGGTTTAGTCAAATAGACCTGCACTTGATGAGCTATTTGAGGAATGGTGTCATTATATTGCAAAGCAATATCAGGAAGTTTATCTTGAATATGTATAAACTGAGTTTTCTCTTAACTGAAATATAATTTTAGCCAGATGTCATAGATTACTAAATTGAAGGGTGGTGGTGACATTCCTGATTAAAAACATACATTAGAAAATTAGAGACTGTATCTTCTCCTGTATTTTCACTCTCAGAGTCTATGTAGTTGCAACTTAAAAATGAGATAAGGAGCCTTTATTGTCTTTCTGGTTTTGTTTCCTTAGTATTATCACAAAACACACACACACAAATCATTTTAGGAGGAATGACATTTAAAAGATGAGCTGGTTCTGAGATGGATAGAATAGTGGATGGAAAGCCTGGTAACATTTGCTAGATGATAGTTGAACATGGAGCTTCTGTAAGCTAAAATAAGAGGGTTGGGAACAGGATGTGAAGTCTCAGAGCAGCCTTGGCTACAGTGACCATGAGATGGTGGAGTTCAGGGCCCTGAGAGGTGGGAACAAGGCAAATAACAGGATTGCAACCCTGGACTTTAGAAGAACAGACTTTGGCCTGTTAAGGTACTTGCTTGGGAGCGATAGGATATGATCCTGGAGAGAAGATGGTCCAGGAGAACTGGTGATTTTCAAGGATTGCTTTCTCTGAGCTCAAGAATAATCCTCACCTATGTGTAGGGTGTAAAGCAAAAGTGTCAGGAAGCCTCTGCTTCCTCAAGCAGTGGAAGTAGAGTTAGGTGACCCAGGACAACTGTGTATCTGAATGTGTGTGGTTGAGGTTAGGAAAACCAAAGCCCAGCTGGAGTTGAAACTGGGAATGAAATGGGCTGACAGGAACCTCATGAAGTTCAACAAAAGAAAAAGCTCAAGCAGCTTTGCAGAAAAGAACCTAGGTGTCATCTTGAATTATGAGTTGACTAGCAATGAGTTGACTAGCAATGCACCCTTTAAAACAAAGAACGTCAACAACAACCTGGACTGCACTAGAAAATTGTTACAAGGAAGTTAAGGGTTCCCATCCTCTCAGGACTGGTGAGATCACACATGAAGTGCCATGTTCAGTTCCAGACTCTGCAGTACAAGAGACATGGACATCCTGAATCGAGTTCAGCCAAGGGTCACTTTGATGCTTAGGAGCTTGGAACATCTGTGAAACAAGAGAAGCTGAGAGAGATGAGGCTATATTGCCTGGAGAAGAGAAGGATTGAGGTGGGGCTTATCAATGTGTATAAATACCTAATGGGAAGGAATAAAGAAGACGGACCATGTGTGTTCTCAGTGGTGCTGAAGGAGAGGACAACAAGCAATATATACAAATTTAAATATGGAAAATTCTGTTTAAGAAACAACTTTCTAACTCAGAGGATAGTCAACACTGGAATAGGTTGATGAGAGAGGTGATGGAGTCTCCATCTCTGGAGATATTTGAAAACTGACTGGCTATGATCCTGAGCAGCCATGACCCTGCTCTGAGCCGGGAAGTAAGACTAGATGATTTGTAGAGTTCTCTTCCAACCTTGGTGATTCTTTGGAAAGAATAAAGACCACAATTTACTTACTGATCATATAATCTGAGCATCACTCAAGTTGGCCTGTATAAGTATTTTGGTTGGATACCAAGAAAAAGTCAAAATTCACTGTCTTTTCCTATTCAGTTGAACTGATTTTTTCTTGTATCTATTAACAGCAATTAATGCTGGAAGGCATTATGAAGAACTTAGGTTTTCCATCGTTTCTATAATTTCTTTTCACACAATGCACAGGTTACGTCAGTGCAGACTTGCTGAGAGAAAACAGAAGACAGATACATGAATGGCTGCAAACACCAACTTTGCTGCTATAGGAAAATGATTTGTGTAGCAAAGAGGCTGATGTTAATGTTGACAGGTTTTTGGAATCATTGTCCACAATGATACATATATATTTTTTTCCTACTTCTATCCTTTTTTTCTAAGATTATTTTACCAGGATAATATGCCTAAAAACAGATCCTTCTTTGTATGGATGGAATCAGTTGACCTTTCTCATTATCAAATAAATGAAGACAGGTTACCTTTGAGTGAGAATTGCAGCAAGCAGTGTGATGAACTGGGATATTCAAAGGCGCTCAGAAAAAAAAGTGTGTCCAAGTATTCTTAGGGTAGAACATAAATATTTCCCCTTGCTACTACAAAATAACATCAAAACAATATAAACAACAGTATCATTGAAAATCTCAGGTTCTTTGTACTTTGAGGGCTACAGGGTTTTCATGGTACCTGAATACGAGTGCTGAATCACTTATGTATCTGACTCAAAATCACTGGTTTGGAAACTTACACAACATGATGACAAGTAATTATCAACCACTTTACACCTCCAGTATAATATATTGCATTTATTACCTCATGCCATTACAGAGTAATTGACAGTTTTATCTGTATCAGCAAACTCTCAGTTGGCTGCAGCATAAAAATATCAAGTAAATGACTTTTTTTTTTTTTAATATTACATTAAATCTACAGTTCTGACAGAGGAAGTTAAATATTGGTTGTTTTTTAAAAAAAGTATAGGAGTAACCACTAAAGAAGTGTTTGCACTTCTTTTTTGGAAGAACCGTGCAATTGATGATGGCATCTTTTTATAGATGTGAATACTTTCCATCCTCACTGCAGTAATGCTAAGATTTGTGGGGAAGAGGTAGCACGTGTGGTAGCTAATCTTGAGCTATGTACATATTAAATGATTGGCAACTGGGTTCATGCTATTTGGCCAGCAAGCTGATGCCAAACAGTGTATCAAGCAGTTCTATCGATTTTTTTTCTGTGAAAGAGTTAATTTGATCTCTCCCATTCATAGAATTTTCATGAAAACTTGTGAGAACATAATTCTTTTTGAGAATATATTCTGCCTTTGAATTGGTGAGATGGGATGAAAAATTGAGTAGTATGAACTTTGAGCTGAAAATGGAAAGACAGACATCATGATCTCAAGAGACTTTCTTTTGGAAACCATAGGAAAATAAGCGTTTACAGACAGTGTACTCATAGTTGTCTTCTGTGTAGCAAAGAACATTATGAGTCAGATGATACTGTTGTTGACATTTTTAATGACAGTTATTTTTAGTGGTGAGGTGTGTACAATTTCAAAACTACGAAATTGCCTTATTAGACTGAAATTCTCGAACTATACAACATTACATGCCATTTCCTCTAACGGTTTATGATATATTTGCCATAACCAGAAATAGCCTTAGATACCTAAAGGAAAAAAAAACCAACACCAAACTAAAACCAAGAGTGACATTTTTGTTAACCTTATTATTTGAAAGAGAATTGAAACTGTATTTCTGAGTGAAAGGGAAGATAATCGACAATATTCTTGACTCCTTAAAGTTTCATGTGAGATACAGTTCTGAAAATGGGCTGCTGATACCTAAATTCATTTGTGTATTTGAGACATTGATCTCAATTGCTGTGTAAATATGTGCGTTGCCTTATGAAATGGCAAAGAAAATCCCAGCACCCAGAACTTCACAACAGTTACCTAGAAATGGTAAACAAGAAACCATCAGCTTAAAGTGGAGGTGTTGTCTACTAGTCCCTGTCAATTTAAGAACTAAACTATATTAAAAAAGAAAACAAAGGTGATGAGAAACAGGTAAAAAAGGTAGATTTCTTTTCTCCTTTTCTCCTGTGGTGTTGCTGAATTGATGTGATAGTTGTAAACAGTTCCAGCATTCACCATTAGGTGACAAAAAATTCACCATTAGGTGACAAAATATTCACCATAAGGTGACAAAAACTTAGAACAAAGTATGGTGCATTATTTGTGTTAAAACAGTCCCTCGAGGGTCTCCCAGATAATGCTTTTGGTCTTTAATGTTTGTGCAGTGTATAATGAGGCTAATAGGAAACCAAAATAATCTCTATTTTTAAATACAAAACAATAAACACCCCCCCCCCCCACCTCCTCTGGATAGCGTTTCTAATCCTTAAATGGACACTGAGGTGAAAAGTGGGGGCAGACAACTCAGCAGTGGCAGGGGTGGTGACTGAACTGGGATTTTTAATGCAGACTGGTGCCTTCATAATAATGCAATTACTTATCTTGAGCATGATTCAAATGAATTTTTTTCTCTGGCTGCAGTCATTCTTTCTCTGTAGTCAGAAAAAGTTTTGCTTAGAACTCACCTCAGTCTTCACCTGAATTTGTTTGCTACTGTTCTCAAAAAAATTTACCTTAAAAATTATATATATTTAGTGGCAGCTGCCAAAATTAGTATTGATAATATATTTGTATTAAAATATCTGCAGTTTAATAGTTCTTCAGTTGTGAATGGTATTGATTTGTTGTGGAATAAATATAGTGCAGAATTTGGACTTCCCTGTAAATGTAGAGAAATAAATGAACAGTCAACCATAACTATTTTTCTTTAGGAAGAAAAATATATACTGCTGTGCATTTTCTTTCCCTTTGACATTTCCTGTGGAACACTAAAAAAAAAAATAATAAAATTGAGGTAGGATATTTTAGTATAGTTACAATGTATTTGGATATTGCATTGTAGTTATGTTGCCCAAGCAGGACTAAGCATTTTACTATGCTGGTCCATTTATGTTTGCTGATGCATACAGCTGGTGCCTTTATGAATTCATCAGTATAAATAAACTCATCTCACCAGAACAGCTACGCTTGTATGTTTCATGCTTGATTAGAGAAGTGTCAGATCTGACAAACTTTGCCACAGCTGATTATTAGCTTGAACTTTCAGATGCTCTAGACTACTGCTTGATATTGCCTTTGCTGCTGAGGGCACCAAACATGACCAGCACCTCCAGGCTCCGATCCTCTTTCACAAAAAGGCAAAAACATTGTTTCCCATACAAAGTTTTTTTCATAAAGCGCATGCATGTGCTAATTTCTTCCATTTCACTTAATCCTTGCTTCTGGAAGGCTATAGCACTGCTGGAGCCTTTGAGAAAAAAGAGTGACAGCTGTCAGTCATGATTGAGATGAAAATTTTCTCTTGCCAAGTAATAAATCTTTGAAAATGCTTCAGATCTTTCCTAGAATCTGAATGACTCTTTTGGGCAGTTGAAGTGGTTCAGTATTAGCAGCAGGTACTGCAACATGAATTATTCAAACTTGATGTTAGGTGAATTCATCCTCACATGGAACAGAAATAAATTTTCGGTGTTAGTAGCTGTAGTAATGATGGAATCTAGGAGTTAGGGATCTGCTGCTTTGAAAATGATAACAAATATGCCTGTGCCTTTTTCCAAATGTACAATCATAATTTTATGCTTCTTTTAATCATAGCAAAATATTTGCCAGCATACTTTAGCAAACTGCAGTCCATCTTTGGCTGATGGACACTAACAGACAGCAAAGAGGCTATTATCAGTAATCTAGTCTATTTTTAAAATACATGCTTTTCTGCAATGGTTAGAGGAAAAGAACTTCAATCAGATTTTTTTTTTTAGTAGAGGATTATTTGTAAACTGATTTTTTTTTTTATTAAATACTTTAAGTTGAATTAAGTATTCTTGGTAATGGGAATATAATGTGGCAAGGGTAGCTGAATTCTAGAAACATTGTGGACAGGTGACAACACAATTATTGGATAATAGTGTGTGTTTTATTATGAGGGGGAATTATAATGGATGCTGTGCAAAAGTGTGTGATGTGATACACTGATGCTTCTCATTTGCTGAATACAAACAGGTGAAATGTTATATTTGAGCTTCACGCTTCTTAATGGGATACTGAAGGCATATTCATTTCTTGAATCTGTTGGGGCATTTTCTTGCAAATTATTGCTTAAGAATACGTTAACGCTGGTGGAGTTACAATAATTTCTCATAATGGAGGCTGATGGCTTACTCTAAAGCACTGATCATTGATTGCCAAGGCTGCTGTTTTAGGCTATGAACCAAAAGAGAAGAAGAGGAATTAAGATAATTAAATCATGACTGGAGGCATTTAAGAAGTGCTGGAGGAAGACAGTCATCTTTATAATCCACCTGTCAAAAGTGAAGGAATGTGGTTTTCAGTCTGAAGTATGGACATTAAGTAATAGTAATGCAAATGACGCTGAATTTTGGCTTGTAGTGATCAAGATTAAAGGGTGTTTGGTACATGTACTTGATTTTATATTTGTTTATTTTAGTATTTTAGATTAAGACAACAGAAGGAAACGCTGGCCAGTGAAATCCACTTTTGGGATTATGGCACAGATACTTTTCCCATTGTAATTTTGAAATGTTTCTCATTTGTTTAATTTATAAAGCATGTTAAAAAGTGCACTACTGAGGTGTTGTAATATGGAGTTTGTATGCATGCTTACAAGAGTATAATTAGACCATCATTAACAAATCCATTGTAGTTAAGCTTGTGTTTATTAAACACAAACCAGAAACCTCTCATGTAACTATATATATGTATATATGTGACTTGAAGCCCTTAGACAGTACTGTTCTTGTAACACAAAAAATAGCTCCCACTGGGTACATCTGGCTGCATAAAATGCATTTCAAACAATGGGGGTTTGCATAGAGAACTTAAATGAGTACAAGCACACATAAGTTTTTCTTCTTCAGTTAAAGCAGTGGCTTTAGATCACATGTGATCTACCATGGCTTTTGTAGCTGTCCACCGGAGGGGGACATTATACTCACTTATGCATCAGTTTTTACATAAATAACCCCCCAGAAGACTACCGCTGAGTCACACTCTGCACTGAATTTTCCAAATGTTCACTTACTGTTCTTGGTAGATTGGGGTTACTGTAGATTGGGGCAAGAATGGAGGGTTTATTTTGGCTTGGTCAGAGCTCTATTATGAACATCTTTCACTGGTTTATGTAGAAATACGTAAAGCATAAAGGAAGTAGCTCTGACATAAAGCAACTGACTGCTGACTGATAAAGTGTAGGATTCATTGTTCTAATGAGAATGAAAAATGTATACTTAGACACACAAATAGGTACGTACATCTGTGCAAACTGGGAATTTAAGAAACATCATGACGTGTTATGGCTCATTTTAATTTAGTTGCTACTGTTAGTGAGGCAAGATATAAAATTACATCTTTTTTGACTCACTAATGCAAACTGCACACATGAGACCACAATGGAAATTTTATTACTAGTGGCAAACAAATGTTTTCCTTTGCTTTTGAAGTGCTATGACTATTTTTACATTAGGGATGCAATTTTTAGGAACGCAACTAGTTTATTGTTGCAACTTCTCTCTAGCTGTATGCTAAAGCTCACATACTCACCAGGCACACGCTATTTTAGATTGTGCGATAAAGGTAATGAGCTCTGAGTGTGCCTGGAACATCTATAAACTGTGTTCCTAATTACAATTTCAAAAGGAAAGGGAGAGGATGACTGATGAATTAGACTGCTGTGACTTACACAGATTTATTTTTTCAGTACCACTATAATCTCACTCCCTCTCTCTCTCAAAAAAAAAATAATGATGAAGTCTCTTATCCCTAAATTCTCCTGGAAGCAGTGGAGTTTGGCCATGTAATTTCATTGTTCTGAGGGCTGAGCAACTAAATCCAGTGCAACTCTGAGAAATTAACTCTGCTACACTGATTTATCATCATCACTGTCTATTAGTCAATTCTAACCCCCTAGACCTTGTGACAAATAAAGTATTTCAGTAAGTGCAGCATTTTAAATGCCAGTTAAATTACATTCTGCTTTTTTAACTCAATTATAATGAAATCCATTGTGAAATGTCTTCCTACTATGAAGTATGAAGAAAACCATAGTTCTAACTTATAACAAATGCTAGATTTCTATGCTGTTGTATGGTTTATGGTATCCTGCTGTATGTACTTAAAGCAGGGTAAAAGATTCTTAAGGTCAACTAAAGTACTCTAAAATTAGCATGTATTGAAATGAACAGATTTAGAAATAGTTTCCATTTTAATGTGTACAATTAGTCTTGTAAAACGAATGAAGCTTTCCAAGGCTTAAGAAATGCAAACTAAGGGGGTAAAAGCATGGTAACAGAGAAGCCTGTCTGTGGTTGAAGATGTTTGAATGACAAAGAGGAACCCTAGAGTCTGAGGGTCTGGGATCCGACTGCTAGCTGAATTTTTGTGGATGTAGCTTCTCATGCAAGACTCTGCAAAGCATACTACATATAGTTTATCTTTGACCCTTATTGAAGTCCCTCACAGAAAAGCTATACTCTATGGGATCTTCAATCTGTTTATTCATGATGAAGTGACCAGGGTGCTTCATATTATAACCTATGCTTGAATGAAACCCTTAATTTTTTGAATTTCTGGAGTATATTTAAAAGATAAACTACTGCATTAGAATGTGTTACAGTGGAAAGGAAATCCCACTGTAACCATCTGGAAGTAATATATTTAAACGTACCATTAGATGGTTGATATATTAGCCGAACAAAAAAGATGGCATTTTGCCTATCAAAAGATTATGCATACTCAGATGTTGTGGAAGATGCAAAGTATCAACAGAGATGGATTTTATCTTGAGCTAAGGAGAAATCTGTTTTTTGAATATTTGTAAGTATCATTGGTAAATAATGTACTTGTGTGTGTCAGGCAGTGACTAGATCATTACTAACAAGAGCCTCATATACCTTCCTGTAGGGGAAATTAACTTAACTGAAACTTAACCAACTAAAGTCAGCAATCAGTTGAAATAACAGAGCTTGACAGTGACTCAGGTGGTATTTTTCCAGGAGCCTGACAGCTGAGGTATACCTAAATTGCCAGGGAAAAAAGTATTTATAACTGGCAGCCTGAAAACTGGGTGTTAGATTTATCTTCTTTTTAATAACTGTGGTCTGAGGCACTTTAAGGTCAACGTGCTTTCTGCACTGTGCCCATTACAGAACTGAGTTCTTTCATTGAATTTCTCATTTGGGAGAGTTGTGAAGAAAGTGTATGTATATATGTCTGTGTCTAGGCTTTGCCATAATGCTTTGCTTCAGAAAAGTTGAGAACTTCCAAACCTCTGTCAAATGCTTTTATTTTTTACCCCTTTAATAAATATTATTTGCATCTATGTGACCGAAGGTTTATAAAGCTAATTTCTAAATAGCTTTTCATTTTAATCTGTGTTACTTTGATGTCTACTTCTTATGAGTTAGCTACTGAATAGTACTAATCAAATGAATATCTGAAAAGGTCAGCCATTAAACAAAATTAATTCTTCGTTGTAAAAGCTGCATTTTCTCTTTTTAATTATTTTTTGGGCAAAATTAAGGGGCAGAGAGAAGTTCTGAGAGCACAGCTGAGCAAGATGTGACCTTGCTGATCTCTGATCTTGGAAATTTCTTTCTTTGTACTATGCTTCCAAATACCCTCCTTATCATCCTCATGCTGCACTTGTTATGTGCTTCCAAAATGATGATTTTGTTAAAAAAAAGTGCTAGTTATGCCCTTCTTACTGCACTCCCTCCAAAATAAAGCTCTTCCACATATTTATAGGCATTTTCTGTTTGCTTTGCTTGCTTCTTGAATGGACTTCTGAGCAGTGATAAAGTGTAATAGATACTGCATGCCTGTTGAATGGATTCAAAGAAAGTTCTCTGCAACCTCCCCAGCTCCCAGCTTTCATGAAAGCTGAGGTAGCTAAATTTGTCTTTTTTTTTTTTTTTTGAGAGTTGTTCCTTTTGTGACTGTTGTTGATATGTTCTTTTAAGACAATGATCCTTTGAACTCTCCAGAAGTGCTCTCACAGTTTTGGGAATAGAAGATTTTTGTAGAACTTTATTTTAACAGGGAACTTTATGTACCTGCACTTCCCTAATTGGAGCTATATATTAGTGTAATAAATGAAGCATTCTTATGGTATGTATGCCAATGTCAATTTAAGCACCTCCAAGCACTCCCATTTTCTTTTGAAGCAGTTATTTAGAGAGCACTTGATTCCACAAGATGGAAATTCATAACTCTGTAGTGTTTTGAATATGAAACTTTAGATTTATTGAAACATTTGTTTATAAAGTCAATGAACACGTCATCCATAAAAGACCAATGAAAAATAGTTAATTTTGTTTTACTACTTTATTAACTCTGAAATAATCCCCACTTATTGTAGTACTGCATATATAATTTTCTTTACCAGTTTCTAGGACCATGTTAAATGATTTTTTTTTTAAATTCCAATGCCTTCATTTATTAGTTTTTTCATATCTGCGTACGTGTTTAAGGATCTATCTCAAAGTCATCAGTAAACAACTAATTATTTTAGTCTTGGTGATATTAATTGATTTCAATGGAAATGAGGTGTCAAAAGGTCTTTGAAGGTCTGGAAGTAAGTGACTCATTGATGATTCTGCAAACACTAGAATCAAGTCATCTCTCTGCCTACCTGAGTTAGGTAATTAAATGTTTCTGGGGATCTGGTCCATAGAAATTAAAGATTTGGCTACAAACTTCTTGAGTGTCTGGTCAAGAAGCTGGAAGTTTGTTGTAAAATTAAAAAAAGAATTCTTGACGGAGTTCATCCTTTCATCTTCTGGTGTCACCAAAAAGTCTTCCTCTCCTGTTACAAGTTATTCACTTGAGGTTTGTAAACTACTTGACTATTTGAACTGTGACCAATGAAATATTCAAAGATGACAGTTTCTATGCATTCAGAAGAATGCTTCTATTTTTCATGAAAATTTATAGACTTAAAGACTAAGAACTACAAGTTTAGTTAAAAGATGAATGTGCATAAGCTACCAGACAGAACAATCAGAACCATAATGTTTGGACTGCTGTATATTTTTCAGGCTGGTAAACTCAGTACTTCCAAGTTTCTGTTCTTATTTCATCCCTTTTTCTTTCTGAATTGGAAGTGAGCTGAGCCTGATAGCTCATCAATGGTCTTCATCTTCCTCTTGCTTCATTAGATCTCTTGCCTTACTGAAATTACTATAAATGAAAATGGTTATAATTAATTCCTTGTATAGAACAAGATGTTTAATTCATGAAATCTGTTCTAGGTTTGTTCAAATTTAAATTAATATTTTCCTTGGCAAGCCTTTTCTCTTTTACGGGAATACAGGATTGGAGAGTACTTCTCAAGTCACTGAATTCAGTCATCTGTTAACCAAGAATCTTTTCATAAACTTGTTGATCTCCCCTGACATTGAGCTCACTCTTGGGAAAAACAAACATTTGCTTCCACAGATTGTTACAGAACCCTACTGGTCTCATGCATAGCTATCAGCTTCTGATTTTCTCAAGGTTGCTTTATATTTTCTCACGGACAGCTTATACAGAGTTCGTCCAAAACATCATTTGGTTTAAATAACATGTTGCCAACCAGTTACTCTGAAGAGTAAGAATGAATGAGAATGAAAATTAATTTGTTCAATTTTACCAGTGCATGTTGGTTTGGAAAAGAAAAGAAAAAAAAAAGAAAAAGTGGCTATTCCCTTCAAGCATTCTGGAGTCACGCTTTTCTGAAAGTAGTGTTATAGTGATGAACACTTCTTGACACTTAGACCAGAAGTTTTAATCTTTGAAAATGCACATCCAGGAGATCAGAAATTACCTTTGGAGTTCAGTGCTAGTTTTGTGCTGCCCTGATTGAAGGGACCCTTGAAAGGCATAGCAAGGCATCCATCCAGGGGAGCATGCTGGACTGAGCAGCACTTGCTGACACTCCTGACAGCCATCTGTGCTGAGCAGAGCCCGCTTGCAGGGAGCACAGAAGACAAGAGGAACATTTTTGTGGGTTGCAAGGGAAATGAGAGAAATAAGCGGCACCTGTAAGTGAGATGTTGAACCCACTTGGGAGCTTTAACTTGGACACTTAAATGAATTAAATGCCTAAATATTCTGGGTTCTTTTGACCTTTAACTCTTTAAATACCTTTTGTTTTTGGTTGTATTTCTGCTTCTCTTAAATCTCCCCAAGGGAATGTAATCACATAATAACATATTCCACAGTAAAATGCATATCATCTTAAATTATGAGATCATTAAAAACCAGACTGCACTTCTGAACCTTACCTGCACAGCAGCTTTTTACCTTCTGAAATTAACAGTAGTTTGTGGATAGCTTGATGTATTGGCAAAGATTTTTTAAAAGAACTTCGCACTCCTAGTGGTAAAGAAAGCAAGTACTTGTGCTGAAGATGTGCGTGGAGACTAAAACGTAAAAAACACCATCTGTGACCTAAACTGCATCTGTTGGTTGGCCACTAAAAGAGGAGGAAGGTTTTGATTTACTAGCCAGACAGCTTTCTCAATTTTCTTGTCAGGAAATATCTTTAAACTGCAATACAGTTATGACAGCTTGGATAACAGCGTTTAGCTATACTCCAGCAGCTTTTAGATTTTACATGCTATATGCCTAGACCTGTCAGAGAGACCTGTGCCAGACACAACACTTCTAAAATAATTTTTTTCTCTTTTTCTTGCACTTGCTGAATGTGAAGTCTTCTAGTCACATGATACGAATTTTAGAGTTCCCCCCCCCCCCAGATGTGGACTTTGAAGTCACTTTAATATTATTAAAATGGAACTAATATATATTTATCACTATTTTAAAAAGTTGAAAAGGAATATCCATGCACTAGGTACATCAGCAGCGTGTATATATTGCCAGACTCTGACAGACAAGTAGACAACATGTTTTCTGCTATGTTTTTTTTTTAAGTAAACTTAGTATTTTTTAATGACAGCGTCTATTAGCTAATATGTCAAAATTGTGAGTTAATGAGTAAGCAATAGTACCTGCTTATCTTAATGAACAGTAGATCTTCATGTGCCTCTGCTTGTAGCACCCAAATTGCAGATGGTTAATTACGTTTTTCTTTTTAATCCATTAGGACCAATTTTAACAGAATAACCAAAGTTTTTGATATGCTATGAGCTTTCTCATAAGCATTTCTTTACTTTTTGTTTATTTTCTCATATGCTTGTCCGGAGAACAATACGATTACCCATGGTCTCTTTCTATTTCTCACTTAATGTTACTCTTTATGCCTTTTGAGAAGTTAAGCTTATTGGCAGAAGGATGTGAATCTCAACAGTAATGACTTGCTGGCTATATAGTTTGTTTTTCTAGAGCTGCGTATGAGTGTCATGATAAGTAAAGTTTGGACTGAATTTGCAACATTACTATAGAGTGTATTTTCCATCCATATAATCAGCTTTGTTGCCCCAATTGTCAGGTGAATTGCTGTATGAGACCCTCACTTTGTAAAGAGCTAGTGGCGTTGCTGTAATCAAATAATGACTGCTGTATATGTGGGCATAGTAATTTATTTATCACACAGGAAATATATCCACAGGAAATAAATATTTTTCAAGATAGCAAATCATGAACCACTTATGTACAGCTTTGTCTTGCATTTTAATTTCTTTAGACTTTTGACTTAGGCCAGCATTCATCATACCTACCATAAGCAGGCCAGGAGACAGGTGTTTAGTCTAGGCTTATCGTCTAAGCTCTCTTCCATAGTCAGCTCCATTGAAGAATAGGTTGTTCTTCCCCTCTTGAGGCAAACGTTCAAGCTGAGCGAGATGTATTACCTTCCAAAGGCATTTTTCTGTCTGTTCAATAGGTAAGACACCAATAAGTGACCTTGTATTTTTCAATTTGCAATCTTTTTCTTACTGAATATAAATATAAATGGATTTCTTGCTCTGTTGCCCATTAAGCATGTAGTGTTTTATGGTTATACCTATATTCATAGATTTTACCAATTATTATGGAAATGCAATTTATTGTTGAAGAAAACTTGTGTTACCTGGACTATAAACTTGCATGCTACTCTTACCTGTGTTTCAGATTTTGAGAAGCCCAAACATAAAACTAAATGTCTTTTTAGATGTTTTTATGGCATTAATTGCTACAGTAAAAGCTGTCGATTTCCCTTAATAAGGTTTGAAAAAAATCCCTTAATGGCTTCCCTAAGTGGCCAGGAGTTAGCTTAACAACGTTATAAGATGTACCTTTTCTCTTTATGCTCCTCCCCTCTCACCTCCCCCCAAAATTGCTCTCAATTCCATTGGTCATCTCCAGTTTCCTTGCTGGAAAAGCCAGTGATACTTTCCTTATTTTTTTTTAATATCTGGTTCATGTGTTGATTAATTCATTTTTTGATCACTGAACTGACACTTTAGTAGTGCTATCAATTGCTACTCCAAAATCTCATTTTTAAGTGATGATAGCTCTTTATTTTATATATAGAATTAAGATTGTTTTATCATATATATAATTTTAAATTTACCAGTTTTGAATTTTGTCTGCTGTTTAGCACCCAGTCTGCCAAAGCTATAGTGTCCTCTACAGTTCTTCACATTTGACCTTTGTCTTATCTGTCTTAAATAACTTCACAGTTGTTTTTGCCCATCTCTTCTTCAGGCCACTTGTTAATGGACTGAATAACCAGTTACCAATTTTTACCTTTCTTTTTCTGTCTTGATTATGGTAGGTGATTTTCATACTTCTGGACAGCTTGTAGTTTATGCTTGCTTAAGTCACTAAATTTCTGATTTTTTTTTCTCAGTATATTAAGATCTATCTCAAATGTTCTCTCTAGCAATGGGAATCAGAAAGTCTTCAGCTGTGCTTATGGTGCCTACTCAAGTCTATTTTGGAGTAAGTTTAGTAAGATTTGAGCTATACTACTGGAAAATTTGCCCTTGTAATGGAAATCTTTCAGTGGGGAATCAATATCTGAGTTTATTTTGCAAAGAACATGACAGATATAGTCTATAATTCTCTCTTGTACATACAGTCAGCATTCTGAGTTCCTTATTATCAGCTGCTTCCATGTGTCCTCTTTTCTTTCTTTTTTTCTTTTTTTTTTTATTACTAAGGCATGTTAGTTTATTACTTCAATTTAAAAAAAAAACAACATAAACCCCAACTATATAATAATTCTGAGACACCAGAAGGCAAATTGGGGACATTTAATATCTTTGGAGACTTTGTCACTAGTAAAAATTTTTTAAAAAATTATAATTTTCTCATGCAGAGGAGATACAGAAAACATAATACTTCAGTAAAAAAAGAATACTTTTTGGAGAGATATCATGAGGTCTCTCAAGCCATTTATTAGAAGTCTTGACATAGTTCTATAGTAAAAAAATAGAGATAGATATGACGTTTCTGTTCGCTGTCCATTTAAGGATGAAAGCTGCTTTGCAACACTGTTCTTCCGTCTGGTGTATTTTCCTGAGAGCTGAAGAGAATTGTTCAAGTGCTTGTGTCTGGTGCTTTCTTTCCAGATTCACACTGTAATGCGTGCATCTTTTCTCAGACTCCCACTGAAGTCATGGGTCTTGTGATTTACAGTTTAAACTATTCAGATGGTAGCTAGTAGCTGTAAGCAAATGTACTTATACAGACAACCTTTGCACAAAGTTTGGAACATATCATTCCTTGTACTTACGAGGATAAACAGAAAAGATTACAGACATTGGAAACCCACATATTTTTTAAGAGCGATACATTTTTATCTAGCTCACATTTTTTAGAAGATCATGGATGTTCACTCCTTTTGAAGACGAAAGACAAGGTGTTGCTCATCTTCACTCACCTCTGTTGGCCTTATATCTACTTTGTGCTCTCTTCTACAAAAGAAAGCTTAACAATATCCTTTCATAAACTGTTTTAGTGTCTATTCAAAGTTTTCCCATCGGAACCCTGTTGTAACTTTTTTCAGGCTCTCCTCAGACCTCTTTTCAGCCCCTTTCTCACATTGTAATACTGCTGTCAAATTTCTCCTATTTAAATTCCAAACAAATTTCTAAAAGAAACTTGATTAAGCTGTTTTGCCAAGATCTGATTTAACCATTTATCTCCTTAGTTGTATGTTAAGCTTTCATAGTAGACTATTATCTTTAGATGAACCGATATGTATTAAAAGCCTGAAAACCAAGCGAATGCAAGAAACACTCTTGATGTCTGACAAATCGACCAGGAACTGTAAGCTGTTGGAGATACCTCAGATCACCATGCCTACAAATTGTTACATTTTCTCAAGCTCAACAGGGATTTTCTAGAAGTTTGTAATAATCAGTTTTTAGGCTTAAAGATTTGTCTGCTTGCACCTATTGTATTTACTGGAAAGGTGATGAAGGCTTCCTGCAAACTTAATTGTAACTCTAAAAAAAAATAAAAAAAGGCACTGAATAATTTTTGTTGTTGTTGTTTTTTCTTTTTTTTTCTTCTTTTCTTTCTTCAACGAGGAATAAATTAGTTCCTTGTTTAGTTACCTTTATTATCTTAGCAGATGACTCTGATATATTCATGAATTGAGAGGACATTCTAAAACCCTGGAACAATTGATAGCGTATTGGAAAAGAAGGTTTACTTTAGATGCTACTTTAATCAAATGGCAGCCAGAGATCAAAGCCAAACTACAAAAATATTTGTGCCTGACAGCTAGTGTGTGGGAGTGGACAGGTTTTCTGAGCTCTTTATGAATTAAAACGTTCTCAGCCACAACTCTGCACTGGGCATTCTTTACAACTGTAATTGAAGATGCCCAAGGTGATTGCTTAATCAGCCTGTTCTCTAGCACATTAAAATTTACTGTGACTTGCACAGCTACCTGACTCACAGGGGGAAATCTGACATAGGGCTGTCTCACAAAAATACTGCCTGATTTCAGCACAATCTAGTTTCTCAATTGATCATATCTGCTAAAATGCTCCTCATCCTTGGAGAGCATGTTAGCATAGTATAAGAGCAGATATTACTTCTCTTTGCCTCCAGGGCTGTTTCTGTTAAGTCAAGTGAGTGTGTGATTCATAGCTTTTAGCCTCTGTCCTCCTCAGAGGCTCTGAGACAACACGGAGGCAGTTTCCAGCATAGCTAGTCTGACTTTTCCACCAGCTTCTTTTCCTACTAAGTGGCTTTAATTGGTTTTACCTACTCTTCAGTCTTTGGGCCTGGCTGTAACAGGATTCTGATAAACATAGATTGTTCCTGGGACATGCTATCAGACACCCCTTTACTGTTAGAAGTGTGATTGCATGGTGATCTATGCTATCGTAACATTTGACGCTACTGTAGGAGATAACTCTTATGCAGGGATCGTAGTCTTTTAGAATTTCCCTGGAGATACATATTCAGCAGAAAATCCTAGCAGTATAAGCCTTTTTCTGTGCAATATTGGTACTTTAGTGATGTCCCCAAATTAATGCATTCCTAGAGGCACTGGTTGCTGTTACAAAAGTTAATTTCATATGCAGAAGGACCGCATACTCTGATAGTTGGATTTTTAACGTTTTCAAAGTTCAATAATAGATAGAAGTCTTCTGTTTTGCATTCTGCACTGCCAATTTTTACTCTCTTTTTCAGTACTTCTTTCTGGTAGTATGAAAGACAGTATTTCAAATCCCCAGAGGTTTTCTAGCTGTCAGTGTCAGTTTATTGCAAACTTCTTAGTAGCTCTTCATATCCATCATTCATGTCATCACTAGAGTTAGCCACACCATATTATTAACTCCTAATTTGTCTTTTATGCTTTGCTTGGGTAACTCTTCTTCTAGTGGCCTTTCCCCAGCTTTGTTTATGAATAGTATCTGGCATAGAACCTGTGCAGGAGGCAACTCATCATGCCCATGTAACTTTGGCAGCTTGTTTACACCACAGACAAGTGGTTTTATTTATTTATTTAAGCTACTTTACTAGGCTTAGCTTCTTGAAGTATTTCATTTGGAGTAAAGGAATAACCTTGAGGAGGTAAATTAACTTTTTAGGCTAATATGTTTAAAGGAAACTCTGATTTCTGCTTTTACATCTGTAGCCATGATTGCTATGTCCTATAGATTTATGCACTATGTTATCCTCCTTCCCTACCTGGTCATAAGATTTCCCTGCTAAACTACTTCCAGGAGAACATGTCTTGCAGAATTCACTCATAACCCATCACTAGTCAGAGGTTCGTTCTTGCAGTATGTCCTGGTTTGAGGCAGAACAAAACCAATTTTCAGTAATTTTACTTTTCAGTTAAGTCTTTTCTAACTAATGGCAGTCTCTGAAATTAAAAGCATGTTTTTCAGACAGTGTCTGCTTCCAGAGTGATAAGACCTGATTGTTTATAATTTATACCAAGAAATGGTATGCAGAGAAGCTCTTGCTTATACTTACGGCTATAACAACCAAGGTCAGCTAACTTTATGTACCATGTTGGATGGTTGGAAGAATGTCTCACCTGTGGGAAGGGGCAGACAGGACAGGTGACTCAAACCTGATCAACGGGGTGTTCCATCCCATCTGCATTATGCTAAGTATAAAAGCTGAGGGATCAAAGAGGTCAGTCTCTTTTCTTCAGTGACTGGCATCTGAAGAGGACTCTGTTCATTTGCCTTTCATCCTGATCTGTGTGTTCCTGAATCCAAATCCAGAGTCCAGTTCCCATCTGTTGCTGAGTCCAGTCTGGGACTTTCCCAGTGCCTGCTGATGACGTGATTGTCATCCTGGGAGCTCAATATTTTTTTTGTATATATTGTATATATATTTCTCATTATTTTTATTGACATTATTGTATTTTCTTTTAATTATTAATATTTCATTATTAAAATAGTTTTAGTTCCTTTTCAATCCATAATTCTCTCTCCCTTGGTCTGTCTCATTTCTTTTATGGGAAGGGAGAGAGATAGGTTAAAGAAAGCATCTGTCATTCATTTAGTGGCCAGCCCAGCCTAAACCACGACACATCACTAGGGTGAGTAATTTACAAACAATATCATTGGTAAATGAAAATGTGTGAGTTATTCTTGCAACTAAGTCATGTACCAAACTGCATAGGACAGAAGGTTGAGTCTCACTTGCATTCTTTCAGAGAGAGTGGAAAGTATTTTTGCTCTCTTGAAAGCTTTGTCCCTGACCGCAATTCCTATTTTAAATAGTTAAATAATGCATTGGAGTTGTCACCTTTAAATACGAGACAAAAAGGCAACCTGATCTTCCTTTCCTACCTGTAGGACACATAGATGCACATACATGCTTTCCAGAGAGAAACATGGCATCAAAGCAAGGCTATAACTTAAAAATATGGGCACATATTACCAACATTTGTTAGCATTTAGAGGGTAGTTAAAACTAATGGCACTGATTCTTAGAGTATGTGTTGAGGCATTGACTGTTTTACAGATAAAGATAGGAAACTAAACCACTGGAATGCAGAAAAATTTTAGTATTGAGCAGCCTGCTTTTTCAAAGGAATCCTTATATTTTGGGGATAAGACTATTATTCTTGAAGCTGACAAATTTGATAGCAAAAAATACACTAATTCCATACTGCTTACATGAGTGTCTCTTTGCTGCTGTACATCACCTGATGATCAATGATTTCTACGGCAATCAAGATGACCTTTGTGGTGTGCAATAAGTGTCAGATCCACAGAGAACCTTAAATAATTCTCTGGCTATGAGTTCTGAAATGCATCATCTTAGTAACTGACACATCTGTCACTTGGAGGCTTTACTTATACAGACTTTCTAAGAAAAAAACATTTAATCTTTTAATAGCACATGAAAACAGTCCATCAGTCATGGGAATATATTGTTATTTACATTTTCAAAATATGCTTTAATTTACTTTCAAAAATTCAAATACAAAATGAATTATATGAGAAAAAATACACTTTATTCTATTTTAACTGCCAATGAGAACGTTTCAGAACTCTCTTGATAAAAATACTGCAGCAGATTTGAAGACCTACAGAACATTATATTCGAAGTTCTTAAAAAAGTAAATTCTATTTAGATATAATGTTCAGATTAAAATACATATCCACACTATTAGTTATCAGTGTTGATTTTTCTAATAGTCTCAAGTTTAAAGCTATTCCATGATACAATGCAAATTCCTCCAAAGTCTGATTCAGTGGATACTCTTGTTGCCTATATTGAATTGTACGCAGTAGACCAATGAAAGCAATCTGATTGATCTGTCTTGTTATGATTTTGATGGCTTCTAAAGCACTAGCTATAAAATAAGATAACTGGAAAATCAAAGCTTTAGTGACCTCTGAGGACTCTTCATCAAGTAGGTTGGTCTAAATCATGTTATTTTAAATTTAGATAGTAGATTCACAACACATTTTATGTGACAAACATTGACTATTTGTGAATAGCCTCCCTCCCCTCTTGAACATGGAGCCTATTAAGGAAAAGTATCCAAGTAACTGGGAACAAGCCTCTAACAATTTAGTTAAGTAGTAAGTGTTTGGGTATTAAAATCTTCAGAGAGGCTACCCACCTGCAAACTCTAGTTTGTCAATATTCCAAGTTTTCCACAACAACATGCTTCCCCTAGCCTCTTAATTTGATTATTTCTCAGTTACTGGTTTGTATAATGAGAATCTACACCTGCAGAGTGCAAAAGACCACCTCCCATAGTGAACTCATCTATAAGGATTGCTCTGGGAAGAAGAGAACAATTTTGTTAATTCTGGTCAGAGGAAAATGTATCTATACATTTCCATTATTTCAAACATCTTTTGTATGTTTAGAAATAATGCTTCAGAGACATAAACTTATATCAAAATCATTAATAAGTTTATGGTCCTTGTGTGGTTTTTTTTCAAATTATCTGACAATCCCTATGAAAACTTTAGTTGCAAGTACTTGAAATCAACACAGAGACTCACTGTTAAGTTTCAGCTTTGTGATCAAATGGTAAAAGATATTACTTGAGAAACTTTCAAGTTTATTGCTCAAAGCTAAATGTGTAGCCTTGTTTATTTTATTTCAGAATGTAACTTTGCAATATTTTGACTAGAGGAGCAATTCACGATGCTATTGCGTGCTTTTTGTAAGTCTGGCTTTAATTGTAATTGAGTTTTTACATTTTCTGAAGAGATTCTACTTACAGAAGTATCAGGCTTTCTTTAGAAGGTGATTTAAGCTGTCTTAAGTGAAACTATACTCACTAGTTTTAATTTGAAGAAACAAACTGCATTGATTAGTTAAAATTCAAGTGCATTGATTCATTCAAGTTAATCCTGTGGTGTTAGATTTTTAGAGTGGTAATAACACTTCATCCTTTTTGAGCTATAAGTGTATCCCTCTGGTGAAATGAAGTCCATCAAACAACTATCAGGAACAGGAGGAAGGGCAATTCCACTTAAATACTGTCGGAGGATGTAGTCAAATTGCCCTTCCCTTCATAACAGGTAATTTAGTTCAGAGGTTACTGGCTTTACACTATTAGAACTTCCTGAATTTATTTTCTTCTGAAAATTTTCTTTATAAACAAAGGGTGAGTGCATAAGTGTTGGGACTTGTCCTAATCGCAAAACCAAGAAGAACACTGGAGCCTCGACAACCTCTCTGCAATGGCTCACATCTGGGCCCTAGCAAAGAGCAAGCCTCTGAGCCAGCAGGTCTCCTGCATCAGCAAGTCTTTGACCATTATCACCCAACGCTGTGTTTTGTTGATCTGATCTGGCACAGCCAGCTCAAATGCTTCCCCTGTCAGAAGTTGTTTTTCAGCTGAATAAATGTAGGAGGAGAGCAAGTCCCCTTTCTCTTCTAGAAGTCCTTTCCTAGAAGCCCCCGTGCTCCACTATTGTGGGAGTCCCTCTGCCTGCTTAATCATACATGCTTGTTCCTCTTCCTGTGCTGTATGTGTCTTGGGCTCCTCACTTCAGAGTCACAATAAAGAGCCTGTTTTCTCCTGTTTATCACCCTTGGTCCTCAAGGCTTTACTTTACTCCTTGCAAGCCATGCTGCTGCCACCCTCCGCCCCAGCCTCAGGAAGAGCATGGGGGTACAGGAGTGCCCTGTGACCCAAGTGCTGAGTGGCCAGGTCCTGCTGTTGAGTGTAGGTTGAGGTCTCTGACCCTGAGATTGATGCAAACAGGGCAGGGGACCTGTGGTGGCAGCTTTGTTGTGCCACCTCTAGCAGTAAGGTGCAGCCCTGAGCAAAGCCTCTAGGACACTAAATGCCCCCTCTGTGTCAAATGAAGCTTTAACTGCCTGAATTCCACCTGCACATCCTGCTGATAGCGCTCCTGGTTGCTGGCACTTTCCTGGTGTTAGCTGAATAGGAAACTGGACACAACCTTGCTTTTACCCCCGTGAATGTTTCTAATTGACAGGCAGCTTCTTGCTTCTGGTTCCAGCTCCAGTTGACACCTGGTGAACGCTTTGCCTAACATCCACTGCTCCCTTGTGCTTTGTGCTCCAGACAGGGTCCCATAAGTGGTCTTAGGAAGTTCAGTTGCTAATAGCCAATTTTTATCATGCTATTTTGTTTAAATTGTTGAATAAGTAGCTCTTTTTCACTTGTCTTTAAATAACATAAGTACACCCAGCAAATAATTTACAAAATTAAAGACCATGTAATATGAAAGTGTTCCAAGAATATCCAACAAAAGTGGCAAAGGATGTGAACTGTCAGCTTTACAGCTGTTTGATTGTAGGATGTAGTCAGGACTGCTACTACTAAAACGCTTTACAGCTACAATGTCCTGTTACATATTATAGTTGCAGCTTATATAAAAAGATACCATTTAATGTTTTAATTCTGCTGCCTTTAAATTGAGTCTCCTGTCTTTTGTGTTCTACAAAACAATGAATTCCTGGTCTTCTCCTTCATTTGATACATATATTTGAGACAAATATGTATCAAGTGTACGTGTACGTGTATCCAAAAGGATTCCCAAAATGTTATCTGGTTCAAAAATAATAATAATAAGAACTGCTGAGTTTCTGCAAGGAGGCCAATTTTATAATTGCTGTGATGTTAAATTAGCTACCAATTTCCTTGTAAAAATTCATCACATTCAGTTTTATCCATGGAAAATAAACGCTGTAATTTGGGAAGGATTGCTGTTTTTCTTATATACATCTGTGTGAGGTTGAATGTATTGAGTCTGTGCTTTAACTGTAAAACTGATAGTTAACTTCAAGAGATATGTCCATAATTCTACTTGATTGATAAAAGGAATAAATTTATGATGTCTCTACTTTAGCTAAATAATGTAAAATTCAATATATTCATGAGAAATACGGAATTAAAATGGTTCAATCAATGCATCTGCCCTATACCTCACTTTCCCTGTGCACATTTGAGACAGAGATAAAATGCAGCACTACTGGATTCATTAGATTATATTGCTTTTTTCCTCTCCTGAAAAAAGCAGGTTCTACCAGTTGGTGTTTTTTAAAACACTTCCAAGGCTGGCTATAGAAAAAATTCCCTGGCACAGAGAGGTGTCCTTTGGTTATCTCAGCTATGGTCAGTCTGTCTGGTCATGCTCAGTTCTGGAGTATAGCTCCACAGCTGGCCCTTCATTTAAGACTAATCTGCTTCACTTCGTGTATGTTTTGGAAATTGCTTGTGAAAGGAAAGATGACTTTTGCAACAAGCTGCAGCCACATGAAGAGGTGAGAATGGAGGCAGCAGAGATGCAGCTGAGGTTTACCTATTTTACCTGAAGCAGAGCAGACCAAGTACAAAGACTGCTTGCAACAACAGTTTTGAAAGTAGTAAATTTTCCCTGCTCAGTTCAATTATCATTATAATTATCATTATTCGAATGATAAATTAGCCATTTTTC
This sequence comes from Gallinago undulata, assembly GCA_026546715.1. Taxonomy (NCBI): domain Eukaryota; kingdom Metazoa; phylum Chordata; class Aves; order Charadriiformes; family Scolopacidae; genus Gallinago; species Gallinago undulata. Next base: position 34,347,790 of record JAOTQQ010000041.1, on the reverse strand, counting down.
TGCTAATCAGAGCAAAAGGAATAATGATAGCTGACGATTTGCATTCAGAATGCATATGAAAGAAGTAATTCAATTGGTTGATAGAGACCTGAAAAATTTATTGTGATGTGCTGTTTGTTGTCTGGTTGACAGAGCATTCATTTGTGAGGTCTTGGAAAGCAACAATTATGTTTTTGTCTGTAAACCACTGCATAATTTCTGCAGTAAAGAAATATTATTCTGTTGGGAGGAATAACATGGTTTTTCTGATGTCAGATTTTGGTTCCATAAAACTGAAGTTTGAGAACTATGAACTACCACTTTCCATATTTACCCTCTGGTCTTCTCTTTACTCCACAATCAAGTAAATGAAGCCTGAAATGTGCTGTGTTTTAAAAGTGCTTCTGGTGATAAGTAGTCTGAGCATGACTCATCAAAGGGACTGTGGATGGAAGACAGTGAGGGAGATAATGAAACTGCAGACGGTATTATTTATTAGAAGGAACTGTATGACAGATGCAGAGCCCATTTAACTTTACAATCCAGCATTCTTGTTTTAGAAGATGAGATTTTTTTTTTCCTGTTTAAGTGAGAGTTAGATACTACAACACTAAATTTGGGGTTTTATTTTTTAAAACTTTTCACTCCTTGTAAGAAATATTTACTACCCAGGTCCCCTGGAAAACAAATGGTGTTCACCTTAATTTAGACGCAAAATAGAAATGTAAAAATCTGTCATAACATTTTAGCTCTGCTAACATGCCCAGCAATAGCTGTTTGCAAATTAGGATTTCACCTTGTATAGAGGATCCTAAAGTTATATAAAAAGAATATACTACAAACAGGCTAAAACTACATAGAACAAAGTAAAAGAAACTACTGAAAGTCAAAACCGAACATACAGCACCAAGAATAATTATTGCTGCATTTGAAAAAGCCACATGTGCAAGATACGGTTATATCTTACAAGTTTTATCTTAATTAAGGTGAACGTTAAAATGTCTAAGTTAATACCCAACTTCCTTAATTTCCACAATACTTTGAAAATTACATACTTTCTTAGGAAATTAAATGAGTTCAGGAGGCATAATCCAGTAGAGTGAAATAAGGTGGTTTCTAAATATAATCATCCCGAAAGGAATGTACCCTGGGAATTGAATAATGTTTTCAGTCGATGTGTCATTGACCAGTTTTCATGAAAAGCAGTAAAAACAAAGCACTAAACTAATTAAAATACAGAATGGAGAAAAACATTTGCTTGGTACATCTATAATTACTTTTAGGATGTATAGGTTTCCTATGCTGGAATCAAATATTCAGAGAACAATAAAAAAGTCTATTGTGAATCTTATAATAAACATGTTATTTTAAATATTAAGGACAAAATCATTTCTGAAATAAACCTTTGTCTTTTCTCCCTTTCCACAGGCTTTTAATGAGAAGGAAATGACATCTGTTTTCATATCTGAAATAAAAATTGTTTTCTTTTTCTTGGTCAGTGATGAGAATTATCTGAACTTTGGTTTTATTGATTTGTAACTTCCAATAAGCAAGAGCTGATATGGTTACAGTGAGCTATTAGATGATATGTATTTATATTTTTCTGTGTAAATTCCCAAGGGTAGAGATGATGGCCTGCGTCTATATATATGTCTATGTGTATAATTTCCAAATCTCTCCTTAGAGTCTGGTTGAAAATTTGTAAATGTGATAATCTTGTTGTGAAAGTGAAAGCAAAGATTCTACAGGGATGTATGTTCTCTGCTGGACCATTGCACACTTCTGGATCTCATCTGTTCAGTTTAATTTAACTCAGCTTTTTAAAACATCTCCAGTAGAAATAGGTACATTATTGAAATAGTTACACTGCAGAGAATGCTGCTAGTTGAGATTTATTTCTGGAAACTTGTTTTAAATGAGTTTAAATTTTTTTTTCCTTAGGCTTTCACTGCAAATACTATGTGAACTCATATAGGAGATGCCAGATGTTTAGAAATATTAATAATGCAAAGGCATGCAAGTCTCCTGCTGTGGCACAAAGACACACAGAGAAAACCCAATGAACAGTGCAGCTAAAACCTTTAGGTTCATTCAAGTTTAATAAGCTCAGAATTTGTAGATATTATAAAAGAAGCTATAGACAGAGGAGCTATATTGGTGAATTTTTCATGTCTATGGCTATTTTGGCCTTCTAAGCTTTAATGCACAGAGTTAGGCTACTCACATGAGTCTTACTAAAGCCAGTGGAACTACTTATGCTAAGAAAGGAATATTCACATCAATGAATATGGCTCAGCATGTAGGTCTATATCTATATTCTTACTGCAGGAATTATAAATTCATATTTCTAGTGACATATTTGTAGCCGAGGTGAATGATCCTCGAGATACCATTAATAAGTGCTATAGGATCCTCCATCTTCACAAGAGAATCAGTGATCACAAGCACTAAAATATTTTGTATTCACAGTCTATTCTGAAACATATTAAACAGAGAATACTGATGCTGTTGCATACAGGAGTATTCCATTTTGTATAGAAGTAGCCTATCCTTCAGTAATAGTTCTTGGATTACCCCCAAATTTAGACAATACTCACTTCTCCTTTACCAGTTTGTATCTATTGAGTAGTATAGGTTACAATTATTTACCTTTTCTGAGATTGCATTTTTCTGGAAAAAAGTACTGAAGCAAAAAATCTTTTTCATGCCTGTTTTTTTCTGCAACGCATGCCAGCTTTTCCTAGGTTTTCCTGAAATGACTTTACTCGCTTCTACTCTTCCAATTTTGGACAATGCTGACATAAGTAATTTTAGAACTGCTAAAGGAATTGGCCTGAACTTGAGAATTCTGATTTTCAAAAACATTAAGTTAAAATCTGTATTTGTTCTAAATCAAAACCAAAATACAAAATCATCTCACAAGCAAAACATGTTAAGAAACATTGTTTAGCTATCACTGAAACAAGTGTTTCTGCACTGAAATGATGTTTCCTAGCTCTGTGGTTGCCTGAGACTGCTATTTTAGATCTTCTAAAGAAGTCAGAGGACTTTCTAACTTCCACGTTACTGTATTGGAACTTCTGGGAGTTCTGGTTCAAGATGCAGAGCACAGAGTTTAGGCTCCTACCTCTATGGCAGGAAGCTTGAAGCACCTGAGACCTGTTATGTAGTGAGACTCATTTGATATTGCTGAAATCAGCTATTTGGTATGGAAGACAGTTCAATTTCATCACCCTGCATTATAGCAAAAACCAGGAATCTTCCAGTTAAAAAGAAATTTGCTGTAAGGTTACAACCTTAGAAAACCCCAAGCTCTCTTATAATAAATATTGTGGGTTTAATATACTCTGTTTTCTGCAGGAAATAATCAGAAATCAACCACTTTTTTCACCAAGAGACTATTTACAGGTATTTACTGAAGGTGCCACCATTTCTTTCAATTAGTTAATTAGTGTACCCCAGGCTTTTAAGAAACATCATATTCGGGCACACAAAGGAATGACAACATCAATGTATAAAACGTCAGTAACACCTGTTCAAAGTAGTAGAATATGTAGAATTTCAGTCCTTGTGCTTTGCTGAAGTTGAAATACAGTAACAATGAATCTGAGTAGAGCTAATTACCCTAAATATGTATTGTCAGGAATTCTTGAAGGAGATTATTCTGAAACATGAAAACCAGGAAGGGATGATTAATTTCTCTAGCAATGGGGATGGATCTAGTAGTGAGAATGTTAATAAAGGATCAATCTGTAACCATATAAGCTTTCAATGCTTACTTTTAACATTTATTATGTGGATTAAAATGTGGCTAACTGAAATAATCTCCTTTCCAAAGCAGATGCAAATAATGACAGATGCCATTGCTATATAATAGGAATTACTCAGATCACTGTTGCTCTGATGTCGCTGTACTTAAACATCAAAAACCATGAATAGGGAAAAACAATGCTTCCATATGGATTGTATACCAGACAAATGGCTAAATGTTTCTTTCGCTAATAACAGTTCTTGTTAGAATCAAAATCAGGCAAATGAGAAGACTTTTCTTTTTTTTTTTTTTCCTTAAAATATGTGGTCCTTGCAAGAAAAGTATGAACCAATATTTAACTCCATTCACCACAACTCTTTAGGCCTGGCCATCCAGGCAGTTTTTTACCCAGCAAACCATATGCCCATCCAAGCATTGAGCAGCCAGGTTCTCCAGGAGAATTCTATGGGAAATTGGTAGTGATTGTGAGACTTAGAGCTGCTTATAGACTTGATCCTGGTTGGGTGGTCTTTAACTGACTCCCACCTTGATATCTGCCTTATTGACCTCCTCCCTGATTCTTACTCGTAAATACTCAACCGTATCATCACCATCATTAAGCTCGAGACAATCAAAACACTCTTTAACATACAGGGCCACTCCACCACCTCTCTTTCCTAGCCTATCACTTCTGAAGAGTTTATAGCCATCCAGTGGAGCACTGCAGTTGTGTGTATCATCCCACCATGTTTCCGTGACAGCAACAATATCATGGTTTTCAGGCTGTACAATGGCTTCCAGCTCCTCCTATTTGTTGCCCATGGTGTGTACGTTAGTGTAGATGCACTTCAGTTGGGCTATTGATCCCATCACATTTTTTGTGGGAGAAGCCCTAATTCCTACCTGACCATTCAGATACACTTCTGTGATTTCTATCCCATCCCTGCTGTCTTTGCTCTTGCATGTTACTCCATCCCCTGCCTCCACTGGGATGGCAGACTGCAGGACCTCGTTAGCATGCCATGTTTTTTGATCTCTATGATATCCTATAGCTCTAGATTTCATAGATTAAACACAAGGGTTTTTTTTTGTTAAATTTTATATGTTTTGCTTGAGCATTTAATGAGGCACACCTTAGTTCTCATTTTATGACCAAAAATGGCCCATTCTGTCTTCCTCACAGGCTTGCTCTTTTTGTTCACTTGTGGAGAACCTAAGATCAGTGATGATAAAGCTAGAGTGGTAGAATGAAACTACTCACTAAAACTAAGTACTCAGGATAGTGAGCTTTGGAAGAGCTGCTAACAACTTAGGCAGCTTAAGAGCTTTGTATCTGATCTCTTGAAACTCTGCTATGCCAAAATAAAAGGCCATATTAGGTAATGTGAAGCTTCATGTTTTCCATCAAACAGGAAAGCCTTAACACAAAAAGAATAAGTATATTGTCAGGTATTGAATTGAACCCCTAAAAAGGCAGAATTGGTTGAATCTAACCAGTTTTTAATAAGGATCAGAATGTTGAAATAAAACTCACGTGTTCTCCATTTTTAGCAAGTTCAAAAGCATGCAAAAGCTCATTGACATCTCTCTTAATTTCATATTTAGTTTGTTTTATCAGAAAAACAACTCCGAATACTGAAGAAGTAAAAGCAAAAAATATCTTTGTGCTTGGTAATAAATAATATTCAGTAATCAAGCATATCAATTGGAGCAAATGTTTCTGTGTACATGTAATAATAATGCAGATATGTGCAAAAATAATTAAAATTCTGACATTTATGCCCAGTACATCTACCCCTCTAAACATCTGTAGTCTCGGTGCAGGAAAAATCTGAAGAGCTTGTGCTGTTTCCCAAGAATAGATGCAGGGAAATGATGAACTTCACCATGTCAGTTATTGTACTATAGATTGCTAGGAACCCTCCTCTGTTTTCTTCTCCTCACATTAGCAGGCATTTCTAGGGGAATAATTCTCCAATAAAAAAGAACTTTGCAGCAGAAAAAATATATATTAAAAAAGTATTTGGTAAACATAGTTTTCCTCCAACTTTGGCCTTTCATGCATATAGTACATGGTGTCCCTTTTCTGTACTGATATTTTCTCCTACAAGGGAGTTTGTATGATATTCCAGAGAGAAACCATGGTTCTCCTTTTTCTACTTGGGAAAATAAAGATATAAAGGTGTATTTTAAGATCATTAAAAGACTCCCATTAATTTATGCAGACAAATTACTGTATTCAGACATACTATTAGAATGCAAAATTAAAATATTATTCTTGCTATAAATCATCATTTAGCAATGTTATCATGATGACAAGTTCTGATGAACTCCCAGCTATGTTCTTTCCTTCCAAAAGAAAGACTAAAAAAAGGCAAAAAGCAAGGGTCTTTGGAGGTTTTGTTTGCTGTTTCTCTTAGAGACTGTTTTAGGAAGAACCTACAGCAAACTAAATATACTATGCAGTTGAGTTTAGAATGTGTTGTTTCGTGAAAACTGGTGTCTTCTGTAATAAAATAATTTGAATTTTAACATCTTTTTCCCTAATGTTTTGCTGATATTTTAAATTTTCCTATAAATTTTACAAGATCAAAACTAAACCAAACATATCCAAAAATTTACTATTCAAGGGTTGGAGAAAAATGGCGGAGAAGAAAAGGGAGAAAAGTAAATCAATTGCACAGTTTCAGTCAAGAAAACAGTTACATAATTTATCTAGTCACCATTTTTCTCAGATGTGTATTTTTTTTAAGTTATAAAAAAATGTAAAACTACAGTTACTTACATATTGAATATTAAAAATAGTAAGGAAAAGAAAAATGGAAATGTAACTTTTGTTCAATGTATTGTTCTTTCAAAAAGGATATTTGAAGTGATTTATTACTAAAACACTTGGGAAATTTGTTATCTTGGACATGACAAACAATTTTAAAAAGAGGGACAGACTATACTTTTTCCCCCACACAAACCACTTAGATGTTCCTATTTATAATTTGCCTGAAGAAAACCTTGTGGAAAGGAGATTTTTTCTCATTTCCCTTACTTGTCGTGTTAGTTACAACTATTTTCCAAATATTTTTTTTTTCCTAAAAATCTAAACCATTTTGAGAAGCTATAATCAGGCTGTACATTGCAAGGTAAAAAACATGCCCTGTAGAACCACCATAAACTGAAGAAGGTGGTGTAGTCTACTTCGTTGATTCTGTAAGCAAGACTTTAGTTAAGGTATTAACTTTTCCAAAATCTTGTATTTTTCTCTGGAGAAGTACCTGGAAGTAGAACCATAGCTGGTAATGTATATAAATTAAGTTATAGATCAGTTTAAAATGCTGATTTTATTCATGGGTTCAGAAGTTTTTGTATCCCAGTTTATGGATTTCAAGTGATGATTTCTTAGGGCAAAGGTTTCCCTGTCTTAATTTCCACTTCCAGGTACAAAGTTTCCCATTTATACTTTCTCTATTTTTTTTTCTTTTTGTGCTTGGAGAAACCTTTAAACCATTCTTAATTTTTCCTAAAAACAAAATAACAGGCAAAAAGTCTCTTAGCTGGAAAGAGACCAGCAACATGTCATAATAGCTCAGAGTTCTTTACTCCCTTGCACAATCAGGAAAAAACAAAGCCTACGGCTCTCTGGCATCAAGAGAAATGAAAAGAGTTTAGCCAGTTTATGGGATGATCTTGTTTTAAATCCGTCTTAATGTTATGAAGATGTGACAGTGGAGTTCTAAATCTGTGTATTTGTAAACCATGAAAATACCGCTAGATGGTGCTCAAGAATACATATAGCCCCTTGGATTTGTAAACCCCATGGACTAAAAGACATAGGGGACTGCATTTATCACGCTACTAAATGGTTTATAACTTCTAGAGGCTTCGTCTCTGTGGTAAAAATCTAGAAACTACTATAAAGTTCCTGGGATCCCAGTATGGGAGGAGAATTAGGTCTTTTAGAACTGTGTACAAAATAACCAAAATAGTCAGTGAGTTTCCCAATGATACTCACGCACATAAGGGTATACGTGATGATAGGGAGTGGCTCAATTCCAGGAAAAAACTGTCTTCTCCAGAGAAAGTCACTCCTGTGTTCTTGGTCACAAAAGTTCCTTTCCACTCTTCCTCCCAAGGACTTAGATCTTTTAATTCTTCAGGCACATCACGTATGCAACATCAGTTACTCTTGAAACAGTGGGCAAGATACATGGGATTCTCTAGCATAACAATTATGAGAAGTCCGGGAGGACAAATTAGACTAATGGCCTTTGTTTCAAGAACTCTTCACTCTTCTGATCTGAGCCAACAGCCACTATTAAGTTCCTGTAAAGCGATAGAGTCCCTGAGTCAGAGCCGCTGCCCTTGGTATATGTCTGCTCTAACCACTACGCTATGGAAACAACAATTTGCCTTCCTTCTTCTTCCAGTGAACCTATGTAATGGAAGAGGAATAAGTTTTCTTGCCTTGTAGAGATCACAGAATCACAGAATCACGGTGGTTGGAAGGGACCTCAGAGATCATCAAGTCCAACCACAAAAAAAAAA
>JAOTQQ010000041.1:34286883-34331009 GCA_026546715.1 Gallinago undulata | reverse complement strand
GATTCCATTGGCCTTCCTGGCCACAAGAGCACACTGCTTGCTCATTGTCATTTTGCTGTCTACCAGGACCCCCAGATATTTCTCTTCGGAACTTGTCTCCAGCACATCCACACCTAACCTGTATTGGTGCCTGACATTCTTCTTCCCCAGGTGCAGGACCCTATGCTTTTCCCTGTTGAACCTCATGAGGTTCTTGCTTTCCCAGCTCTCCAGCCTGTCCAGGTCTCGCTGGATGGCAGCATGGCCCTCCGGGGTATCAGCCACCCCTCCCAGTTTGGTATCATCAGCAAACTTGCTGAGGATACAGTCTGTCCCTCGTCCAGGTCACTGATGAATATGTTGAACAGGACTGGACCAGGTATTGGTCCTGGGGGACACCACTGGTTACAGGCATCCAGCTTGAACTTGCTCCATTAATCATTACCCTTTGGGTCCTGTCACACAGCCAGTTCTCAATCCACCTCACTGTCCCCTCATCCAGCCCACACTTCCTTAGTTTCCCAATGAGTATGCTATGGAAGACAGTGTCAAAAGCCTTGCTGAAGTCAAGGTAGATGACTTCTCCTACATCGTTATCTTCCTACATGATAATAATAATAATAATAACATTTCTATCAACAATTTATCTTCTTTTTATACTTTTATACTTACTAAATTTAGTCAGAATTTGTACTAGATGAATTTTTTCTCTATAAATCTTTCTTAAATTTAGACATTATATTAAATTTTCAAGATATTTATTATTTGGGGTAAAATATAATGTCCATTTTAATATAGCATTGATAGGAAGAATGGCACATGAGCAAATGTTTGAACAGACTGGTTTCTGTTGTCATGGTTTGGGACTGATTGGCCTCTTCTAAGGAGAGGAAGAAGAGAGACAAAGAGATGAGTTTAGAAAAAAACTAAACTACTTTAATGAAATTTAAAATATAATGAAATGCATTAATAATAAAATAAAAAGTAAATAATGAAATAGATACAATATATACAAATATATGCAAGACCATATCAATCTCCCAGGGAGTTGTCACCGCAGGCACTGGGGAAATTCCAGGCCGGACTCAGTGACAGATGGGGACTGGATTCCAGATCTTGATTCAGGAGCACATGGATTAGGATCAAAGTTAGACAAACTGACAGGGTCCCCCTTGGACATCAGTCATTGAAGAAAGAGAGCCACTGAAGAAGCAGCTGAAGTCTGACTGATCTCTCAGAGGAAGTCTTAAAAGTGCAGGGGCAGGGTGTCCCTGGGTGCTGTAAAGTGAGCCGTCGGGGGAAATGACAGGCCTGGCTGAACAGAGATGTGGTCACAACTCAGGGAAGAAAGAAGAGTTTATGGCCTTTGGAAAAAGGGGCAGGCCATTTAGGAAGATTACAAAGATGCTGTAAGTCTATGTAGAGAAAAGATCAGAAAGGCTAAAGCCCAACTAGAACTTAACCTGGTGGAGTCCATTAATCATGACAGTTTCACTGGAGAAGGACATGAGGAGACCTGTTACTGGCTGTCTTCCTTCTCACAAAGGAATCACTTACTTCTTCCTGAAGAAGATTAAAATGTTTTGGGATGTTTTCTCTAGGACAACATATATGAGCATATCTTCTCCATAAAAAAAAACAAACCAGAAACTAGGCTTACGTTTCTAGATTTTCAATAATTTAATAACTTTCTGGACTCTGAAAATCACAATATGGAAACACTACCATTTCAATAAAGGGTTTGTTTAGCTCTAGCAGAAACACACAATCCTTCTCTTTCTACAAATGCCCAGAAAATTTCAGATTTAATTGAAATTCTGTTTCAATGTACCACAGAGCTATAAATTTTTTTTTTCAGATATCTTTCTCTTTCCAATTTAGCATGCATAATGCTTGTAAGTTGTATTCAGTGAAAATGAAAAGCTTTATGTCTCTGAGACTCATTACTATGTAAATGAACTAACAAGCATGTACACAGTAAAGCAGAGGGTATAAAAAGCAAAATGGCGTTTAGTTTACCAATATTTTGCAAGTGTTTTAGCAGCTTGCACAATTAAGTTTGGAACTATGATGATTTGGATTTGTGTGTGTATTTTTATCAGTTTGAGTGACAAAATTTTTCCTTTTTTTAGCTTTAATTACTTTTTGGATTACTTTCAATGTGGAGATTTGCATTCACTAAGCATCATGTATCATTGCCATCCTATATCACATGTGGATATATCCATACGTCCAGTCACTTGGCTGTCAAGGGCTGAGGAACAGAGAGGAAGTACGTGACCATACCAAAATCCAAAATATTGTCCAAGAAATCTAGGTTTGGGGGAAATCACACTTCTCAGCTAACAAGTTTTGAGGGAAAATTCTTAGATATGGAGAGATATGTCCTTTATCAGGCTGAAGAAGGGACTAAAACAGCTTTGCCTGCTTCCATGGGTGCAATCCTCCAGATGATGGGCTAATATAAAATGTAGGTATAAGAACATGATCTTGTTTAAATAAAAATTTTCATCACCCAGTAGTAAACACACTTAGAATATGGGTATTGCATCAGAGCTCTCGAAGGTTTTAAGCAGTGTAGCACCTACAGGGTGATGCCTCATAACCAAATGTAGATGGCTATGTATGACTGAATCATCCAAACTCTCCATTAATAATAGAAAAAAAGAACATCTCATCCTAAAGTAGACTACAGAAGTAGATTGGATAAACTGTTTTCTAAACTTTCCTATTTTGTACTTGAAGCAGAAGATGACTGGCTTGGGTACAAACATCTATACAGCAGATATCTGAAGACCAGTGAGATTAATCCACACTCATTTTTAGATCTCAAGGAGGCTTAGCTATAAAAAATGCTCAGCTGCTTGTACTGACACAATACTAAGTGTATGACAAAGTGGAACAATAAGGAGTCTATGACTTTAAAGTCAAGTAATATTAGGCACCTCTGTGCTCACATGGGTAGCCATGTAAACAGGCAGGTATTTTTTACTGTAGTCCTTCTAATTCATTCTATGCTCTGCTGTAGGCACCTAAGACCTCTTTTAGATATAGTTCTAAATATTTTGTGAATCTTTTGGTTATGTTTTGAATACCATCTCGTCACTCTTATGAAGACAGAGCACTTTTCTTATGGACTCTCACAATATCAGTAAAAAAAACCCAAGTGAAATAGATTAAGTATTAGCTGATAGATCTCAAAATTAAGTGTCATTTTGGATCTTTCCAGATGCAACCTGAAGATGTGTTTGTATATACAACAACAAAATATATAACATATATAACACAACTCATAGCGATAACAACTTTGACTAACTATGGCCTACAAAATAAAGTGAAAATGAAAAATTTGATTGACTGAAATAACTAAAGTTATATACCTAACCATAAGAAATATAAAGCACATCTGTTGCATCCTGAAAAATAGTAGTTCAGAAAGTCTTCCGATTCATAGGGGGCAAGCAATTCAACAGTAGGTCCCAAAATGAAGCTGTAACAAAAAGGAATGAATGGCATATTGGAGGTTAAAGAGAACCTAGTGAGTAGGGATGGATAGGAACATCCTTGTAGATGGGTAAGCTTATAGTGAAATGCTTTATATAGTACTGATGTTTGCATTTTAAAGTAGACATCAGCAGAAATACAGAGACTTAATGAAAATATTCGACAGCAAGAGATACGACCAGATCAGTCTGTGTAGCTTATTGAAAAGAATTCTGATTACAGTGTGTAAGCATGGGGGAGAAAACTGAATATCAAAGGACCCTCTAGCCTAACAGGAGAAAACATAACCATTTTCAATAGATCATGCCAGACAAATTGAAACTAAAAATGAGGAGAGTTGATTAACTCCTGGAACACACTACCAAAATGAATGCCGAATTCACTCTCTTGAGGATTTCAGTTCAAGACTATCAGTCTTTGTAGAAGATAGATGTTAGGGAAGTACAAGTTAAAGCAGAGAAATTTAGGGATCTCTGCTGTGTATATTAAATCAGATTAGATGGCCAAGAGGTTTCCTTTTGTCTTTAAACTCAGGGACTCTGTTAATTAATTAAACTAATTAACTAATTAATTTAATTACCTAATTAAACAGAAGTATTGCAAGGAATAGGAATGCTCGTTTCAAAGTAACAACTTCCCATCTAACAGGTATATATCACTGCTAATTCCTCTGGTGTTTAGAAAAGCCCAGCAGTGGTGATTGCATTTTTACACTTAAACAATTTTACAATAAAACAAACCACAATTTTCTCTAGCTCTGTTCTATCTTAGTCTATTATCAAAACAACCTCACTTTTTGTCCCAGTATAAAATATTTAGCTGAGCATTAAGAATCACTATCACTGTATGTGACATTAAAAAGTGTTAACTAATCCTACTCTTCAAAACAAAACAAAACAAAACAAAACAAAAAAAGAACTATGTGGTCCTGAGATGCACTCATCTAAATTTCTACCCTTGTGAAAAGTTTCCCTTCACATGCTTTGTCTCACAACTGACCTAATCTGTCACAAATACTGAGAAAACAAGCAGTCTTTAGAATTATGTAAGGGACTGGATAACCTTGCAAATGGAGAATGAAAACTTTTAAAACTCATAGGCTTTTTAAAGGGAACTTCATGGCTTCCAACTGTGGCATTGTCTCAATAAGAAGAAAAAAATCTCTTGCCAAAATAGATGCTCCTGATACCTAATTCTACAATCCCATCTTTTGGAGACTAAGTAAGAGAGTTTATAAGGCCTAGGGAAGATTCTGCTGTTAAGAATACCCATTGCTAAAAACTTTCCTGATCAAATTTTGCAATGTCCAGCTGGAGCCCTTATATCTATTTTTATGTTATCCTATAAAACAGGAGGGAAACAGTTCAGAGGTAGCTAGATGTGTTTTGCTTATACATTTTCAGAGTTTGAAATATTTTCAGTTCTGAATCAAAATGCTGACAAGAACACATGATGTGATAAAATTTGGTAGACACTTATGGTTCAAAAGAAGGAGTGAAGCTACTGAGTTTGGTGTCATGCATTTGGTGTCAGGCATTTGTGTGACTGTTTCTTTCCAACCACAGGCTCAAAGCCCAGGCTCCAGTTTGAGTGGTACATACCTTGCATTTTTCTTGGGAGGAACTCACTCTTCAGGTATCTGTGTCATGCCTGGAATAAAAAGAAGACATCCCAACTTGTTCATGGTAGGGGTCAGTCAGATTTATCTGCTGTGCTTGCTGTGTGGTCTTTTAAATTGCCCTGAAATAAGGCTGGAGTCCTTTCTATAACATATATTTTAAAAATATTTGATGATTATCAAATATGTTTTGTACATGGCAGATAATAGCATAATAGGGAGAGTGGCTTTCAAGAACTGTTAGAATTACTGACATAGAACTGTTTAATTTATTAACATATATATAATCAACACATATAAACATGCACATAGAACACTTTAGTACATGTTTTTTTTACGCTTCTTCAATAGAAATTAACATAATTTTAATTATATAGAATGCTACATAGAGATAACAGAGAAGTTTATCAAGAAATGTGTGTATAGCATCTGCTCGGTACACCAGTACTGTTAGCAGAAAACATTCTAAGTCCATTTACATATGACTGTTCCTGATTTGAAAAAGTGGTTGGCATATTTTTTATTGAAGCTCTTACTAAATTATGTTTAAAAATTTAGCATGCATAAATATTTTACTAGAGCTCCTGAGGTCTCCTTATCTTGGTCCTGAAGAAATATACTTACTAAATTGATGAAAAAAGTTCCACAAAATGACTTAAATAAATCCACAAGTACATATTGTTTCAGGGAAGGCAAACGCCAGTACTAATTGCTTTTTACAGTATTGTCAAACATAGATTAAAGAGAAACAAATTAAACATTTTTCATACTGATAAAGCTTCAAGCAATTTACACTTCATCTTAAAACAAGAAGTACTCAGCTTTTTTAGTTACTCCTTCATGCTTCCATTTTAGAATCATACCCGACTTGAAACTGCATGGGACCTTTACGTGAAATTTAACCTACATACCATCATGATGCAGATTTTTTTGATAAATTAACATTTACTTTAATAGATGCAAGGAAATGCTTAGAGAAGATATTTTGTATCTCAGTTCAAATTCTTTCCTCTGGAAAACAGGGAAAGTAGATTGAAAGGTATAATACTGAAAAAAAATACTGAAAACTGAAAAACAGCAATAGGAGCTCCAGTCCTTGATCCTCAGAATGAATTTAGAAGGTGTGTTCCGGGAAAAATTGACTAGTAGAGGAAAACAGGTTATTTCAAATGTCTGTGGAACAGATTTCTTTGCTGCATTTTGAAAATAATTTTACAATAGGATTATGATACCAAACAGTTCCATTAAGACAGTCCCAGTAAATTTTACTGTTGCTCAATGAAATGCATAATGCATCAATGGATTTAGTCTGAGTTTGAAGAAACATTGTTTAGAAGACACATTTAAAATCTGCATAAGAACTTTAAACTTTACTGTAATGTTGTAAGTAGTCTTTATTCTATCTGAATAGTTAATTAACAGAACAGCTGTGAACTTATTTCACAAATTTAATGCTTAATCTGCAGCATCTTTAAATACAGTCAGAGTGTAAAAATTATATTTGTGTGTTTACAGAAATGCTGAATTTACCAGTGGTCGTTCTCCTGCTAGTCACATGAAGGACATATACATTTAGGCAAAAACTACCTAATTTAAATATTAAGTGTATTATGGTGATGTTGTGGTAATTCACCAATGAAACATAATAAGCTTCTTTTCCTGTGGCACTATTCATTTATTCTTGGCAGTTAGTTTTGAGCTGGATCAGCTTTCTAAAGGAGCTCACCCTCTAGTCTCAAAAATATGAGTAGTAGCAGAGGGGATAGGGAGAAACTGAAGAGGCTGAGAGTGGTAACACAGTGTGTTGGATATAGATGACATTAAGCTGAGAAGGAAATTACACGCCTAATTTCCTTTACTTGATAGAACTCATCTCTGATTCCAGGTCAACACCCAGCATATGAAGGCAACCTGCCGTTTGCAAAATGTAGATTATACATGACAATGAATTTTTTTATTAGTTATTCTGCTATACAGTTCTTTATCCTCATGTTAGGAAGATAAATATTTTTGACAATAGAAGCAGTTTTCAGTCCAGCACATTTGTGAGCTGAGAAAAATAGGAAGAAAAAGGTATTTGTTTATTTTCCTTTATCTCTCATGACAGTGTATATTTTTGAGTAGAAAAGGCTCCGTTTCAGCAAAATACCAAAAGTCCTAGCGAATTGAATACTTAACATCTCATAAATTACTTCTCTGATGCAAAATAATTATATAATAGTTTCTTCAAAAAGAGTGACTTCAGTAGTTTGTTGGATATGAGGCCAAGTATAGAAGATAATTGTAAGATCTTAATATAGCTTGATAAAGAGTAATTAGCGAAATTCCTCTCTACTCTCTGCTTCTTCGTGATTAAAGAGATGACCTGTGTATTGATAGAACGTAGTTCTAATTATTTTCCTTTTGGACAGTTAAAGTAGGTAATATAATTTTAAAATTTCTTCTTTCTATCAGAGTGAAAGACCAGTATGTTATCAGTACAACATCGATTTATTTTGTAATGCTAATCATATGAGCAAATTAGTTCAGTAAAATAAAGTATGTAAGCCCTTGTTTTGCTGTTTCATAGTATCATAGAGGACTCAAATATAATGTATAATTAGATCATAGTTTTTCAAGCAGCACAAACGGATAGAATTGCCCACTTTGGTTTAAATAGACCTTTGCCAGGAGCAGCTCAGTCTTCTGATTTTATTTTACAATTCCAATTCTAAAACTTTTTTTTTTTTAATATATAAAGAGAGAGAGAATAGTACTGACACCATTTAGCTTTCAGGGAAAGAATGCATAAAAGTCCTTTTATTTATTTTGCTTGACCTTACAACAGATGACCATCTGGATAACTGCTGCACATGGTGCCAAAAAAGCCGTTAACCACTAAAATAAATAAATAAATATAATTAAAATTAAAAGCTGCCAAGAGTGTGTAATCACAGGTCTCAGAGTCAAATCTTCAGATACAGGTCAAATATTGATTGTCAAGAAGCTTATCTTGCATAAATGTCTTTTACTAGGAGAGAGAATACCCCCGCCGCTTGATGCTCCTCACTCTTACAGACACTTTACCTTTAGTTTTATCTAACTTTTGCCTGATTTGGGGGATGGGCTGTGTAAGTGCATTTTCTGTTGATGTTACCTTTATAGACAGATGATTTAAACACTAATTTAACTTCTGTTCTCACTTTGCTCATCAAGACAGTTTAATTCTCCTGATTTCAGTTGGAATTGCAAGTGCCTGAAACCATTGCAAACTGGGCTGTAATCCCTCTGAGCCTTGTCTGATTTTCTGAAGGAATACTATAAGGTAAAATAAATGGGGTAGGTTTAGGGACAAGCCGTAGCTTTACAAAAGACCACAACATCCAGAATGAAGTGCTGTAAAACTGTAAAATGTACTGAAGTGCAATACTGCTTCCTTGGTTTAGTAATTTTATTTGTATTATCCAATTCTTC
Source organism: Gallinago undulata (assembly GCA_026546715.1). Lineage (NCBI taxonomy): Eukaryota > Metazoa > Chordata > Aves > Charadriiformes > Scolopacidae > Gallinago > Gallinago undulata. Next base: position 34,322,455 of record JAOTQQ010000041.1, on the reverse strand, counting down.
AAGTTCACCCTTTGCTGGGAATAGAAGTAGCATTTGCTTTCTTCTTTGAACACAGTTCTTGCAGTTTTTGTCATGAGTTGGAAAGTGAATTTTTTAAAGTAAAAAATCTCTTATTTGCAATAGTGAACTCTTTAAAAAATAAAAATACACTACAAAAAACCCTGATCTTTATTTCACTCTCACTATCTGATGATTATAGAATCATGGTATACCAGGTGTGTAGGGATTATTCCAATGGCATATTGTTCTCATTGTGAAAAATTTTCCTCTTGTGTCCAATCTCAGTCTCTCCAGAAGTAACTCGTACCCATTACTCCTCATCTATTCTATGTGACTGCTTCTAAAAAGGGAGTCTCCATCTTCTTTGTAGCCACCCTTTAAGTACTGGAACATATTGTTTATTTGTCTTATCCTTTTGGTTTGGAAGTCAGTAGCATGCTTACTGTAAGATTTCCCTTGGAGATGACCCATCTGATCTTGACCCAGAGGCATTCAATAGGGCTTCCACAATTGCTGTAGTTGACTTCTAGACATTGAAGTTTCTCCTTAACATAGAGTGTGACTCCTCCTCTTCTTCCTGACTGTCTTTACAAAACAGCCTATGGCCATCCATCATGATTCTTCAGTCACGGGAGTTATACCACCATGTTTCGTTTATTCCTATGGTATCATAACTTTCTGACTGGGTGTAGAGATCCAGTTCCTCCTGTTTGTTCCCAAGCTGCATATATTGGTCTGCATGCACTTGAGGTGGTTGATCTTCTGGTTCTCATATTGGATTGCAGCAAAGGAACCTTTGTTGCTTTTCTGGTTGGCCTGGCTTATTCCCTAGTTGCTTGCAATGACGTGAGCATTGCCACTTTTGACCCTGCCCCCCAAATCCTTCAGTTTAAAGCCTGTCTCATCAAGTTGCTACCAAAGTTTCTGTCGCCTCTTCTAGACAGGTGGATCCTATCCCACCTCAACAGGCTATAGTCACTGAAGGATGTCCCATTGTCATAAAAGCCCAAACCCTCACAATGGTATGAGCCACAAAGCCAGAAGTTGATTTACATTATACATCTATTTCTGGCTGCACTCTTTTGACTAACTGGTAAAATGGAACAAAGGATAACTTGGGTAGCAATACTTTTCACTTGCACCCCAAGGGTTTTGTAATCTGCTTGACTCTACCCAAGTTCAAGCTTGTGATGTCATTTGTGTCCACATAGAAAGAGTAGCAATGGATAGTAGTGTGCGCTCTTGATGAGTTGTGGTACCCGCTTGGCAACATCTCAGATCCTGGAAGGCAGTGTACCTCTTGTTGAGCATTAGGCCTCCTGTCAGTCATACCTGTTCAGGCTGGCAGATGGGTGCCTCAGTGCCCCTTAACAGTTCACCACGAGCACTTGTCATTTCTATTTGCAGTATCCACTGTGTGCTGCTGGTACAGTTTCTTCTTGCAGACATCTCTTGTGGATGTTTACAGTTCTTATAGCTTTATATCTGGTTTGGTTGTAATGCTGGAGGGTGGGGACTGAATCAGAGTCCTGCTTTTCTGAATAACACATTTTTTCTGTCCCTCCTAATCTAAGAGAAAAACCCCCAAATTTGAAAATGTTTCTAAAACTATGCATTAGATAATGCTTATCGGTTGTCATAAAAATTGCTGCCCCTACTTCTTCAGTGGCAGGCAGCCCACAGACCTGTGACTGCTTTGTGACAATACAGTGAGGTTTTTGAAACGTATCTGCTTTCATTGAGTGGGATCTCTGAATTTTCTTATAATCAGGTTCCTTTATAACATCTTAAGTTGGTCCAAACTGACACCGAGTGAAGTAGCCAGTGTATCTAGTCACCTTAAGACTCTGGAAATAGCTGAAGATTAGAACATTCAAGGTTTAGCTATGTTTCGTCTTAGTGGTTTTACTTCTTGTGTCACTGATAAAAAAATAGGGGCTTTAGACTGCATTAAACTAGTTTTTAATCTCCCTTACTGAACTGTTACAACATGTTCAGTATTGATTAATGTAATTTTTATTTTGCATTCAGATTATTGTTCATGTGAAAGCTGTTTTGAGAATGAGCAGTGAAACCTGAGCTGTTAGAAACAAACCTGCAATTTTCAGTAAATGCAAATCTTTATGAAAATCTTCCTTCCTGAAAAACAAATTCTTTTGGCTCACATGCTTGCAATCATTCCTGATGTTTCTCCTGACAGTACCTCAGATCGTTACTACATACTCTATATGTTTGATTATTTGGATACCTGTCATGCATAACTGGAGGAGGGTGGTAAAAAAACCCCAACAACATGGGATTAATCAAAGTAGGATTATAATTTTCTGCAACACCTGTTCCAACCAGCTGCCTCTGACCATTGAGTCTGATTCTGAGTCTCCAAAATTACACAATAAAGTAATTTTGAAATCAATGGCCAGTTCTTTGTAGTTTTGCCAGAATAGATGCTGAATAACAAAACTGTGAAGTCTTTGACAAATACACTCAGACTACTGCAAAAAATAAGAAGACGATAATGATAAATGAAACACACATTTTGGAGGTCTGAAAATCTTATTTGCTCTGAGGTGCTACAACTGCTATTCTGAATATACAGGAAGCTGTAGGGAAGATTATCTTTATAACTGACTCCTGGTATTACCTGATTTTTTTTTCAGTGATTTTTAATTCTCTGTTCCTGAAAAAAAACCCCAAAGTTTTAGTACCAAGCGTTATGCTTCATATATGTTCAACAGAAATTATGTCCTCACTATGGGGAGGGCACTTTCGGCAATGTCTGTGCAGAATACCATTCAGGCTGATTGTTTTTCTTCCTAGAGGGATGAATTCCATTTTTTTTTGTGTATATTTTGCTTTGAGCACTGCAGAATCCCTGAAAATAAGGGCTCTGTATCTGTAGAGTGGCAACAGTGTATCTGGGCAAGAGTAAAGATGAATAACAGCAGGCAGTGGAGAGGACACGATGTATAATAGATTCCTCTAAAGCCTGATTTGTGGGAGAAAATAATCTCATTCTTTTTGTGTGTCTTCTGTGTAGCCCCAGATAGAATGCTCCCTGCTAATTATTTTTTACTCTCATAAATCCTCAGGTTTCAGTTTTCCTTTGAGAGATGAAATAAAATACCACAGTAAATGTGGATTTGCGATGGCATTCTAAAGAAATGGCAAAGTGCTGCAGAAAAATAGGTAGGCAGATTGGTTGCTTGCTTCATATTCTGGAAAGTTCAGGCACTTTAATCTGATTTTGAATTTCCCAACAAAATCTCCAGTCTTGTTTCTTGATGCAGAAAGGATCTAGGAAAATCTTGGTCCCTTGATGAGAAAAATAAACCAGAGTTGCCTGCATCTCCTCTGTACAAGCCTGAAACAGGAAATTTTAAAGGCGTGGTCATTTCTGGATGTCACAGCACACATTTTTTCATCAGAGAAGTTCTGAACTGCATCGTGGAGAATAATTAATCTTTCACAGAGTATGAATTTGTTAAATGTAAGGTTGTTTGTTTTTTTTTTTAACATCTAAAGCTTTGCTGTCTTGATTTGTGTCTGCAGTTTGGTTACTGCCCAAATTATTCTCAATCACAGTCCTTCTCCAAACAAGTCTGATGGAGCCCTGTGACACAAGTGGCATGGGTATTTTACTACAAGTTAATTTTTATTGCTCTGAGTTTTGTTTAAGTTTATTAACTGTAGCAAAATTAATACTTAAAGCTGTGAAATAAGTGATACAAACTATAGCATATATGTAGGTTGCATGTGCTCAGTATAGCAAATTCTATGGAAATGTAGTTAATTATGTTGCCAGAGATTTACAGAATAGATTTTATATCTAATTAAAAGTTCCTTAACATTTCAGTCCCTATTATAAACATAAATATGCTAATTCCAAGCAAGCCATCTTCTTTTCTGTACTTTTGCAACCTTTTCATTCTAATTGCTTGAGGTATACTAATATACAACTGAGGAAGCTCTTCCATTAGTGTAATGAAGAAACAAAGGAAATCATCTCTAAAGAATTCAAATCTACTGACAAAAATAAAAAAATCTTCCTTAATCAACTCAAATATTGAAGAATATTCAGAAAAGAGGACTACAGGCTTTGAAGGTCATGAAAAACATTTGCAGCAAAAGTACATATTTCAAACTTTATTTATAATGAGTGATAGATTTGTATTTTTTGCTGCTCTAATTTACAGTGATAAAAAATGTTTACTGTGTTTAAAAAATGTAATAAATATTTGCCAATGTAGTAGCATTCTGGAATCAATGAAAAGTGAAATAGGACTTTTCAGATGACCAGAATAAAGATTACTGATATTTTGGAAATCTCAGGACACACCTTCCAGCCTCTGGTACTCACTCTTCAAAGAGAACACCGTGTGGCCAGACTAAAAGCAGGGATTTTAAAGGTGGAGGTTAGATGTAATCACAGGGAACTCTGATGGAGGTAACACAGGACTCTATGTCACATGACTGTGGTAAATTCCTGTCGTTGAAATTGTTCAATAGAACTTGATGATAAATATTGTCATTTGCCAATAAATACACTTGTAATTTGCCTGGTATTTCCTTTTCCAAATGTAAAGACTTCTGAAATTAGTGAGATATTAATATCAGCATCTGAGATTTGTAACGGAGGAAAGATCTGTGGCACCATCTTAAAATTCTGAGGAGCAGTGAGGCACCTCTCAGACAGGAGTCGCTTAGTCATAAAGAGAAATTGAAGCAGGGAGGAATGAAAGAAAGGTAAACAGATAGCTAGTACCTGATGCTCTGAGCTAATACAGAGTATAACCAGGAGCCTGGATCTGCAGTACTACAGCTGAGGAGGTAGGGAAAGCGTTGCTGAGCTTTCTGTAGAATGTCAGAGCACAGAGCGTTGTTACTCTTGTCACGATCTACTCAGGTGAAGTGAGCTGAGAGGAGCAGGTGCAGCAGGGTGATGGGCCAAGCAAGGAGGCTGTGTCTTGAATACATCATGAGGCATTGAGCAGCTGCCTTTGAGAAGCAGCCTTTTCAATAGTAACTTTGAAAGCATTTCTTTCAGAGGCTGCTCTGCACAGCTGCCCTTGCTTCCATTTTCCTCAGCATAATCAAGAACATCTCTTGGTCTGTTGACAGTGGAAATTGCTAAAAATGCTAAAAAAGCTTCCTGTACATATATGGTCACTGTAAGCCCTTTAAGTGTATGAACTCTAGGTTGTATCTTAGCCTTTACCGTAAAGACTTTTCTTTCTTCTCAGAGGTATAGAGGTATAGAGGTTTATTTGCATGATTAACAGTGTCCTAGTTTCTCTCAGTTTATAGAAGCTTCTTACCCTGCAAAATTAATAAGCAATGAAGACCAGATTGTGAACCTCCTTTTGCTAAGAATTGATTTTTATTATAGGTCTCAATTCAGGGAAGTCCTGCTGGGCATACTTAAGCCCCACTGACTTCAAACTCAGCCCACACTCATGTTTTCTCGAACAGGAGCCAACATTGGCTCTAACATGACATCTAATTTCTTACCAGTATGAATAAATGCTTAGCAATTTGTCTAAGTGTTCAGTGTTGCTTATTTGACTTTTTGCTCTTCTTACAGCAATACTTAGACAGCTTGCAAGATCAAGCCCGTATAGCTATAACACTCTCCTCAGGTCTCTGTTCCTCACAGAGATCAAGGAAGCCTGCTTTAAAGAAACTTTGAAAAGTAGAGCTGTAATGTCATATCTCCTGATATGAAGATATGTTTTCCTACCTAATCTCTTATTACTTTAAAAATTGAAAATAGAATACACATTTTCTCCCCAGCCTATGAAAGCATAATTTTATTGGTTTAACCCATTATTACTCAAAGTGAAGTGTTTCGTATGAAGGTAATAATTTAGTTTTGACTTAATGTTTTATAATGGCTTTTGGTTTATAATGGTTTTTATAACCCTGTCTTTTATAAATGAGAGAAACAGATCCTTTTTTATTACAGCTGCAATTTATTCTGTATATTATACACAGTAATTTGGGGAGCAAAATTTTCTCTTTATTTTCTTTTCTCATTTTGCAAATTAATATAAGGTTAATAAAGATGTTCACAAATTCCCATTTCTAATTATTTAGTTACCAGTACCATTAATTTCCTGTGAGACTAGTGAGCTAAGAATGCATTGATTTTTTTCTATTAAATATTTGTGTTGGTGTTTCTGTAGTCTGAGTAAATTGTATTTGGCATCTATACAAAGCAGCCTTACTCCAAAGTATAAATTATATGGGGTTTTGTTTTGTTTTTAAGGACTGCTTTTTTTTTCCTAGTTGCTGTTAACTCTTTCTGATTTGTAGAAGTTTTATCAAATTTAAGGATTGCAGAATATCCTGAATATGATCATTTAATGAAAAGTAATGTTTGATAAACCTCTGGAGAGGTAGGATAAATAGCTCACATTCCTCTATTAAATGCCATCTAAGGATTTAATGAATGATTTCATAGATAAGAACCATCTTGAAAAAAAGCCTTTTTTGGTAGTTCTTTAATATTTTTGGTTTTGATCAAAAACCGAAGCAGTTAGGCACAAAAGCATTAACCAAAAAGCAACAGAGAGGCCCCTTTGAGTTCATTTGACTGTTTTTGTGGTTAATTAGGTTATGCACACAGTTAAATATGGAATTTATAGCACTATATGGAAGTTTGAAACATCAGGGTGATGTATGCAATGAGTCTGGCGACAATTCAGTTTACCACCAAAGCAGTGTTCACTCCTTGCGCTCAGGATTTCTACTTTGTAACATGTGAAGCTTCAACTGGTGTTTTTGAAATATATTTGTAGAACATGTTTAAAATAACAGAGCAACTCTTTGATTGAAAGACTAACAGAAGCTAGGATTTACATTAACCCCCTTCATTTTAATGAAAGTTTTTCCACACATTTAAGTGACACAGAAACAGATCAGAAAGTATGAATGGCTACTGGCACCTTCTCTTTATGCTTTGTCTATCTGTTGGCAAGAGTAGTTGGGGAGGTTTCACAGAAATTTTAGCATAAGTGAAAATGTGTCTGTTTCCAGCATTAGCTGTTTGGCTATTAAAATACTTTCATTCTCTTTACTTATTTTGTTATTTTTATATATTATATTGTATTGATTATCACAGCTATGAAGCCTTTGTGTTTTTAGGTATATATTAATTCCCTTCGATTTCTGAAAAAAACCCATGAAATTAAAGCATAAAGGACTTTTGAAAAATTCCTCGTTAGTTTGTAACCTGACTTGCTGTGGAAACCATACTTAGACAAACTCACTCTTTCCTTGGATGAATCCTTCCCTTTTGAACTTATTGATGGATTTCCTTCAATTTTTAGCAGGGTGATTGCGGAGTCAAAGGTAATTATGTTCTTAATAATTTTTGTTACTACATGGCCAAGCAAATTAGGCAGATCATGTCACTTCCCTGTCTGAAGACAAGTTTTCAGATACCCTGAAAAAAGTAGCACAGAAACCATGAAAAAAGCTTTAGTGAGAACTAGTTCCTTGAAACCAAATTCAGTCAAAGTCAAGATACTAATCCATGTGAAATGTTGCTTCATTAGTTCTAGAACTGATAGAACAGTTTTATTTTCTTTTTTTTCAAGAGGATATGTAATCGAAGGGCATTTTTCCTAAATATTTTTCCTCCACAACTTTAACTGAAGTCATAGTGGCACTGAGGAACTACTGAAAGACCAGAAGAGAAAACGATCTTCGTCAGCAAACAAATAAATAATAATGATGACACCTTTGCAAATATATTCTTACTGCTTATGGATTCAGAACATATCCAAACTTTGACTATTTGTTGATTTCATAAAATTTTACATAGGTTCAAATGGCATTACACTGACTAATTATCTTTAATCAGTACTCCAACGTTAGTTCTGTCATTTGGCATGTAAATATCATTAATCTTGTCATCAACCTAACACTTTTTTTTTTTCAGCTATAGAAGGTCACAACTTCAGTAGAAATTGAAACTAATCTTGATTTGAAAGTCTAATATTTAATGTGTATAGAAAAGACGTTAGACAAAAAGATCTCTAATCTTTTGCTTTTACTGTACACCGTTTTGGCATTTTGACTTTGGAATCCTTAAACCCATGCTTCTCCTAAATTTCTTGAAGGAAATCTTTCTAAGAAGGTGTTTAACATGGCAGTTGGTTCAGGTCTGTGCAAACTGTTTTAACAACTATAACTTCATTTAAATACGCAGTGAAGAAGGCAACAATTCCCCCAACATCTTTTCTGCTGTCACCAGTAGTGACTCAGCTGTCACCTGGAAAGTGGAAAACGCAAAGTTCTCTGCTTACTCTGCCTGAGAAAGCTTTATTATCAGTTGCTCTAGAAAGCCCCTGATTCCCACAAAGCTGGACAAGGAAATGGTGTCAGGAGAAAGATCTATGGCAGTGTCATTGTGTACAATACAGTTCAGGAGTCATTGTGTCAGTTAACCTTTGGTATGCCACTTTCTCATCACATTTGCCTGAGTTTACGGCAAAATCCAGTATTTGAAGAAAAGAAAGACCAAATCAAGTTGTTACTCCAGCTTTGTCAAAGTAGAAAGTAGATTAAATTACATTGCCATATCTAATATTAAACTGACATTAGATTTGATCTTATTTAAAAGGCCAAGTAGAATAAAATGATTATGAAATTTCAATGAAAGAAACATATTATTTTCATTTTATTAAAATTAATTTTATTCCTTGTGTCTCTACATGAAATACGTATCTATGCAACAGTGAGCACAACTGCAGCTAATATTTGTGTGACCTTCAGTATTATGGTAATTTATTTAAATGTTCTTTGTTAATTAAGAATATTTCACATAAAAGGCAGCTAAATTACTTTTACCAATTAATTATATCTTTGAAATTATTGGAGTGATCAATTATCATAATCAACAAGCATTACGGAAATAAAATAACAAACAAGTGTGAAATGCCAACTGGTCTGTTTTAGGTTTGTTTTTATTTCTCATTGAAATGAATTTTTTTAGTGCAAACCCATTTATGTGTTGTTCAGTTCTACATAAACTAGTAATAGAATCTTCATTAACAAGGAAATTCATATTTTCAAAAGTCTTGCTCATTTGAAATTTCATAAAGTATGCAGAGTATATATCTGAGGATTTAGCAAATACCTTTACATCTGTGAAAGATGTACTCCCAAAGATGACTATTAGGTAAGTCAAGTACAAAGCCTCTTGAATGAAGCTTCTTGATTGTTTGCTTCAAACAAAAGAACCCAAACAACCAGCATGTTGAAAGAGTTGAAAAGAATAAATAATTGACTATTCAATATGTTCTTTGAAAGCACACAATTGCTGCAAAGTAATGATAACAATGCATGATCAAGCAATGAAAAAGGTAAGAAAATATTGTGTTTCATTGGGGGATTTGGCAATTACCTGTGGTTAAGCAAACTTGTTGAGTAGTTTCTAATATAATATTTGCAACAGAAAATCCAGATTCTGGATTTTGGAGGAATTTAGAAGGAATTTTGAAGGAATTTAGTAGACTCAATTAAATTTTTACTGGCAATGGGGTTCAACAGAACATTTTTGAGAAAAGGGACAGTTATAGTCAGCTGGTATAGAAAAAATCCAGTTACTTTTTTTTTGTTGTTGTTGTCTGTGCTCTCGCATTCGTGAAGCACATGCCAGCACAAGACATGAAGGAATCATTGATCAGTGATGTACATCTACTACACACCTCATTAAAGATCTGCAAATGGGTTTGAGATCTGGAATTTGTGGTTAGTCTCATGTAACCATCACTTCTAGATAGCATGGAGTAGGAAAATGGACTATTGTTTCCTAGGAAAAACTGTGACAGTTTTAGTCTGATGAAGTTACTGTTATAAATACAGAAAGCTTTGTGGTGATAAAACTTCTTTCATGTCCAGTTCTGAAATTATTTGCTTTGTACCACAGAATGAAAGCGGAACCAGTCTACAGAAACTGAGGGCTCCTGTAACTGTCTGTAAACCATCTAAAACATCATACAAGATGTAATCAATCAATCAACCTATGAGTACTGTTCAGCTTTCTTCCTCCTCTTCTCCCTTCCTCCCTTTCTTCCTCTCTTTCTTTTTCTCTCTCCCTTTCTCTTTCCCTTTTTCTCCTCCTGCAAAATCATAGTTCTTATCTTCACAAAACAAAACTCAAAATTTAACACACAGCAGATGGGGCAACAAAGGGCACAGACTCCACAGGAGGGTGAAGACATTTATTGTTTCACTTTTTCAGCATATATAGTTTCTATCTTTTGATCACGTGCCGTGCTCTCTGCACGGATAGGTTGTGAGTGACCGTCCACACACCGTAGTGAGCAATACAATTGGCTACATGTAAATGTTTACACGTTTAGGCTAAACAGTCATTACTATCTGCTTCGTTACACTGCTATCTGCTTTGCTCCCTTGTTATCTTCTTGGCTACATTACATATTACCATACAAGGACATTGTTTTACTGTTCCCAAGGCTTCCTTCCCATCAATACTAGAACACCTGCCGAGCTCTCGCTCAGCAGCGCGTCTCCAACTTCCTCAGTCTCCACAAGCAGAGATTTTCTCCCTGGTTGTAGTTTTTGGTTCTACATTGCCAGTCATCAGTGTTATTTCCGAGTGCTTTCCAGGTGAAACTGACGTGCTAAACATAGTCTTTCTGGGGAATTAAGGTTTCATAATGGGAACTGTACGGCAGAGCTTGAATTTGTACTTGGAAAGTGTATATGCTGATGAAGATTGCAAAGGCAATACGCAAACTAGTAAAGTTATGTAACGTGCTTGAGTTTCTTTTCTAGTACATGTGGAATGACGCATATATGTGAAACTGAATTTTCTCAGTATTTTAAGTGTATTTTTTCCAGACAATTTTATTTTTGAAAAGTTATAATGCAAACTTTGTAACTCAAAATTGAACAAGTCATGCTCCATGTGAACTTTCCTGTTTATAGTTAGGTGATGGCAAAAACCCAGGGCTTGACATGGCCATGGGTAACAAAATTGAATGCATTTTTCAGATATCTGCAAAATTTTAAAAACCTTTAATTGGTAATAATTGTAGAATCATAAAGATGGCTGCAAGGAGTGGACAGTGAGCATATGACGTTGCAGTTATAGTCTAGAGCTTCTAAGTAGTAATCATCCTAGAGTAATCTTTTTATTAAATAAGAAATAAGTAAAATCTGCTTGTCAAATAAACAATATCACCAATGAGATGTCCCCTTCCCACTGAGCTTTATCCTTGAAATTAAGTACTGTGACTCAAATCCCTTTTGCTTTAAACATAGATTTCTATGGGCAATCAATGAGGGTTGAATGCTTTGATCATGCCCTCTTCACTGGGTCTATTCTTCGTGTCAGAGATGAGGGGCAGGGAACTGTTAAAGTTTGGCAGCTCTATGTCCCCTCAAGTTTCTCCTATTCAGGGAAATGTCCTGGCTGAACATTTAAGCTGACTTCTAACCTCATTTGCATCAACACAAAAAATACCAGTCATTCTGGCCCCAGAGCCCTTTTCTCCTTCAAAAAGAAAATCAAACAGCATGAGTGAACCTGGAAAACTGGAACGAGCAGCTCCACCCGAATGAAGAAGGACAAAAAGGGAAGAGAAAATACCTGAAGCAAAAGCATGTTTTCTTATTTGTGCTTTGCACTTTTACTCCAGCAGATGACATCCCTCTGAGCCTGTGCTAAGAAGAATAGTTGTGTGTGATATGTGCTACAAAAGGCTCAGCAAAGCCTTCCACTGTTCTGAAACAGAAGCCTAACATTTTAAATTAAGTAACTACTTTTCAACTGAAAGGAGGGCCAAGGCATCCAGACACTTCTGTGGTTCTGCAATAGTCTTTGGGGATACTCATTCTTCATATATTTTTAATATCTTACACATATTTTTAATTTTATGTATGGCTATATGATGTTATATGTTCATTGTTACATTATTTTTAATTTTTATTTTATTTATATACATAATTTTATTTAGCTATTTTATGGTTTTGCATTTATATTTTCTTCTTTTGCTATAGAGAAACAAACAAACAAACCCACCCTAATCTGATCTCTCTTAGAAGTGACAATGTTCAAATAGTAATGAAAAGGTTATTTTTTCATGTGGCCTGGTCCTGCAAACAGCAGACCTTTCCTTCTGAAGCTGGTGACACTCAGAATCTTGTCAGATCATCCAAAAAAGTTTAACTGAATGTAGAAGAAGCAGAACTGAAAAAAACAACTGCATATTACTAGATTCCTTTTTTATTTGCTAGTTCTATTTTTATCTTTAAATAATATTTGCATGATGTATTTATTTTTATTCTATCATCTGCTGACTGAAAGTGGCATAGAAAACTTTACAAATATTTAGAATTTTTTTTTTCAAACTGAATAAATGGACATTACCTATCTTTACTTTCAGAGTTTATTACTAGTTTCACAGTACCTGGTATATTTGGAGGACCGATGTAAAATATAACCCAGCTGCAGCCATTCATCAGCCTTCTCTATGGCAACCAACATGACAACTGGGTCATGACGTTGCAAAGAGTTGAGTTCATCAGTTACCTGTCTTCTTCATCTGAATGTACCCTTTACGTCACTTTTGAAAAGGGGTAAAGGACATAATGTCTTTCATTTTCAGTACCAGTTTACTCAATCTGATATTCAATACCCAACTTATATTAGGTGAATTCAAAGTCTGGACTTTCACCAAGACTGCTGCTGCTATCATGCATAATACAAGCTGCTAGTTCTTTAGCTCATATAACTTCTAAAGCAGCTCCTCTTTCTCTTTTAATAGGTTTCTTCTTCCAAATTGCCTTTTGAACAGTGCGAATAATAAAATTTGGCTTTCTTGAAGACTTTTCAGGTTACCAAGTCTATGTTTGAGCAATTATGTGTCCTAAGAGGTGCTTCATTCTAGAATGAGAACATGCCAGCAAGAAATCCATGGTTGTCATAATTTAACTTTGTTACAGATGTTGTGAATAGGTTTGGAAATATAGAAGCAGTCAAGGCTTCCTGTGTTCCTTCAACAGAACCACTAAAAGCAACTTACACTTCAACAAAAGGGAAACAAAAACAAATAAAAAAAGGCAGAGAAGAGAGAAGGGAACACTGGTTACTAAAGAATTAGTACTTTTCATTGATGGCTTCTACCTTAGGAATGTTGACCTGTCTTTGGAGGTGCCTCCCTCTCCCCACAGTGTTCCTCATTCTAACTGCACTTGAGATAGGCAGTGGTGGTATTTGACCTCAAAGATGTAAATATCTTCCTTTATGGTTGTTTATTTTGCACATTGAAGAAGTAAATGTAACAAGGTCCACTCAAGTGTACATCATATTGTCTTCATCTTAACAGTTCTTTTGACACTTTTCTCATCAGACACTGACAGTTCTGTGCCTCTCCATTCTAATATGTACTATGAGTGTCACAATCCCGATTTTACATTTAATGATAACACTTGTATTTTACTTTCAGATGGGTTCTAAATCAATAGGTTCAAATAATCAAATTAAAAGGAAAACATCTGAATGTTCTTTTGACCAGGCTGGCTAGTCAAGAGTACAAAGGAAAAAAGAAAGAATGAGAAGAAAAACTCTAAGCATAAAGGAATCTTGCAATATTCTTGTCTTCTCAATTCTCCCAAAAATCCCACACACAGTCATTGAAAATCAGTTGAATTACAATTCTGAATTAGTAATTCAGAATTTTCTTATTGTGCAGCTGGAGATGATTTTGAATGTGTAAGTACAGTCATTGTGATTTCTCTTCCTGTAAAGCACTGAGACAGTTGAAATAATTAATTGTTTATTCCTTTAAACCATGTGTGTGTGCTGGTCTTCCTCTCCTCTGACTGCACTGACATTGCTAAAGGCCTAAATCCATGACTTGTTTCTCCTAATATCACTCTCATCACAAAAAGATTGTGAGATTAATTTCACATAGATAAATTGGGAATAACTTCCTTGAAATAATGATACTAAAAATTTTCATGAAAAAAAATTGAGCAAATGTGGCTCCTTTCTGTATGTCCCAGTTTGTTGGCTTCACTGTGGCAAATTACACATATTTGTGACACAATAGTTAATGTAGCATAATGCACAATTTATTATTTTCTATGAAGAATATGAGGAAAACCTCCATTTAAAGCAACTACAAGGTGAAGTTATCAAGATAAAGAATACTTTTATATTATAAAGTCTTTTATCTCTGCTCAAAGTGCTTTGGGAAGGGTTAATCCTGTGTTTTTCTCAAGACCCTTCATAAGAATACCAGTGGAATAATTAGATTGAACAAACAAACAAGAGCTTAGAACTTTTAAGTAAAACCATAGCAATTTTTTCAGATCTGATTCTGGTTGTACTGAGCTTTTTCCACTGACCTAACTGTAATCTGATTAGCTGCTTCTACAATACCCAACATTTTTATTGCCTATTGGAATTGTTTAACACCAACCAGCAACTAAGCACCGCACAGCCACTCACTCATTCCCCTGGTTGGGACTGGGGAGAGAATTGGAAGAGTAAAAGTGAGAAAACGCGTGGGTTGAGATAAAGACAGTTGAACAGGTAAAGCAAAAGCCACACACACAAGTAAAGCAAAAAAAGGAATTCATTCGCTACTTCCCGTCAGCAGGCAGGCGTTCAGCCATCTCCAGGATAGCATGCCTCCATCAAGTGTAACAGTTACTTGGGAAGACAAATGCCATCACTCCAAGTGTCTCCCCCTTCCTTCTTCCCCCAATTTTATACACTGAGCATAATGTCATATGGTACGGAATATCGCTTTAGTCAGTTGGGGTCAGCTGTCCCAGCTGTGTCCCCTCCCAACTTCTTGTGCACCCCCTGCCTTTTGTTGGCAGGTGAAGGCATGAATACGAGAAGCTGAAAAGTCCTTGACTTAGTGTAAACACTGCTTAGTAGCAACTATAACATCAGTGTGTTATCAATATTATTCTTATCCTAAATCCAAACCACAGCACTATCAGCTACTATGTAAGAAAATTAACTCCATCAATATTCACTTTAGAATCAACTGTTGCTATTTCTTTAAAATATAATTTTATTTAAGTGTTTATTTTATCAGTGAACATTTTGTTTCTATAAATTCTCGAACATAGTGTTGTCAGAGCAAAGATGTCTCATTAATGGATCCTGAATAACATGCACCACTGGGATGCAAATGCTGTATAACATCCGAATTCCCATAGAATGTGATGTGCCTAAAATTTATACTTTGAAATACAGAACAGAAATAATGAAAAAGTAAGGCTTACTATAGCCATGTGAGTTGCCATCTTCAGTCTTTCCCACAATTTCTAGATCCTATTGCGAAAAAACCCATTTATGTTCTTAGGCTTTCTGTATGCTACAGCATTCCCATTCTTATTTATTTCCTCACCAGCAGTAATGAGCTTGGCTAGCATGTTTTCATGACATACCTGTCATAATTATATTATACATTTTTTCAATGAAAGACCTTCAAGTAAGCATCTCAGGTGAACATGACCAGGAAATGACCAAGTACACAGCTCTTTGGGTTTGTTTAGCACTTAGTACTTTGTGGATAATGGCCTTAGCCAAAACAAATAGCAAATAATGACAGCACTGAACATTCAATTTATACTATTGTCTGCATAACGTTAGACAATGGAGTGATTAATTCATTTTATTATGCCCATTTTCTCGACAAGGGGTGAATTAAAAAGATAATTGTAAAGGTTAGTGGTGTCAGCTTGGTAGAAAGCACTTCATCTTACATCTTATGATGATGTACAATGTAATAATAACTGTCTTTGTCTTAGAAGTAAGTTATAGATGTATCAGCTGAAGGGGAAAGAGGAAAGGAACTACAACACTGGTGAGCTTTTAGCTGGGGAACTCATTTGACAACCAGCTGTCTTACATCTGATTAGTATCAGAATTGCCTTTAGTTACCCACTGCAATACTGGTAACATACATAAAGAGTTTTCAACTGGAGTAATTGTAACCTACAACAGTTCTGGACTTACCCTAAATCAGAGATGGCCTTTCTGATGCTATTGTCACTATGGGTAGAGACAGCTAACCTACACCTAGGATTACCTTTATCAGCTGTTGCCTAATTTTTTATTTCAATGGAATGCTTTCACGTGTTTCCAAGAAAATGGGTCAAACAAACATGTAGGGTTTTTTCCCAAGTGAATGTGTGCTTGTGTTTATGTGCAAGTGCAAACACATCTGCATGCACTTATCATGCAATCAGCAGCACAGTACTTTTTGGTGAGATTTGCTTAGCTATAACTAAGTAAATACACAGACAAATACTGTCCTCCTGTGTCCTAAAAGTTCTCTTGTTAATGTGTGCATGTATGAGCTCATGTAGGTATACACACAGAGTAGGGCAGAAGAACTTTCTTACAGGAAATGTGATAAGGACATTTGTACAGACTGCACAAACTGTGAGAGTATGGAATGGCTGTTCAAGCACAATATCAATAGCAAATGTTTGGGATGCTTTCACAAAAGGTGACATGGGTTCATATTTTATAGCACAACATATGTTTTACTGTGTGTCTTTGGTACCACTCCTGCTGGATATGTGGCGAAAAGGATTCTTCCAGAATGCTTCTATATGCAATGTTGCAGTTGGAGAACTGCCTAAGGGAGTATTGTCTTTGGATAGGGAGCTTGTGAAGAGAGCTTTGTCTTAGGACAGTCATGTAAGAAAAGCATAATTAGATCCTATGAATATTTTGTTTCCCTGACATTAGCAAATATGTATTGACTTGGCTTTGAACAGGGCTTCCTTATCAAGTGCATGGTTTTCTTTCCAAAATGTATGATTACTCTTCTGGCACATGGACAATTTGAAGTGATGTTGACTATAAACCTTAGAATCCTGAGAACCTGATACTTGATTTAATGCTTTGAAAATGCTCCTTAGGATAGGAAATAATCTTCTTAGGTAAGGTTCTATAGCAAACCAGGTCCAAGGAAAAGGAAAACAACAATATTAATAGTTTACAACTAGCTTTTTTTGGGATAGTATATACCTTATTATTGTAGGATGGGTATTCCATATATTCATTAAATATTTTTGGTTTACCCTCAATATTATACATTCTCCAATATATTATACATTCTTGTGGGGTTACACACAAGGAACAGTAGAAAGTACTTTATAATGTTTTAAAAAAGTGATACAACAGTTGTTGTTAATTTTATGGAATTACATCCTTCTGAAAAAAATATCCATGGGCTAAATTTGACATCATGGTTCTTTCTTCCACTATCTTTTCTTTCTCCTCATTGTGCTAATGCAGAAAACATTTTCTATCAAATATTTAGTGTCTCATTTGTTACTGCAGTCAATTTCAGATGTAGTCTGAACAAGGACACACGGTAGTACAATAGCATCTTTGCTTTTATGAACCATGTGGCTAAAGCTACTCAGGTGCTAGAAGAGTTTGTGGAGGCAGTCAGTCCACACCTTGGAACAGTAACAGGAAGCCATAGTATACAGTCCCAAACAGATACCAAATGCCAAGCTTAATTAATGTTATTTTTGTTGAAACAGTGTTTTTGGAGGCTATGTGTCTGGTAACTAATTGTGTGGCTTTTATGGACAAAATAAAGGTTTCTCCTTGTGTTTTCAAACTATTTCAATTGCGTGTTGACTAACAATCATGTAAATTTGTTTGATTAAAGTGCCATTAACAAAATAGTAAAAGAAATGGTTTGTTTGTTGCTTATTTTTAAAGAAGTGCTTATTCATATTTAGCTTATGAAAAGATTTAAAATAATTGTGAGCACATATTGTTCACCTTCCAGGCATTCGGGAAGAGAGTGAATATAGAGAGGATGTTAGAGAAATGTTATGTTGCTTAATGATAGCCTTTATGAGGACAGGCAGATGTGATGGACAGATGGGTGGACTAACAGAACTAAAAGTGCATTATTAGCTGCTCAGACATTTGTTGAATGTCAGCCAAAACCAATGAAACATAGCAATTGATCATTGTTAAACATATCCCATAGGGAGAACAACTACATAACCAAAAATGCGTACTATTTTTGGTGTAAGATGAGAAACAGAAAAATGATTGTACAAACTCATATAAACCACATTTTGTAAAAAGTTGAAAAAGTTTGTTTGCTTTTAAAATGGCTATATGACTTTAAATTATCAGTAGATCATCTACCTACTTAATACTGTTTTAAAAATATTTATGTCCTGATTTGATCCTTCTTCTACACATCAAAAAGAATATTAGCAGGTATTTTTATTATGCCCCTCAATCAAATACTTTATAAACATTTTAAATAAGCCACAGATCACCTCTAACTTTTATTTTTTTCACTGAAATACAAGCTTAATGCTGCAGCTGTCTAAGTATTTAGTGTAGGACTGCTGCTTATGAAGTGTTAAATCATCCTCAGCTTGGCTTTGTATTTGTTCTCTGATTTCTGTGATCACAGCTGATGGATGAACTAAATCAGTAACTACATTTACAGAAGAAATAGAAATATAATTTTGGTCCTGATTACCTTAAAATAAAACTGCACCCCACTAATAGGCAGAGGCTAATTGTAAATGGACAGCAGCACCTCTGAAGGAGGTCATGGTGTGAGGCATACCATAACAGTGAGTAATACTTGGGGAAAAAAATGATCTGCTTTCTAACATGACAAGAATGATTTGCAGTTAATAATAGAGGGAGGAAAGGCCAGTCTTTTCAGTTACCCTTGGCTTCACCTAGGACAAAATAAAAAAATCACTTCAGTTGCTGTGAGCTACTTGCCTTTTCCCCAATCATTATTGCTTAGTTATAACTTAGTGATAAAATCTGTCATTACTGGCTTTATTGACATTAAAGTTGATTTATTTGCATGCCTGGTGAATAAGAACTGCATTATGTTGGCTTTCAGATTGCTTGCGTACTCAAGATAGTAAATGCATCACTGACTTAATTGTCTTTTGCTGGTTCACTTGTTCTCTAATCTCAGTTTGAAAAGAATATTGGGTCAAATTCATCCTTGGCATAAGTCCACTGATTTCAGTGGTAGTGCTGTAGAGAAGAATTTGATCCATTATTTTAAAACAGAGTCAAATGATAATAGAGAACTGTCCATATGATAAAGTATTTCTTTTTCCTGCTATTGTATGATGTGTCAGTCGGAAAGCAACAAGAGAAACGTCAAGGCCAAATTCTGCCCTCAGCTACTCATGAATGTGGTTAAAAATCTCAAAGACAATTTCTATACCCTTCTTCAAATAACATCTCCCTGAATTGCACTTTCTTTTCCATTCTTAGTTAATAACTTGTATGAGAGACCGAAGCTAAGTACTTTCTGTGTACATGGGGGGCACATCCTGGAAGTTGCTTAGTACCTAACAAGAAACATTGTAAGTCTTTTCCTCCCTCTGATTTTAGGGGAAGATGAGTAGTAGCCCAAGAAATATACTGCAATATTTAGGGTCCAGACCTCAGAAAAAATCCATGAGGATGTATTTTAGTCTGGTCATGCAGAACCATCCTCATCTTTGCAATGGTCTGAATAGATCCACTCCCTGATTCAGAAATCTGGATTTTTACAGTTAAAACTGTCTAGAATAAACATTGGGAAACCTAGAAAGTCTTCCGATTGCCCATTCCTAGCACTTTTTAAACCTACAGTTTGAAGCTGCAACAGATACAACTCTTCTAGTATAGAATTAGTGGGAGCAAGGGGCGAGGCAAGATGGAGTAAAAGAAAGTACCAAGCTCGGAGCATACGTTCTTCACTGTCTTTTCCTGAATCAGGCCTAGATTTCCATCCTTGGTGCACTGCCGTCAGATACTACTGTTTACCCTGTTCCCAGGGTAAAGACAGTAACATGCCAAATTGAATTGAAAATATCATTACCCTACAATAGTGGCAGTCTTTAGAAATAATGACTAAGAAAAGAATAAACTGTTAAGGTACCACTAAGGAAAATGGTACTATGTAAGAATAGTAGTAATAGGAGATACTGAAATGCTCGGAGAGTTCACAGGTGATGTCAGAATCAGTGCACAAAATAATGGCAATAAGAAACCCTCCGCCAACAAGGAAAGCAGTGGTGATTTTAGGTATTTTTTTCCTTCCGCAAATTAAGTAATTTATTCAGTTGGTGAATTATGGACTCATATGCCTTTGTTTCAGGTAACCTAAATTAAAAATTGTAGCCTTTGCTCCCAATTGTCCTGTGGCATGTGCTAACATAGGGGAAAAAAAATTATGCACCGATCAAGAAAATATAGGTTTACTGCCAAACATATATATTAAAACGAAGTAAGATTTCATTCTTTTCATAACCAAACATTTCTGTAATAAACTATTTCAGAATGAAAAAAAAGGTTTGTTTAGTTTATTCTTTTTCAGACAGAGTTCCTTTACGCTTTCTGAAGAGTTCTATAAAAAGAGGTATTTTGGCTCATAGTACTTCATCCAGCTATTTAATACACCCTTATTCAACATATCTGATCAGGACAAAGACTGGGAACATTTCTTTTTATTGCAGGTTTTAGTCTTGTCTCCCAGTCTTGCTCTTTCACCCAGCCCTTCTGAGATGCAACTATTCAAACTACTTGCCTTCAATTGAAGCTTTAGTGTTAACACAGATAACATTGACTTAGTACTTGAAATAATTGAACTCTCCTGAATAACTGAAAAACCATCCAGACAACAAAACCCATGAATCATCTACATCAACAGTACCCCAAAGGCCATGACACAAACATGCAAATAGAGATTCAAGCTTAATCATAGCAGCTTTTTGAAAATTACTTGAAATTTCAGATCCACCGATGGAAATGGTAACATTTTGACCTTAATTAAAATATAGACTTTCTTGAGTACCTGTAAAGAGCAAATGTGAAATTTCACATCGTGATGTGTTTAAAATGGAACGGTATTGACTGTACTTGCAGAGCATTCAAAGTTTTGCAGTATTAAAAGGCAAACTTTGCCCAATAATATAAAATAAAAATACCTCTGCATTGCAGTCACAGATACTGCATTCTCTATACAGAACAAATTCTCATTGAATTTCACTGGCGTTTTTCCTCTTTATAAAACCAATTTCTGACTCTTTAGTGGGTATAATAAGATGAAGCTTGCTGAGATAGTGAAAAACATCTCACTAAATTCCCCTGTAATAATTCCTCAATAAACACATGAAGTAACTTCTCCCCTGAAACAACTTCCCTGTCTCCCTATTTTTCCTGTTAAATGTAGTAATTCCCCTTCCCCCAAAGGATTTTAATCCAATTTACTGAGTTTTATTAAAACAAATTCTATGATTACTTTAAGAGTGCTGTCTGTGTGCCTGGGGTCTATTAGACTAAAAGAGTCTATGGTTGTTAACTCTGAGACTTTTTTTTGTTTTCTTGTTTTGTTTTGTTTATGGTGCCAGAATGGCATATCAAGTTCATGGGATGATATAGCTGGAGGAAAACTCTGATAGCCATTTAATCTTCTTACACCTGCAGAAAAGAACAGCATGTTATTGTTGGCAGATGTTTGTACAATCTATTTGTGAGACCCTTAAGTGACTGAGATTCCACCGTCTTCCTCAGCATCATGTTCCATAGATTCATTATTCTGTTAAAAAGATATTTTAGTGTTTTATGAAAATCTGTAAAAGCTGTAATTGAAAGAGTTTCTAATTTTTTTTATGGCCTAATTCTGATAACAAGAGCAATGTGACAACAGGCCACTTAGATACTGTATAAAGAAACAAAAAATTTCTTGGTATGACTTTTAAATTTGTTGACTTTTAGCTTTATGGGGTGAAATTTGTCCTTGAAGTATGAATTATTAAGAGTCATTAAAATTTTCCATTATTTACAATAATGCTACAGTATAATTTCTGTATCCTTTAAATCATAAAAGTATGATTCTTATCTTACTCCATGTTCCTTTGTGTCTTCTCTAGAACTATTCTAATGACACACCAACAGTCCAAAAAAATGTAATAATCGTTTTTCAATCCTTTATTGTTCTTCAATAGAAATGAACATAATTAAAATTTTATTTGCTTTGAAGTATTTTTTTTCTTTCCTAAGTACATTGAAGAAATACATTAAATAAGTTATTTGTCATGAAACTGTTCTTTTTCTTAGTGATTGATGTTGATGTGGAGGTGATCAATACAGATGAATTAATGTAAAGTGACCAGCACAAATATCCACCTTTGCTTATGTCTTTGGTGCTATACTAGCTAATTCTCTGGTTAGTTTATGCATGGCATTCTTTGCTGCCTTTTCATTCTTGATCAACATAGTTTTCAGCAAGAGGCTTAAGTCCATCCTTCTCTTTATCCTTTTCTTCAGGACATTAATAAGTGTGTAATAAATGTGTCAAGTAACACCACTGTTAGTAAGAATCCAGGGGCATCTCATTATTAACCTTCTTCCATGTTGAAAATGAACACTTTTACCTACCCTTTGTTTTCCTATCTCTTAGCCATTTTCTAATATAAAATAGAAATTTTATCATTCATTCTGTGGGTTCTGTTTCCTTAATAATCTCCTGTGAAGGATTTTATCAAAGACATCTTGAAAGTCAAAGTAAATTTTTTTTTAATGGGTGTTTTTGCTACTCACACTGTGCTATCACCTCTATGTCAATATAAAGCAGTTGGATATATTCCAGTGGGGACCAAATAAGAAAGTTGGTGCTTTCTCAATTACTTCTAGTTTAAATAGTCTCAGTTTATTCAGATGAAAAGTTTAGTTAGTTTGCTGGTATCCTTCATTTTTTTTGAGGAAGGTGGAAGCATTTTTATTCTGCACGCTGGCCAGTCCATTTTCTTAAACAACAGAAGACCTTTTGGGCATTTCAGATATGAATGGCCAAGGAAGGTGCACTATTGTTTAGGACATTTTGCTCATTTCTTATGTGTCCAAACTTTGGAAATGAAACAAAATATTGAAAATACTGTTGATATCAAACTTAATCAATAGAATAAAATGTAATCAGTGTTCCTTTAATTATTAGGCCCAATAATTAGTTTGTAAGTTCTTTGTTTTAGTTTGCTTGTATGGTTTTGTAAGAGTATGTGCCAGCAGTTCTTACTCTTGCAGGATTATTACTCAAAAAAGATTTTCCCAAATTTCCCCAACTGGATGGTCTATTTGTGTAATTATCATTCATTATGTCTTCAAAAGTACTTACTTTACTGTGAACAGGAAATATTCTGCACTGTTTTGCTTTAATGGTTTTTGGAGTTCCTTAAATAAATGATAAACAACTTGCTAAGTAGCCTGATTTCAAGAGATGGTGAGCACAGTCAGTATACATTGACATTAGACAAAATTACAGGTACTTAGTAGGGGCAGGAATTCATACCCGTCACTCCATGAAACACAAAATATGTCTAAGGCAGCAGTTTAGCAGCCAGAATGTGGCTTTTGAAGCTCTCTACAGCGTACAGCACAATTTTCTTGAAGGTACCGTTTCCAAATATATTAGGTATATTAAGTATATGAATTACTGAGTATACTTCAAGAAGGATTCTGCTCAGTCATCCAAAACTATAGAAAAGGCTAAGTAACTCAAAATATTTTGTGTCAGTGTAGGTTTATACTAATTTCCACTTGTTCTATAGTATCGTGTGATTACATAACACAAGTCCTTGAATTATTTATTCTATTTATAAAAAATGATAGAAAAATATAACTTTTATTTTGAAAAATCCTTCAGTGATACCAGAAATCTCTTTAAAAATTTACTTAGTCAAATAATTACAAGTAGACTACCCCATTGCCTTGGAAAAAGTCAGAAGAATATGAGACAAACTAAAACTTGGCATAATTATTTTCAGAAATTTTTTAACTTAAAAAGAAAAAAAAGGAAAAAAAAAAGAAAAAGACATGTTTCCAAGATGGGAAATTATTTTAAAGAGAATCAGAGTTCTCAGGATACTTTCTCTTAAAACAGTACTATAAAAGAAAAATTAATGTGCTGATGAGGAAGGGCCACATTTGTAGCGACAAGCTGGGCACACATATAAAATTTCCCTATGGTTATTCTCATGAAAAATACTCATGGAAAAGAAGGAAATTGCTTTTCCAACTGAAAAGAAGGAATTGCTTCTTGCATGATAGGGTATAATGTGTCCAGTAAGTCTCTCAACTTACAAAGACTTCTCTTCATTGGTTTTGGAAGACAATAGGAGAACAAGAAAACAAGGATGCTACTGTAGAGATAGTTGTATTCCTCTTCCTGCTCCAGGGCAAGTCATTTTCAGAGGTGAGGGATCTTTCAGCAATCTGCTTTGCCAAATGTATCAAACAGATGATTACAGTGCCTTGTTTCTTATTTTGTAGAGCCTTGATTGCTTGTAATCACTGATAGGTTCTGGTGCGTATTAATGGTTAGAACTTTGCCTTTTATAATTCTCTGTTACTATTTTTTTTTCCCTCTTATCTTATTTCAATTAAATAACACTCTTCATGTAAAGGAGGTTATTCACCAATAAAGGCTTTTTTTTGGGGCCAGTTTCTATTATATTTCAACTGAATTCTACACAGCAAAAATGTGAGAGGATAATGGAAGTCATTACAGCCTCCTGCTGATATTGAAGAATTATCTAAACAGATTTATACAATCTGTTCTATTTCAACAAAAATAGAAACCTTAATTTCCTTTTACCTGCTAGTGAAGTATTCTGTTGAATACAAATATTTGTGCAGTTCTATGTATTTAAGAAAAAACCGCTCTAAATAAAAGCTGTTTCCAAAGGTCTTTCTGCCCCCCCTGAAACCAACATTTTGACTGAATGAATATGTAAAGTGTTTGTATTGTTATTGTCTACAAACTGCAGGGTTGAGAGAATAGGTTTGTTCAACTTCAGCTTTAAACACTAGGCTAAATTCAATGCAGCTTCACAGATGATACTGAATACCATAGCCCTAGATCCAAGTCTATATTAGGAGAAAATTTTTCTGAAATCTGGTACATACAAACTTTTTATGTTTTTAAGAAAGGAATGTTATGTCTTTAGTTCGTCACTGAACTCTTCAATGAACTTATGAGTACTTAATAAATATCAACAAATTTAATATTTATTACATTAATTGTTAATGTTACAAGCTTTGGTCTATTTTATGATACATAGCTGGAAATGAAGTGATCATTTGGTATCAATAGCTTATTTCAAGAACATCAAGTTTAACTGTTTCTGCAAGAGCCATTGTTAAATCAATTTTGCATTGTAAACAAACATTTCTTTCTTACTTTGTCACTAATAGCAATTTAATCTGTTCAAACTAAGAGAAGTCTGAAAATACAATTTCCTTGTTCCTCCTTATGCAGGTCTTCTCTTATCTCAGGCAATGAAAATTGAATAAGTCAGTCCTATTTTAGTTAAAGTCAGATTCACTTTTAAACTTGCACTAGTACAATGTCTGGGTTGTAGCTATTGTAGTGCAATTAAAAAGAAAGCATGCTTGATTTTGAAGTTGTAATGATCTCTTTGTTTTAATGCTAATAAAGCAAAACCAAACCACCCCCCACTCCCTCAGCCCCCTTCTAGATAGTGAGAATGGTTAGGGAAAAAGAGTAAAGTAGTGGAGAGGGGAGGTAATTTTTCCCTCTTCAGTTTTTCCCTTTCAGCTGAAAACACATCTGTAGCCACACAATTTCCATATTTAACTGATAAGTTAATACTAAGCAATGTATTGGAATGAGAGAAATTATTTATTTATGGCAGTTCTTGTAATTACTTTACATACAGTAGAAAAAGGCAGTAACTAGAATTTCTGTCATTTAATTTAGTTAACAAACTACAGAAGAGCCCCGTGCATGATGAGACTTTATAAGATGTTTTTTCTGTGACTAAATTAATCAACATCTACAGAGGACATTGCAAAATAGGAACTTGACTACTGTTCTAATAAAAATATTGGACAATATTTTCTTAACAAACTGGAAAAAACCTAGCTACTTATGGAAATAAAATAAATGATACCTCAAATTCCTTTGTCTCATCACAAGTTCTACCCATGGTAATCCATAATGATTAATTAAGAATTTTTTATGTACTTATTATTTTTACAGAGGCATAATGCATGCTTTAATTTATAATTCGATACAGTAAGCTGACAATTTCATAACTCATTCATCCACCAGAGGTTGCAATTCTGCTTTCACGGCTGAAAGCTGCCATACAAATATGAGTTATTTATATGAATACAATGACTTGAGGCATATTGTTGTTTCACATGGATAAATGGTAAAAGCTACCAGGTACAGAATGAAATTTGATACTGAAAGTGCTTGAGACAGATTCGAATTTAAAATTCTGTAGGGAAGAATTTCTGGCAAATTTAATCAATTACTTGCTATATTCTTTCCTTCCCTTGAAGACATTACTGTATTCAGGCAGGATTTCATGTAATTCCTTCTGGAACAGAAGATGGCTTGGCCACTAAGATTGTTGTTAAACATGAGCTGCAACAGTTTTCTGAAAGTTGAAAACATGCTGCTAGACTGGGAAACAAATACATAGCAGCTGCTAAGTCACTATTTCTCTCTGATCAGGCTTCTCTCCAATTCATTTGCAAGAGAAAATAGTTACAATGTTTTTCTTGAATGAAGCAAACCCTATCATCCAGTTCCACTTGAAAATTCTGTGTCTCCACTTGCAAGAATCATCAAAAATATTATAATGCCATAAGTTTCTCACAACAGGAATCAGTCTCATAAATGAAACAGAAGTTGGACATTGCGATGTTCCTCAACCCTTGTTACTTAACTTGGAGTTTAGGGTAAAAAGATACCGACAGACAGCCTCAGATATATAGCTGAAGTGTGAGATTCTTGCCCTTCCAATAAATACTGATGAAAGACAGGAATGAGAAACATAAAGCACATTTCTACTAGTCCAGTAGTGCACAAGTCAAAATTAAAAGTATTAATGCCCATGTAGTACAAATATCTCTAGTTTAGCAGACAAAGCTAGAAGGTCCATTGCTTGGAAACTGAAGCTAGGTAGTTTTAAAGTAGAAAAAAATTTTGATTTTCAGGGTATAAATCACTGGAAGAAAAGGCAATTTACAATAAGGTGAATCTGATGTTTGAAGTTTGGAAATAAAACTTTTACTTCGGTTCAATTATAAACCATAGATACAGTCTTGAATATTAGGTGAAATTCTGTGATTTATGTTCTTCAAGAGTTTGGTTAAATCATCGCGATTGTCTCTTCTCACCATTTATCTACTTAGGATTTTTAGACTATTGACTATTTAACAAACAAAGCAAGCAACATATTCAAAGAATTTTGGGTTTGATAACAATTCTCAGTGACTCAGAAAATGGAGACACTTGACTGTTTCAGGTCCAAACCCATCTAATTTAAGCAGCTTCTGTTTCCTTATACTGACTAAGATTTAGTTAGATTATTGAATCACTTAACAGTGTTCTTTGTGTTTCTTTTGATTTTAGTTTGAGATTTTTGTTCAACTGTTTTTATGAATTTGTTCCACAATATTTCACTATGTATTTTTAGTTTTGAAGGACTGCACATAGTTTTGTATTGTAGGAATGTAGTATTAAGTTCTCTGTAAGTGATAATGTATATGAGGTCACGAAACAGGAGTTGAAGTTGCATGGAGCTTTTGCTATAGATAGCTTTAACCAGTTTACCTCAGCTATAGACTTATTTCAGTAGTCTTTATATAGTTATTGCAAGAACTGGCAACATAAAATATGAGTAAAAGCTACACTCATAAAGTAAAAGAATACTCAAGAGAATTAACAAAATAATATGTATGCTATGCAATGTAATTGTCCCTTTAAAGGTTTTTTTAATTTGAACTTCCTTCCAAGCCATTAAATTTTCCCCTCTTTGCTCTGAATTAGAAACCATCTGGGAAATTCAGACTTGGCAAGACTAAAATATGAATCTGGTGGATCCATATCTCTATTGCATCCTCCCTCAGAATAATTTGCTTACTGCCAATGTTCATTGAATCTGAAACTTCAACAGGCAGCAGAGAGAAGATTGGGGGTACGGCTTGTTGCTGTAGGGACAGTTTGCTGTAAGTTTGAGTTTAAAGTACTGTACTAAGTAGAAAGAGATGACTTGAGTAAAAAAATATTCTCTGAGAATATTCTTTAATATTATTTAATGATCACTGGCAGTAAATCAGCTAGAAACTTCAGTATCAGTGGCTTTTGTACCTGTATCACTTGCCTTTCTAGAGACTAGCTTTAACCAAAAATAACTCATCTTATTTGGGCATAAAGTCATACCAGCAATAGTCATACAGTCATGTATAATGAAACATAGATACAGTTGTGTTTTATCTACACTTTACCAGCATTTATGTCTTTCAGTATTTTACCTCAACAATCATTTTAAAAGTTTTTGAGAAATGT
Organism: Gallinago undulata; assembly: GCA_026546715.1. NCBI lineage: Eukaryota > Metazoa > Chordata > Aves > Charadriiformes > Scolopacidae > Gallinago > Gallinago undulata. Next base: position 34,294,061 of record JAOTQQ010000041.1, on the reverse strand, counting down.
CAAGTAGGAAAGAGAACTGATCTCCACAGAACTCTGTAAAATGAAAGATCTGGAGCTGGAGGTTTCAGAGCATACTTTTTAGGTACATTCCTGAGGAAGGCCCTAAATCATATTAAGTAATTCCCTTGATTCCTGGCGTTTCTGTCAGGTGGGAAAGCGATTTTAGTGTTGAGAGAGTTAATGTAGCAGAAAGGCTATGGAAGATAAGAATGGATGTCTGCCCGTCATCATTTATCAATCAAGTCTACTAAAGCTGTTTCCTTCCCTTTTTCAAGCATAAGAGTAGAGGTTTCCAAGTCTAAAATATCAGTATCTGATAGATGAATTTGCAGTTGGCTAGGTTTTATTTTACTGTTTTATCAGATCAGAGCGGGGCTAGGCTGAGTATAACATATGCTAAGGGTTATTGTCCCCCACTTATATTCTTTCCATTTTTACCAGTGTTGAACAGTAGCTTCAGTGGCACACCTGTGGTGATAACTATGCTAATGGTCAATTATTAGCTACAGAAATCTATCCTAGAAATCAGCAACAATTCTTCCCATATTGATTCTGCTACATAAATCACTGCACTGTTTGCTTACATGGTACAGCCAGCAAGAAAACAAAGAGACAATCAGTTTAAGAGCTATTCACTATTGCTCAAAATATCTTACAGAGAATTTATTTGAGAAATAAGAAAAGAAATTCTGAAGTGTTTTGTCTCATCGTATTTTCCATTTTGGAGTAGCAGAGCCCATATGGCCTGGTTGACTTCAGTTTAAACTCTTCTGTTTTATTGTTTCAGCAAACCCTTTTGTTTGTGTATGCATGATGATTTTTCTCTTCCTACACATAAATATGATCAGTTAGGTTTTGTTGCTTCTGATACCTTATCATACAAATTGCTAGCAGCGTCTCCTAGCCCAGATGAATTTTCTGATGTGAGGTTCTCATCCTAGCTGTTGTTCAGCCATGCATCCTATTTGACTAAGGGGCTTTATAGTTGTGGCATTTTGATATTCAGCACATCTGATTGGTGAGCAATGAAACAAAATATAAAGTAGTTAGTGTTCCAGTAGTGAATAAAAACACAGACTGATCAATAAAACAATGGGCAAAGAAGTGATAAAAGGGTGAGCCATAAGTTTATGTCAATATGGCACCGTATATATAAATGGCTCCCAGTGGTGTTTTTTCCCCCAAAATAGCCAAGATTGAGGTGGTACAGGTCCAGTCCCTTGTGCGTTCTTAAAGAAACCACAACTGTTCAGTAGCAGTATAACAGATGTTCAAAAGAATCATTAACAATCTAAATGTATGTGTGAGCAGATGTACCATTTCTACTACATATAACTTTGGGGGAGAGGGAGTTTTAAAGAAAATCAATAATGAGCAGATCCGTATACGAATTACTCATCTAATTATATTTAAAAGGTAGATTAAGGTTCTTTGCTTCACTGATTGTGGTTGAGATAAGGAGGACAAGTGATGAGAGGAGTTATTACAGTACCCATGCACAATTGACTTGGCAAGTATTGCTAGATCAATGAGAGGCAAAAAAAGTGGCAGTATAAGAGAGAAGCTTGTGCCAAAACGTCAGCCCTACTCTTTTCAGTGCATTTCACTAGAGGTACATGAAATGCAGTGCCATTAAAATAAAAGAATAAGTAAAATAAATAAATGGGTCTAAAAGACAGTGGGAAATTCTGTTTACCTATTAAGTAATGTGTTCAGTGATGGGAGCAGTATAACTTTTGCAATCCTTTCAAAAGCATTACTAGCATTGCCATAGGTGGGTACTTTCTGTGAAGAACAATCTTATGGGAGCTGCATTATACTTTAAGGTACAATGTCATATTGATGACAAGATAAGAAAAGAGCTATAACTGGTGGGGAATATTTTGCCTCAGGATGGCCTCAGAAAGGGATACGAGGTGTATGTGGAAGACTATTTTTTCTCCCAAGAGAAATGCGTATGTAATTCCCACTTTGCCATAATGATTTACTTTCACAATACATAATCTTGTCTAATATTGGAATAATCATATTTTTTTAAGAATTTATTTAAAAAGAAGTAGGAAACTTTGGGAATCTTCTGTATTAATACTAGAATTCTAAAAGCCTTGATAATTTGTTTGGCTTTTTGTATCTTTTTTGCAGACCACCTTTTTATCTTCAGCTCTGAGAATATTTTAACTTTATTCTATGCAGGCCTTTGCACTGATAATACCCGCTCCGTGGTTTTATTCTCACTTGCATCTCTGCTTTTTACCACATACATAGGATGAAGGTCATTGTGAATATATATAGAAATCCAAGACATAGTTCCTTTCCTTAATCACATGCTATATGCCGTCAATACACAAGGGAGTAACAACACTTTTGGCTTACCTAGACTGATTCTTGTACAGCTATCTACTGTTGGTCTCTCATAAAATTGATAAAAAAATAAATATAAAAGGATCTTTGCAGTGTCAATAGCCCCTTTTGGAGGATATTTTGACAAAATTACGGAGAGCTCTCAGAAATTTCTGGAAGCTAGACTCTCTTACTTCAGTACATTCTGTTCCCCAGTTTATTGGAACTTTCTGGGAAATTTGAAAATGTGTAGGTTTCCCCATGGAGACATGACCATCATGGAGATGGCAGCATCGAACTCTCATGGGAGCGCACATGTGATTTGTCAATCCTCTCTCTTTTCTGCTCCCCCCTCATTGGCTCACACAGCAATTTGTCTCTGGCTCACTAAGAAGGGAATGTAGCTTTCCTCTAGCTCTCCTGCTTCCTACTCTATCAAATGGATCAAGTAACTTCCATCATGGTATGTTTGAGGCAAGCCGTAGAAGCGAGAAGGCACATCGGGGCCAGGCAATAGAGAGCAAAGCCCAGAAAGGCTGGGTATAACAAGGCACGGCATTTCTTCAGACACCATTGAATTTCCTGCACCTAAAACTTCAGAATCATCCTTATTGTGCAGCTTTACAATTAGTACAGTGTGACACCTAGCACGTTAATTTAAGGTGCATTTAGAACCACAAGCCTACAGGCACATTTTACTGCTAAAGCTATATGTAATCTGGATGCGGATGCACACACTCCCTCTCTGTCTCTAGCTTCCTCTGGTTCAATATTCCCTTATTCTTTATAGAAAATTTTACATAAACATAAGCTGAGGTTATATTTTCCAACAGTCACTGCTATTTGCCATCTAGATAAAGAAGATAAAATTTTCTTTCCTGTTTGTTTAGAGCTGGTCATCACATTCCTGCTTTAGAAAGTGCATCTGGTCTCTAAATTAATGCCATTAATGCGCTAAAGAATGTAGCTCTGCATCTGATATATTGTGAGACAAAATAGAGAACAAAGCAGAGACAAAAATAAAGTATCTCTGTGAGGTGCAGGGGACAATCAATTAGATTCATTATCTGCTTTACATTCTAGTCACAGCTTTTAAAAAACACGAGTACATAATGCCATGGCAACAGTTGGAACTGCAGTTCTTTATGGTATATAATCATTATGGATTCTTCAGCATTCCCTGAAAATTGATATAAAAAGTCACAGAAGCTGTACTACCTACTATGCTGATTAAATGACAAGTTTGTAATTTACAAGTGCCTTATTGCCATGGCAAGGCAATCATACAATTCCGTTTTCAAATTCAAGGGTTTTTGAAACATGCTGCATGATCTCTAGCTTGCTGCAAGCTAAGATTAAATTGAAAGGATAGCATGTAGATTTTAGAACATAGTGTTGACATTTACTGGCCAATCAAATTTTGCAACTTTCCTGCATGACAGCAGATGTTGACCTTTCAAGCTTTCCCTATCTGCTTTCACGCATTACCTGCAGAAATTAGCATTAGCTCGCTTCTTGCTCCTTACTGCTATTAATGTCAGATGGGAATTGAGAATCATAAATTCATTTATTACACAGAGTGGAGACCCGTTTTGTACTCTAAGCACAGAAGGGCTGCTCCTGGGAGCTGGTATTTTTGGAAGCTGCTTCAACTACCTTTGTGGTTGAGGGATAGCTGGGAGCTATGGTGTAGAAAATGTCACTGGGAACAAGAGCAGGAAGAGACAGCAGAGGACAGATTCAAGGAGAAACCTAGGGGCCAAATACCTGCAAATAGTATTGGATACAGAGATCTAAGTCTAAGTCTAAGATGAAATACTTGAAGCTATTCTAACGGAGTGCAAAACTAGGTGCAAGGTACCCAGTGTCTCTTTGACTTGTTAACTGAACTATGAAAATGTAAGCCTGCATAATACACAGCCTGGTAACAAGAAGCTTCAGGGGGTTATACAGCATTGCCTGAGGCTCCTGATATTAAACTGTCAGAAAAATATTAACTTTGGTAGAGATGCCTCCTGCAATCTGACTAAGATTTTGATATAATTTCAGCCAATCATGAAATCTTGTATCTAAAAAGCAACTGAAAAATAAAAAGAATATTTTTTGTCTTGCCCCTTTGCTTATGTTAAGAGGAAAAGCTTCTTTTGGGAACCTACAGAAATATTATCATCAGAAAGGAAAAGCTAATGTCTATAACTGTAAAAGAGTACCTGCAAGTATCAACTAGTTTATATGTTATTTCTGGGAATAACTTTCCAGTGCAGTGAGTGACTATACTTCCAGTAGCTATGAGTTTCATGCCTGTATATTTCTAATCTTACAGTAATATACCTCAAAGATGTATCTCATTAAATGAAAAACATTTGCAAGTTACATAAGTTCCTGACAATTTTCCAAATAAACAAGAAAAACCTGCAGTCATAATTTTTCATGTTGTAATTGGAAACACATTCTAGATATTGAGAAGATACTTCACATTCATCAAAAAAGAGGACATTTTTCTTAGCACTGCTTGATCTCAAATTTCTAGAAATAAAAATTGTAAAATACTCTGAACATCAGCCAAGAAGAGATATTTTTTTTTAAATTGCCTTCCACCACTGACAGTTATATTGATATTCATGCTGTGGTAAATGGCATACCTCTAAAAATTCATGAAACTGAAAGCATATCCACAAAACCTTCAGCTAATGCCTTTGTCTGAAGCAAAATTATCTTTGCAAATCTTGGGAAGAGAACTTTCAACTAGGAATGATGGCAGAGGGAGATGACTGATGACCTACAATCAAGAGAGGAATTGGGGGGGTGCTTGCAGAGGTGGATGGGCAACAGCATGTCATTATATGGTATAGAATCAATTTGGTCAGTTAGGGTCCTCTGTTCCAGTTGTGTCCTCTCTCAGCTTCTTGCCCTCACGATATACTCTCCGTGGGGCACAGAGTGAGAAACAGAAAGCCTTGAAGATTTTCAAACATGTTCAGCAACAGCTAAAATGTTGATGTGTTATCAACAGTTTTGGTCAAAAATCCAAAATACAGCACCAATATGGGCTGCTGTGAAGAAAATTATCTCCATCCAAGTCAGACACAGTACACCATGAGATAATCGAGTTCAGGATCCTGATAGGAGAGAACAAGGCAAATAGCAGGATCACAATCCCAAATTTCAGGAGAGCAGACTTTGGTCTATTCAGAGACCTACCTTGAAGAATGCCACAGTAGACAGTCTTGCAGAGAAAAGGGTTTGAGGGTAACTGGTTGATATTTCAAGGGTCATCTCCTCCAAACTCAAGAATGGTCTGTCCCAATGTGCAGAAAGTCAAGAAAGATGACAGGATGCTTGCATGAATGAACAAGGACAACCTGACAAAAGTAGGACATATAAGAAAAACTGTACAATAGTTGGAAACAGAATCAGGAATATGAAAACGTTTTCCAAGTGTGCAGGGATGGAGTTAGGAAAGCAAAAGCCCACCTGGAGCGGAGATTACAAAATGATGTGAAGGGTAACAAGAAGGGTTTCCACAGGTAATTATCAGGAAAAGGAAGACTAGGGAAAAAGGGGGTCTACTGCTGAATGGGGCAGATGACTTGGTGAGATGACTTGCCTTCATATATGTCTTTACTGGTAAGAGTTGCCTTCAGGAATCACAGAATCACATAGGGTTGGAAGGGACCTCTGGAGATCATCTAGTCCAACCCCCCTGCCCAAGCAGGTCCACCTAGAACAGGTTGCACAGGGGTCTCTGAGACCAGTGGGAAAGTCTTGAACAAAGAAGACTTTGCCTGTGTAGGTGAGGATCAGATAAGGGAAGATTTAAACAAACTGAACGTAAAGAAGTTTATGTGACATGACAGAATGCACTCATGAGCGCTGAGGAAGCTGACCAATGCCATTGTGAAGTGATTCTTGATTGTTGTTGAAAGGTTCTGGCATTCACTGGAGGACCCTGAGGACTCTGAGAAAACAAAAGTTGCTCCTGTCTTCAAGAAGAGCAAGAAGAAGGAACCAGGGAACCACAGGCCAAGTTAGCCTGGCTTTGATCCCTGGGAAGGTGATGGAACAAATCCTTCTGGAATCCATTAACAAACATATGAAGGACAAGAAGGTGAGTGGGAGTCGACAGCATTGACTTACGAAGTGGAAATGATTCCTGACCTACCAGATATCCTGTGATGAGATAACTTGTCAGTGGACAAGGTAAAAGCAATGGGTGTTTATCTTGACTAGCAGAGTTTTCAACACTGTCTTTCATAACATCCTCATTGAGAAGCTGATGAATACCTTAGGTAAATGAACAGTGAAGTGGGTTGGAAAAGGGCTGAACTGTCAGAACAAAATGACTGCAGCACAAAGTCCATCTGAAAGCAAATCACTAGTGGCTTAACTTGGAGTTTTACACTGGGGCCAATACTATTTAACATCTTCATTAATGATGTGGATGATGGGACAGGGCACACCCTCATCAGGTTTGAAGGTAATGAAAAACTGAGAGGACTGGCTTAAACACTGCATGGGGGTGCTACTGTTCAAAGAGACCTTGACAGGCCAGCAAATGGGCCAAGAGAAATCTCATGAAGCTCAAGAGAAGGAAATGCAAAGTCTGTATCCGGGGATGAAAAAACGCGTGCATCAGCACACATTGTGCACCCACAGTGTGGAAATTAGAAAAGGAGCTGAGGTTCCTGTTAGACAAAGTTGTCCAATGGTATCCTGAGATAAATTAGGAAGAACATCACCGGCAGGTGCAGCACAGGGTTTGTTCACCTCTGCTCAGCACTGGTGAGGCCACATCTGGAGTGCTGTGTTCAGTGCTGGGCTCCCAAGTACAAGACAGG
>JAOTQQ010000041.1:34192101-34286783 GCA_026546715.1 Gallinago undulata | reverse complement strand
TAAACACTGCATGGGGGTGCTACTGTTCAAAGAGACCTTGACAGGCCAGCAAATGGGCCAAGAGAAATCTCATGAAGTTCAAGAGAAGGAAATGCAAAGTCTGTATCTGGGGATGAAAAAACGCGTGCATCAGCACACATTGTGCACCCGCAGTGTGGAAATTAGAAAAGGAGCTGAGGTTCCTGTTAGACAAAGTTGTCCAATGGTATCCTGAGATAAATTAGGCACCGGCAGGTGCAGCACAGGGTTCGTTCACCTCTGCTCAGCACTGGTGAGGCCACATCTGGAGTGCTGTGTTCAGTGCTGGGCTCCCAAGTACAAGACAGGTATTGACATACTGGAGCAAGTCCAGCACAAGGCCACTAAGGTGATTAATGTTTGGAGCATCTGTCAAACTGAAAGAGGCTGAAAGAGCTGTGACTATGCTGGAGAAGAGGAGGCTTTGGAGGAAAGGGGTTATCAATGTGTGTAAATATGCAATGGAAGGCAATAAAAAAGAAAGGACTAAACTCAGGGAAAGGATAAGAGGCAGTGGGCACAAATTAAAATACAAAAAATTCCATTTAAACTTATGAAAAACTATTTTACTCTGAAGGTGAGCAAACTCTGCACCAGGTTGCTGAGACAGGTTGGAGAGTCTACATCCCTGGAAATATTTGAAACTTAACTGGACGTGATCCTGAGCTACCTACTTTAGTTGACTGTCCTCTGCTCTAAGCAGGAGGATTGGACTAAGTGACGGTCTCCAGAGATCCCTAAACCTATTCTGTGATTCTGTGAAAACTGAATGATCAAACTAAGATCAGACTGAGTCAAAGTCCAATGCTTCTCATCAGAGTCCTACATGGTGGACTCCCAATTAACTTCTCTTGGACACCAGAGTACTAAGTAAAGCATGGGACACAGAATCTGGGAAGAGACTCTAATCCTAGTAGTAGTTAGCCATCACCAAGTTTCCAGCCCTATTTTGCACCCATCTCAGTGCTATTCCTCCTTGCTAGCAATCGATGTATTCACAACGTTATTGGAGAATGTGCACTGCTGCTAATACTCCGAAAAGAAACGTTACAGAGACATGTGTGTGCCTCAGCACTGGCTTCTTTTCACTGCTGGCTCAAGAATTTATGAAAAATTAATTAGGCTTAATACTGTACCAAGTATAGATGGATTAGTTTGGAAGTTGCAATTCTCCTAAAGCCATCCCAATAGTTAGTTGTCAAACCCCAAAAGGACTCATAAAATCTACTTAGCCCTCCTGTTATAGAAGAGCAATAACATGTTGTGAAATTGTTGGAGTCTGAACTGCAGCTTATTCTGTGGAAGCCTGATTGGTAGTGGTTGCATTGGTAATTGAGTTCTTATTTCCTGTAGGGGCTATCAGTGAGGACAGGATAGAAAGGGGTATCTATGTTAATGATTAATTGAAACATTTATTCTCATGTCAAAGATTTATAGAAGTGATGTAAATGTGCTTGCTTCAGGGCAAAAGTCAATTAAACAGATGAAACAGAAATATGCTGCCTTTGTTTGGCAGGTTTTCCCACCATTGTTCTGCAACTTTTTTTCTGAAACAGCTGTGAAAAGTTGGTCTGACAGTATATGCTCTAGGATGCTAACGGTCTTCACGTGTTCCCTGGACTAGTGATTTGCTCTCTTGGATAAAAAAAGCAATGGTAACAACAATAATAATATAAAATTAAACACACGAATTTAATCACATTATATTACTACTGACAAGTTATTTGCTGCAAGTGTAAAACTGAACTATGTTACTGTGCAAATTACAAAGACTTGCATGTGTGGTAAGAAACACTGATCTACATTTAATTTACTTCTAATGACTAAATCCTCCTCTCATTAAAGAGAGAGTTGTAATATGGTTTGATTTCAGTCTGCATCTTATCCATTCTCAAAACATCAGCACTTTCTTTCCAGTTTTCAAATAAAAGAGAATAGGTGGAATAGCTTGGCTACCAACTTGTGTCATAAAATGTATTAAGAATGGCTGAAACTGTTTCTAGGGGTAGAACGAAGAACCCAGGCTCATTAGATGCAGCTGCTCTCTATGTGGCTCATCTCAGAAGTCTCTACAGCATCTCCTCAATGTACATTTACCTGCCTCAGGCACTTGCATCACAGAAAGGCTGTAGATGATATCTATTATCACTAAATGTTACCATATTGCCCTTCCACCAACCCTGAATTAAGTTAGTAGGATTCACCAGCTACTTTCTGCCTCCTGGATGCCAAAAGTCAGCAACATCAGCAGCAAATATTTAATATTCTGAGACAGATTATTAACTTGTCCACACCTGTAAAATTGAATATTAGAATGGTTCCTATCTTGTGGAAGAGAATATGCATCTGTTGTCTATGACTCTTTGGTCTTTTAAGACCCTATGGGCCTATATAGTATGGTAACCTCCCAATACAGTAGCTAAAGAAACAGCTGGCTTTAGAAGGCCTTGACTGTCTTCCTTACTGTACCCTTTCCCTCCCATACAATCCCTAACATGACAGATCGTGTAGGCATCTAACATGGGCATCTAACATGGGCATCTATCCAGTGCACAAAAAGTGTCTACTACTGACCTTGAAATTAAAGTTTTTCTTCAAGCACAAGGAACAGTAAGATGTCTCTCTTACCATACCACTCACCTCTGTAAAGTCACCCTGCAGTGGCCATCACTAGGGAGCTGACAGTCTTTGTCAGCAGAAATAAAAGAATGAAGACTCCAAAAAGTTGAGAAAAGGAACACCAGGCAATTCTAAATGACCCTTAGCTAGTTTGCAAATATGGTTTCTCTTCAGCTAGAATGTGCGTGTTGAACAAAATAATTACAGAAAAATGACATTTGGAAGTTATAGCTTGTATTAATACACCAAAATTACCCTAAGTGCTTTTGGGACTCAGTGGTCATGCACAATCTCAATGCCTGTGACCATCATTTATTTTCATTGTTGTTGTGTATAAGCTTTCTCTTAACCAACTACAAATACACGTCATTAAAGTTCATCTTTGATAGGCAATCTCTTTAACCAATGCAGTTTTCTATTGTTGTTCAAGGGTTTTTCTACTTACTAGAACTGCAGCTACTTACTAGAACTTGTACTGTTACAAGAAATCAGATTTTTACTTCAAATTCTGAGATGAAGCAAGACAAATAATGCTTAGCAAATAGGGAGAAAACTCTTGAAAATAAATTACCTGCTTTTTCTACTTTTCTATCACCTAGAGCAGACATATGTTAGACCTATGAGATGTCTCAAGATACTGTCTAATTTATAATATTTAAACCTGAGGCTTTAAAAGATGTCATCTTTTTCAGATTCTGGATTTTTTTTCCTTTAAGTCTTTATCTTGAAAAATCTTTATCTCCTTAAGAAAGGAAGCATTCCAACCCCTCCAACAAGTTCAGAAAATATACCACTAATTACATAAATTCCATACAGAAAGTTCTCATATATTACAGTAATAGGTAAATATGAATTGTAGGCAGAATATTTTGAACTCGGTCTTTGAGAAAAGTTTATCTAAGACACCATTTTTTCAAGTACTAGTCAAATTGTACTAGCTATGGAGATTTAACATGTAGTGAGACAATAAAGCTAAGCAGCATTATCTGCTAAGTTTATTAAAGTTAAAATTCAGTAATTATTTGGTTTTCTATATCTCTCACAACATATAATAGAACAATATTTAAAAAAAAAATTAGTATCTCTTAGGAAATCTTACAATTTAGTTACCAAGGAACATGTCATTCTTGAATGAGTGTACAGATTATTTAATTAAAAGAAAAAAAAAAGTCTAGCAATAAAATTATTTGTAAGTATTTAGTGCAGTGCAAGAATAGCTTTCAGTTTTCCCTGTGCCTACAGTATCTTGATGACTACACAAGAAAAAAGGAAATAATTGCATTCCTGTCCAATATGAAATAGAGCCAAAGCACTTCTGCTCCATGAGTCATTGATCTCATCAATAGATTTAGGCTGCCCAGAGGGGCACATCCTATTCACCATCTCAGGAAATGTTATTTATAAGTTAATTGTTGGGTTGGTAAAACTTCCCCTTCTATCTCTTACAATAAAAGCTAAGAAGGTATTTATCTTAGAAGGAACAATGACAATACTTGAATGTAACTCTACTTTATAGCTGTAAATTTTTTAAAAAATAAACACTGTGTTTAATGTTTTTCTGTCCAACATAATTTTCTTTTCCTTGATAAAAAAGTCTTCCCTTTCATTATAAAACTGCAGACTGAGACTAAGCTGTGAAACTGAAACACTTGCACTTTTTCTTTATCACTTTGATGGAATTCATTAGAATTCCTTTATCACTGTTGTTCTTCTGTCCCACTTTCACATTTCTCTTTTAAGTGTCTATATATTCAGGAATTAAAGAATCTGAATCTCACATAAGAAAAATCTTCTTCAAAGAAGCACAATTCTTCCTTTCCAGAAAAGACAGTAAATTTGGTCATCATTTCAAGCAAGTCTCTTTGGTTTTCTATTTATCAGCTTTTACCTTTGTAAAATATGACTATCAACAAAACTCCTTTTAATAGAGCTCTTTGTGATCTGAAGGTAGAAAGTTTTACATAAAAGTGGCTTATTGCTTAAATTTAATGTTAGGATACAGCAATATGTAATATAATTTTGTTCCAATAGTTGGCATTTAATTGATTCCTAGATGTGAATACCAGGCTCCCACATACCACTGGATGCTAGCTGTGGTTCTAGAGCACTATTGAAATAGTACCATCATATTGGGAAAAGTGTTTTGAAGCCCCTCTAGTTACAACTATCAAAAAGAGAAATTTTAGGGAGAAGAGAGGTAGTAGTGGCTAAAAAGTGAGAGCAGTACCAAGTTTTCCTGGGTTCTAAAATGTCACAGTTGTTTATTTGGGTTACTGTATTAATTCTAAATATGACCATGCACCTCAATTCTGTAAAAAGTCAACAGGGAAAAGTAGTTTGTTGATATCATGTTTCAAATCATCTCATTTAGGCAAGGACACTAATTTATGTTCCTTCCTATCATGGCATTTTATGCATTTGGCAAGACGCTATCACTGAAAGAAATATTTACAAACACAAATAGAACTTAGATTTCTTCTCAGGAGACAAGTGAATCTGACTGGACATGAGCAAGCTTCTTCAAAAGGAAGTAGGATTGTCCTAACTCCTAATCTACTATATAATCTGGTGAGATGAAAAATGTGAGGTTGTAATCCTTTGGACCAAGGCTGCAAAACTTTGCCTCTCCCTAGTTAGAACAGTGTTAATTGCTGCCTTGTGATTCAAGAGCTGAAGGGTAACTGCTTTATATTTGCTTATATTTTCTAAGGGATAACCTCTAGTCAGGTTCCTGACATTGCAGGTGCACATTCTCCATCAGTTTGAACAGTTAACATATATATCCAGATTCATTGTACATCATCAAGGTGCTTAAATTAGTGGCCTGATCACCCTGGACTTACTGAACAGTTGGTGGCAAAAAATTCATTCCTTCAAGAGTGAGTCTTCCTGATCTGCCTCCTTTCTGTGTTAACTGATGCTGATGGTAACTAGGCTCCTAACTTAGATTAGATGCTTCATTTAAAAAGAGATGGGATGAATTAGAGTTTTGACCTGCTATTTGAATCAGGTTTCTAAATAAGGCAAAAGTTCACACGTATCTCTGGGTTTCACTTGTTTTATTAATTAGTATTAATCTGCTCATGTGAATGTTTTGACGCAGTTATGCTTAGCACTGCCAAATTTAGAAGTATACTGATAAAATTTGAGGTGTGGTTTGACAAAATCCTATCTACAGACACTGAAAGTCAGGATAACTGAATTGTCAGAAATTATTAGAAACTACCATTACAATTTCTAGGGATGTGTTGAAAGACACAGAAGATGGTAAAAACAAAAAGAAAAAAAATATTCACCAAACTTTGGTTTGACAACACCTTACAAAAATATGTGCATCCTTGATAAGATGCTCAAGTCAAGCAAGTTTATTGGAGGAACACAGTAAATCTCTACAGAACTGAAAGTTTGTTCATTTTTACTACAATCAGCAACTATATCTTGAGATTACTGTCTTTCAGTTCTTGACTTCGTTGATAAATAACAGTGCCCACGTTAAAGAATAGTAGAAATTGGTTTACTGCCTCCATTTCTATGCTGATAAAGGAAAATGTGTGTTCCTCTGTGTAAATTTGGCAAATTATCAAAAGGTCAAATGGTCAGTAATATCATAGGGTTGCTGCTTAATACTTAATAAAAGTAAAATAATTTCTTACTTCTAATGTTAGCCTGCTCTAAGTACAATCTAATTCAGCATAATTAACGTCAAACAAATCTCCCATTCATTTTGTATAAGCTGTTCGACTACTGAGTGTCATATACAAAGCCAAACTCTGAATTTACATTTGTATGTTGGGGCATAATTTAATTTACCATTTCTCCTGTTTTCCATAAAATGTGCTAATGACATGTATAAAACTGATGAATACATATTCAAAAAGCCAAAGAACACATCTGAAGGATCCTTATTTGGCTGCAGCATGCAGGGCATATCTATCTCAGTTAGAAAAATGTCATTTCCCATATGAGCTGTGCTAATGTAGTACTTGTCATCCTAAGCTTCTTTTTGCTGTGCAGTTGGTCAGCCTATTGCATCTGCAAGCTTTCTCTATAACCATCAAAAGACCAGCCTATGTCATGGCATTTTCAGAGCTCTCATCATCCAATCAAGCTAAAAATACCAAAAGAAGAGTTTTTTCTTGCAATATTACAACACCCCTGCTTCTGCCCCAGATGGAGTTGAAACTAAAGTGTGATTTCAAAAATGGCAAAGAAAATGTGTGACAGACAGAAATGACAGGGTTTTGTCTACAGCTGGTGATACAATAAAGTGAAATGCCTTCCCATTGTCCCTAGGCAATATGTGTAGGGTCAGCTCTGCTATATTACTTGAACATGTTCATTGAGCTCAATTGGTCCATAAGTGGAGAAGACTCGCATTATCTGCATGTGTGTATTAGTCTCGCAAACTGTGAGACAACTGCATGCATGTTTATATTTTTCCCCTATGATTCTGACATCTGCGAATTTAGGAAGCCAAATGTAGTGGTATAAAAATGGTCATCCAGACTGCAATGGTACTACCACAGACAAGTGTTTCACTTTTTTTCAGTTCAGAAAAACTAATAAAGTTCTGGATTTATGTAAGTAAACTTCTTAAACTAATTCCCTTCAATACATTTTCATCTTTCAATATTTAACCTATCATCTGTTCAGACCTACCTGGAACCCCCTAAACAAATGAAAGGGATGAAAAACCAATTATTTTTTGCTGATTTTCTAGGCGTTGGTGTATACAGACACCTAATCTTTCAAAAAGCTTTCACATAACCAAACCAAACAAAAAATGCACTATAGAATATCATGGGAAGGTATCTAATGTTACAGTACTATAATTCATAGTGCTAACTTATGTAGACAATTCTGTATGTAATGTTACTTAAGGATGAAATGAAGGGACTGAAAAAATTCTGGTTTCAACATTTAAGATGTATTTATGTTCTATGCAAGTACTTTTTTGACTACACAGAGCTCCAGTATAACTCCAAAGACATGGCTGTTAAACTCTCTGTTTTATTGCTAGGAGGGGTAAGCAGGGAAAGAGGGAAAAAAACAACTGACATTGTTGTGGTGATTGTTTGTAACCAACCACCTTCTCAACATGATGCAGAGGTTGAAGACTGGCAGTCAGAGGACTCTGCTTTTTGTTTGTGTAAAGATTCTTCTGCACGGGGGATTTCCACCATCCAGACATCTACCAAATCAACACAGTGTAGTCCAAGCAAGCCAGGAAGATTCTGTGCTGATGACAATTTTGTAGTATAAATTATAGAAGGGTCAGCCAGCCTAACTAGCTGGTTAACATTATCCAGCTAAAGATAACATTAAAAAATGCAAAAAGGAAGACACAAAGATTCAAAGTTTCAGTTTGGGAAAAATTATAGAATACATACTTCCACCATTTCCAAATGTGGTACAGACAAGAATGTGTCAGAAAGAGACGAATGTACAAAAGTTAGATCAAACTTGACCAACTGACTGTCCTCAATGTTGAAATCACTGGTTTTGAAGAAAAGTGAAAAGTCCTTTCATAAAGGCTTTTGATACAGTCTCCCATTTCTCCTCCCTCTTAAGCTGAGGAAGCGTGGGCTAGTTGAATGCATGTTTAAAATGTTTCAAAATCCCCTGAACAACTGGGTTCAGAAAATATTAACCAATGATTTGGCAATCAGCTAGAGACTACTGACAAGTTGAGTATCTGACAGATGGTTCTGGTGCCAAAATTTTTCCATAACTTCATAAAACAGAATGCACACACAGCAAATTTGCAGATGTGAAGAGTTCTTATTTTCTACCCCCATTTCCTTGGTCAAAAGAAATATTTATATGTACTAGGAATGTGAATAAAATGCTTTCAGTAATTTTTAACTTTTTGGGGAGCTTAAGTCTATGAGATTGTTTTCATATGACAAATAAAGTTTTAGGCTTTCTAAAGTTTGAATATGGTTATGAAGCACAGCATGCTTTCCATAAGTTCTTATTTGCTGTTTTTATGGTCATGTACTTCTCATGTTTAATATAAGCAGCCACAACACACTGGTTGACAACATAAAACCTAATATATACTAAAATAATTAGATCTGCCACTTATCTTTCTTAGATAGCAAAGATCTGGCATTTGCAAAACGGCAAAGCGATCTTCTTATAGTTTCAGCATTTTGCTATCTCCTTGATGTTCTCTCAACTTAAAAACATTTGCAGAGTCTCAAGGAGGAAATGAAAGTATTTTTTTCTTTTTCCTTTAAAACTAAACCAAACTAAATCAAACTTGTGAATTAGCTGACTGAACACCGACTTAAAGAAAAATTGCCCAGCGATTTTCTTTCTATACAGCACAGAACCACCACTATGACAATATACATATTTAAATGGCTAATATAAATTGAAATACAAGTTTTAAGCAAACATTTAAGCATCATCTTCCTATTGTAGAGACTCTGACCCAGAAAGTTATTTTATTTTAATACATAATGTAGCAAAGTTAACATGATAAAATTAATATCTTGGCTTTGCATATAAAACATTCCTAGAGATACTTCTACTGAAATTCACCAACGCAAGCATATTTCATACCCATTAGTCTTGAATTATAATTGAAACATTCAAGCGCATCATTCAAACTTAAGCTACTACTTACTGTAGTAGAAAAAACTGTAAATGGATTTGTATATGAATCATTAATTCAAGTCAGAATTGGGAATCCTGGATTGCAAACAGAAGAGAAACAACATTTTTAACTCTTAGCTTACTTGTAGAAAAAAACAACGAAAATAGAAATAAGAGTATCATAGATCAATTACTTTTAAAATTTTTTCCTGAGACTGATATACAACAATATGCTTTAATTTCATCATTACTTTGTATGATGACATTTGCCAATAGCTCCATAAACACCTAAGATTTGTGCCAACTGTTTTATAAATGCACACTGAGAGCTTAAATTAGGTTACTCTAATTGTCACTGAGAAATGCTTATTCAGAAAAATAACATAACGGGTTAAATGTCCTCATAACAGCTATAGTAGGAGATATTTCTGTGTGTGGAGGTTTTTGTTACAAAGGGATGAAAATAGCATGAACTTAGACATGTTAAATGCACATGGCTAGAAACAGGCAGACAAACAGCATAAAAGGAAACTGGGCTTTTCTTGCTTCTCTAAAAAGATACCCAGCACACCTGAAAAAATCAGTGAGGAGATAATGCTATATGAGTGCTATTCTGGATGCTGCAATTACATGTCATCTCAATGCAAATAAGTTATATAAGCATGTAGAACCCAGTGATATCCATCAGGAGTCAGATGCTGTAAAATTGTTCTTTTGAAATAATAAATGATTTTGCTCTTGTGGCTGGTTTCAATATGAGAGTTTAGAGGATCACTCAAAGCAATAAAATTTTCAGTGACAATTTCCCATGCAACAGTCAGAGTTTGCAAATACATACCTAAAGCTTCAAATAAACATACCTATGTAGTACTCTTTGTTAGGAACTATAAAATCAGTCTACATAGGAGGTTAGTACTGTCTTAATTCACAGATTCACAATTTGTCTATTCAAATTCCAAAACTTTTTACTAGTTCTATGGTAAGCTAGTGGCAGAATTGAAAAGCTACTCTATTTACACTGCAACAGATCATGACTTCTTTACAATGAAAGGAGATGCTTTCTGTAAGATTATAAGGATCTATGCTTTATTAAAAGCATGGGCTACCTTCACATCTTAGTAATAAAATTCAGTTAGAATAGACATAAAAATATCTGCATATATGAATTTGCTATCTTCTTAACTCATGTCCTTCTAATTTGAAATTCATTTGGGAAATCTCATGAGATTAGCCTTATTTTCGAGATTTTTAGAAGTGTTCAGATATGCAAGATCAGAGCTGTACATTTGTATTCTCTTACATGTTCTTTCTTGTTCTGCTTTCATGAGTTGATTTCTAGACATATGTAACTATTTCAGGGAAAAAAAACCTGATACTGCAAGCTTTTGGAAGGACCTTCAGCAATAGTACTCAATCTATAATATTCATATCTTAAGATACACCTTAAGACCCATAAAAGCAAGCATAAATGGAATCTTGCAGCATTAAAGTCCTTGCTTCCAAAAGATTAAGCCAGTAGCACATCTAGAGCAGCACAATATAGTACTTGCAAAATGATTGTCTTATACATTAAAACATCAATAGTGAACTTTCATTCAGTCAAAGCAATATCAATGCCTACAGAGAAATCCTATCCTGTTAACAACTCATAATTTATGCCTAGTTATTTTTTTTTCTGATTTTTCCATATTTCTATTTCTTCCTCTTCCATATTTTTTCCTAGCCTCTCTGCTCTTATGAATGTCTTTGAAGTTCTCTTCCTTGACGGTAGTGCCCAATTCCAGTATTTCTTGACCTGTTACCAGCAACCTCAGACATCATAAGGCATCTATATATTTTGATATTGTATCTTTATTTGGCATTGCATTCCCTCTAATTTCTCCTTTTATCTTTTCAGCAGCTCTTTCAGTATACCTTATGTTTGGCCTCTTTAATTCCTTAATCTTTCAGTGAGACTTCCATCGTTTGTCCTCATTTCTGTCACCTCTAATATTTTATCTCTGAGTTATCCTGAAGATACAAAGTTACCACCTATGTCTGTACTACTGACTCATGGATCTATGTTTCATGGATCTATATTTCTGTCTTTTGCCTAGCACTCTTTGTGGCTACCTAAACAAATCCACATGGTCCTCCTGAATGTCCTCTCCATATTAGCCTTTTTTATTTACTTTAGAGGATGTGACCCTTTTTGTCATGAAGACCAGAGGTTTCAGTGTTACTGTTCATTCAAACCCCTTTCTACAAGAGAACTTGACCATACAGCTAGTTATAAAGGATTTTCTTTGCTTGCTTTAGATAAATCTGAACCTCAGTCCTCTCTATTAATTCACACAGATATTGCTATTATCCAGGAATGATTAGTTATTTCAACTTTACTCAGAATCAACTGTTTAAGTTTTTAACTTAAAAACTCACTCTCTCACTCCAAAACTTCAACCCTCTTTTCCCCAACCTGTCCTCCCTTAAAAAATTAGAATTGCTCTTGTATATAAAAAACTGGTTTCAAGTATAATTTCCTATCCCCTAATTCAGACATATTTCTTGTCTCTTGATTTCCCTTCTCTAGGATACCAGAACATAGAGCCTGGAGTATATATAAGTACGTTTTTCTTCCCAAAATATATTTGACCTGGGGTGATTCAAATGAAAGAGGCCTTTCTGGGATTAATTTAAACCATACTTTGTCAATGTATGATGAGTTCTGTTTATTCCTTTCAATGCTGAGCCCTCCTCAAATAGTCATTTCCAATGTCTATTTTCCTGATGGCTACTTTATTTCCTGTATATTTTGAAAAAGTTGAGACACCATTTTTAAAGAATCATTGAACTATGGTTTTATTTGGTAAAATTTTATGCAGTTTGGGAAGAGTCTTTTAACTCTGACCGAGTCAGCTGCCAGTCTTGGATGACCTACAAACATACCTTAACTTGAAGGTTCATAACAGCATTGTCTTGAGGATTAACTGGGTTGTGCAAAATGACAGATATTT
Source organism: Gallinago undulata (assembly GCA_026546715.1). Classification (NCBI taxonomy): domain Eukaryota; kingdom Metazoa; phylum Chordata; class Aves; order Charadriiformes; family Scolopacidae; genus Gallinago; species Gallinago undulata. The sequence goes on along the minus strand of JAOTQQ010000041.1, from coordinate 34,274,550 downwards.
AAAAAATACATCCTTCTGAGAAGAAAATCTTTAGTGTCTTCTAAAAATGTATACCTCCACTATTCTTCGGACTATTTCAGTTGAATACTTTCTTTTATTATGATAAATAAGATCAAATATGAATGTTATAAAAGTATTCTGCTTTCTGCTTCTTACCACCTATTTTAATGAATGATGCATAATGTTTAAATGCATCAATTTGTCTATAGTCATCCATCTTTATGAATGAATTTGAAAGAGAAATTTTTCAAATTGCTTCACTGAGATTTGGATGAGCTTTCTGTGTATATATATTTTACATAACAATGGAGGATTAATTTTTCCAGTTTATAATTGAAAATTTAAATCTTTTTTTTTTAAACCTTCAACATTGTGTTTTCATTACAATGCTTGATATAGCCAAGTATCTTTCAGTCTCCTTTTCTGACAGATATTTCCCACTTTGTAAATAATATTATCTTTCATCCGGTTTACTGGGTTAAAGACCAAATAAACAGTTTGAGCAAATATGTCTACATAATTTGTCTTTGTGACAAAGAGTTAATATGAAAAATTATCTTTTTCTCAAGGAAGACTAATTTTGCCTTCATTTTTGCTTCCCTATTTTCTGCTGAAAACTGTTTTATCTCACTACAGTGGCAGGCATCTTGAGTTGGGTCATATGACTCTTGGGTGCAAGCAATTTGTACATGCGCTTCTTTCTCCTTAAGACTTTGTATTATTGCTCCTTCATTGCTCTTAGAACTGTGTGTGTTCTGGCAGAGGTTTTCTATGTCCATTCAGATGAAACGTCAGGACATCCTAGCTCTGCCATTTTTGTACTAGATGAAGACATTTCACAGATGTATCGTATCTGCTTGCATAGTCTCTTCAAAGGAAGTTTGCTCTGCAAGCTGTTTCTCTACATTATGTGATATTAGGCTAAGAGTAAAGAACTGATTTAGGGTCTAGTCTCTTTGTGTCTGTTAGTAAAGGCAGCGGGGTTAGATTTTGCTGTGTTTTATCAATGCTACTTCCTGCTGCACCCATTCTCCCTACTTCACGCTTCAACGTATGAAACATGTAAGGAAGGTGGAGGAAATGTGTGAAGATTTAGTCTTTGAACTTCCCAGCTGAGTGAACTAAAGAAGTTATAGATTGTTTCAGTTTTCACATGGTAAAAGGGAATGTAGTCCCCTGCCATTTCCACAGTGAACTCTGTGTGGTTTTAATGATGAGCTCACCGCTTCAGTTCTATCACTGCTGTTAATAAAAATGAACAGTTCTACAACTAATTTTCTTCACAAAGATTTTGAGGAAATGATTGCTTTATTTAGACTCTTTGGACTAAAGCTTGCATAAGTTTTATCCCTATGTAGGAGATTTTATTTGATAGAAAGATACTCCTTTTTCTACCTCTTTTCATGAATGAGGGAGGAATTAGTGTACTGGTGACTAATTCCTCTATACCTGGGGAACACCTGGTAAAGCTCAGACATGAAACAATATCAATATGTACAGTATGTCTTACTCCTCTGTTGAAAGCCTTTTCTGAATAATTAAAAAAAATAAACCCAGCACCACCACTAACAAAAAAGCCTAAAAGCAAGCCATAAATAGGCACAATATAAAGAAGCTTTCTTTAGAAATGCTCACCCCAATTCCTACTAACTCTCTTTCTTCCCTCACATAGCTTCTTTTGCTCTTTCTTTCTCTTTCATTGCATGTCACATATAGAAATATATGAAAACACACACAGAAACATAAACAAGAGGAAAGAGAATGGCTTTGGTTAATTTATGAATTGTACAACTAGAACCTTTGCAGACTGATACTCAAATTTGTTTCCAGAATCAACAAGGTTGCAATGCCTTCTACAGAATAATCTGCAGCCTGACCAGAATCATAAGAGAAAAGGAGGAGCCTGCAAGCAAAGTGATTTCCAAACTTTCCATGTTCCAGAGTCCCAAATCCATGTTTTAAAAGTCTCACAGAATTACATTGCCATTCTCTGAACATCATACAAGGAAATATACAGGAAAAATCTGATAAAAAAATATACCTCCTGACTAATGGTAAACTCTGTGTCAAGAAATTATAGTCCTAACCTACACTAATTGTTCCTCATGGTAGCAACCGGGATGAATTTCATAAGATCAAATTTCAGGGAAAATAAAAAATCTTCTCGCTAATCACAAAGAGAAAAATAATGCTAGAAACCAAATATTATTAACTCAGGCATGAGACATTTTCAAACAAGTTATACTTTTACAATTGGACACAGTGAAAAATGAATTTGTTACTAACTTTTCTGCAATATTATGATCTTTCCTCTCAAAAATAAGTAAAAGTTTGCTAAGGCTTTCTTTAAACATGTATTTTCATAAATGTTAGCTTATTACTCTGTATCTTTCCATGACTCCATCTGAGGTGGAGAGGAAGAGGTTATCTTTGAACAGCTTCTGTCTCGATAGTTTGTAGACATTAAAGACTGACTCATATATAGAATGAATTAATTTGGGACAGCTGAAACAGTTTCCATTCCTGCAGTCTGCCTCCCTATCTTCTGCCAGGCATATTAATGTAAAGCATATTAAAGTTAGTGCTGGTTTGTGTTAGCATAACAGTCTGTAAACTATGATGGTTCATCAGCAGCCATGCCTTTCACAGCCTGCTCAGACATCCCTGCTGTGGGAGTGTAAATTTATGGCAGAGAAGTGGGATGGAAAACTGGGGATGGTAACCACTGTAGCTAGACAAATTTAAACCAATGCTATAAATGACTCAGCATCTGCAGCAAGAACAGAACACCTCCTCAACTTCTTTGTAACTGGCATGTTCTGTTCAGAAAACACAGATGATGTCTGGCTGAGTTTTGTTGTTTTTTTTTTTTTTACATTGGACATAACACAAATAGCCGTATTCAGCTTTATTGCAGTGTATGCTTTTTTGGTTTTGAACCTTAGGGCACGAAAGTTTATCTAGGGCCACTGTCTTTCTCATGTCATTTTTTTTTCTTTTTCTCATGTCCTGTTTTTCTTTTTCTTTGCTAACACTTGAATTCAATGTCAGCTCCCTTCTGGAGATATAACTCTTGGAAAGCAAAACTTCATAGATTGTTAATAGAAACTTCTGAAAAAATTAAATAAGAACGATGAACCAGTAACTAGCAACATAATAAAAACAAGTCAGTGTTCAGAGAATTAGGAAAATACAGAAATGTCTGTATTGAAGAGTGCTCCTTCCTGAGAGCAAAGCTGAAATCCTCTTTTTAGTATATCTACAGGAACACAGCAATTGTTTTATCTGTTTTCTCAGAACAACTTTGAAGAATTTGAAACCATGCTCATAACTATCTATACAAAAGGTGAAGCAGTGTGATTTTTGGAACTCTTGAATATCATGAATGGTGCATGAAATATTCTTAAAAAAAGTAATGCATCATGATTTTTGAGTATCTGTATAGGTATCTGTAAATATTAAAATATTTTAAGGAAACTAATATTACAAGAGAACATTTATTAATTTGTCAAGCCTAAATTAAAATAACCTGGAAAAACTGTACTGGTGTCCTATGAGTGACACACAACTCTACTGACAGCATTAGAAAACATAGTGCATGTGTAAACGATATCTGTTATTTTCTGGAAGTACTGAGTTACCCCACTGTAAGACCTTTTAAAATATACATGCTGTAATATCCATATAGAATGGTAAATTAATAATAACAATTATCATTGGAAAAAACTTCTAGACTAATGTTATTTAAGAAGTAAAAATAAATCTAGTACTTGATGTCTAGTACATAAATTCAATTTTCTATCTATCTGTCCATTTCCAGGGAAAATAAAAGCTGTAGACACAATACCTATTAATTAAAAACACTGCTAGGTAAACAATAGATTATTAGATTGCTATTATACTAACAGAAGAGATACTTTGTTAAATATGCTGACAGGATTCTCATGACTGTATAGAATGCTACTTTGTTTCAAAGCTGTAAGTAAAACATATTTGAAACTGACTCTTATTGCACAGCAGACATCGTCTGGGAACACAGAGATCCTCTTCAGGACAGAGTCTAGTCATCTGTGTGCTTCCTCCCTGATAGGTAAGATGAGCTCCACTTCCTTTCAAACTTTTATAGCAATATGAAAGCACCATATGGATTATATAGAGGAAGAGGCTGATCATATATCCTGCTGAAGAGATTCAGCATGTCTGCTGGAGGGACTTCCCTCAGCCAGAAAGCCTGCAACTGCATCTCCACCCCTCCGAAGACAGTAGTTTCCCCTCAGATCTGCTAGGTGACTTGTTTGTATGGGTATCCTTTGACCTATTTCAGTCTAAAATGGCAAAGTTGTTCTAGCGAGCAGCGTTTTGTTAACACTATTCATTTTGACAGCAACAAATAAGGGACCATTTGCAAAGCAGCTTAGTAGATAGATTGGAGCGGAGGAAAACCTCCCAGTGGACATAGTGACAAGCAGCTGGCAGGGAGAAATCTTTCACTGACATACCTGCAGCAGGAAAAGGCTGTATGATCAAGCCCTGAGTTTAATAAAAAAAAAAATAAATAATCCAAGCCAAACAAAAGCAGCTTTGCTTTATTGTTGCTGGTAAAGGATTAACCTTTATTCACGGTGAGGTAAAGATACTATGCAAAAATGAAGTTTTCAACCATAAGTTGGGAGTTTAGGATTTCATTTCAGTAACAACAGCTTCGTAAGGCTTTAAAGCCAGAAGACACGATAATGTTATCCAGTCTGATGTCCTTTTGAAAATCTATCTTGACTTGACAGTCATTAATTGAGGGAAACGATACTGCAAAATTCAGATAGCATTTGGGAAGCTGGCTTGCACAATGTCGAAAATGGTCACTCTCTTTTATGAGGAGTCTGGGACACACAGAGGTGAAGAACTTAATGTTTAAATTTTTTGTCTCTTTTCAATAAGGATTTACATAGCAAAGTTAAATGTATGCTGAATTTGCATATTTTCTTCAAAAGCCTGGTTTTGTAGAAAGTCCAAAATTTGCAAATATTTGCACTGTTCATATATAAAAAGGAGTCTTCAACTGCTCTGTTGATTTTTCATCATCAAAACACAGAGGTTAAAGCTGAATATTAACCTGCTTAATTGTGCATATTTTAGCTCTTATACCACATAGGATACTGTATGTGAAGTATCCTGCTGTTCAAAGACCTCCATAATACTGTACACAATAAGGAAGGTTAATGACTCTAGAATTTCCTGGCATTTGCCAGGCTGAAACAGACCTTTAATGCAGTGTTCATGCAGGTTTTGTTGTGTAAAAGATAATGTTGTGGGAATTAGGTCTGAGTAAAAGAATTAACGTTGCTTAGCCTTTTAGGAAGTGCCAGGAAAGTGTTTGAGATGATGGTAAAAACAGGACGACTGTCACTTTCTGCAGAGAGCACACCACTGCTGCCATACCAAACTCTTCTGGTGTTGAAAACTGGGCCCCTATTTCTTATTGTGGACAGAACTTCTGGAAAAGTTCTATCCTGGAAAATCTTGCAGTTGTTCCAATTCACTTGGTCACAGCATGAGGGATCAAAGCAGTACGGTAAATAAGCAGCCAATCTTCAGCTTCAAGCTTTTGATAAAGACTGATTTTTATTTATTTTTTTAATTTTTACTTTTTTTTTTCCTGGTTTGAGATGTAAACCTGACTTTAGCAAAACAAATTTAACAAGTGGAAGAGTGTGGAGTAGACTAGCCACTGTTTTCAGTTCCTGAAGTCAGTGTAGAGGCCTAGACGTATGCAAGCTGTTCTGTCTGAAGCATATGGCCTGGTGTGCCGCTTTTACAGATCCAGCATATTTTGCATTTTTTACAACATGCCATATGGGTTGTGTTTCTTTTTTTTTTTTTTTAAAGACTTGTAGTTATAAGGAAATCTCTGCCTCTGCTGTCACCCACAATTGAGGGATGGAGGACAGGGTGAGCCAGATGAATCAGAAACTCCTATGGCTCCTTGGAAAAAAAAAAAAAAGACCATTGTACCACTAAGCAATTAACAGACACTGTCCTGCAACTGTTAATGTAACTGAGCGCTTAATGTTGCCCCTGATCAGGTCGTCTGCCACTGCAAGTACCGTTTGTCCTTTGGTTTCCTGAGTATGAGTGGGGCCCAATAGCTGAACTGAAACCATCTCCAGGTGATCGAAAAGCAGAATTTTGTACCACTGACAAAAATAATCAGAGTCTGAGCTCATAAATATTGTCAGATACTGCAGCAGTGGCAGATACCTACGCCAGTCTGCCTTCCCATGGGTTTTCAGAATGTTCCTAGAACACAACTGATCTTTATGGCCTGTATACTTTGAATCTGAATAAAAGGGGAATAAAATTAACTAATTTAGCAAATGCTGGAATTATTCTAATAAAATCACATATGAAAACATATAATGGATCGTGTTTGACATTGCCACAATTTGATTTAAAATGCTACAGTAACCTAGCTTTGCTGTGCCTACCTACCAAGTGCACAATGAATCTAAACTGCTTGGACTTCAATGTTTAAGCAAATAATTTCCCCTTCTCTAAAAACAGGATTCAATAATATTTTGAGTAAAGTAAAATGTCTCAAATGAATGCTTGTAAGGAAGCTGGAAAGACTTGCATATGGGTCACAGAAATCACTTCCAAAGTTGAGCATGATCAACAAGTTTTGGTATGAAGGACACAGTCCATTTGAAATCAGTCAAATAGAATCCACTTTTCAGGCTCAGAAGGTTGAACAGAATTAGTGAGACTTTTTTGCTTCTGCCAAAAAGCCTAATTTTAAACATTGTAATGGGAGGCTAATTTAAACACATCATCATCAAACTCTTTTCAGCTCCAGTAAAGGTCAGTAGTCCTTAGTTCAAAGTTTAAGTGAGGGTCATTTTATAACCTTACTGTACAGTTTTTTTCAATAGTCACCTCTGTGGTCAAGAATCACAATTTTAATAGCAATCAATGGAGTCATTTCCATGTTGCACTGCTTGTCAAATATGACAGTCTGTACATTCTTATTTTGTGAGAACTGCGAAGAGATGTTAGGAGGTTTTGCCCCACTGAGGACATACAAGACAGCACTTTTAACATGGAAGAAAACATGTGAGCACTTTCATTAATATATTATTACTCAGGGAACCTGCATTCAGCTTTAAATTACTGATAAAGTGTATGTTTAAAAGAAAGAAAAAAACGCTAGAAAGAAATCTTTTTAAAAAAAATCACTGTTCACCCAGGATCTGCATCCTAATTTCTTGCTTTATGCTACTTTGATCAGTCTCACACTGGAAAACAGCTGAAAAATTAATTGCCAACAGCTTATATTTCATGATACTGCATGAGAAAGTGTACTTTTCATCTTTTTAATCCGCTTACTTCACAGTAAGTACCAGAGTAAACTTGAGCTGTTTTACAGGTTTGGATTGGTGAAAGGAAGGCTACCTAACACAAAGCAGGAGTCATTCTTGAAAAGTATGTCTGCGGCTACAGTATGATAAATTAAATTATATTTGTTGCCTGTCTGCAGGTCTCTATGTATGAATATAAAAGGGATGGCCCTCAAGCAGTATCACTTAAAATAGCACATCCTTTTAGAGATTTGGCTGGATTTTAAAATTTTGTAGAACTGAAAGATTGGGAACAGCAGGGATACGGAGGCATATTCCTTCTCACTCTCCCAGTGCAAGTGTACAGTCCTACTTTACCTGCATAGTTGCATCTCTTGTTGTTTTCATCAGCCATTTTGTGGACTTATAATGGATGTTCTCCCTGAATATATTGCCAAAAAGGAGTGAGTTCAGGAGTATACTTTTACAGTTCAGTAGCCTGGAGCGTAACAGATCCCTCAAGAATCCTTAGAGAATGCAGCACTGTACGGAATTCATTCACTTATTTATTCATATGTCTACTTCCAGACTAAAACCTAACACCTATTCTGCTTCAACACACTACATTATAGTGTGAGAAAGTGTAAAAGAGATACATAAATAAGTGAAAAACTAGATTATAGCCCTTATGAAAAAAACCGAAACCATTATATATACTGTTACTTTTGAGCTTTACCACTCATTTGAAAGGTTGCTCTTCTGGCAACATAAATCCAAGAATGAGGGGTTTTTTGCAAGAACAGATTTAATGTTTCTTCTCAACAATTGTGAAATTGTGAAAATTTCACTCTTTGCAGATATGATAACTAGAGAAGTGATAGTGTGCCATAGTCCATGTGAGAGAGGCATCAAGATGCTGGAGAGGCTTTCTAAAAGCTGACAAGCATACTGAAGAAAGCTCACCCTAACCCTCTTTCTTATTCATGTTTTTTAAGATTCTGTTAAAGGCCATTTTCAAGGTTAAGCTTTGGGAGAGATTTATTCCAGGTTTTACATAAATATTCTTATGTAAATGTGTGTTAAATGTTTTAAAGCATAAAACATTGTCTTGTAGTATTATATGTAATTCTTAGTAGTTTGTGACTCAGAAGGAAATGTGATCAGGAAGTATTTCTACCAACATTTTAGACAATATGAAGAGGCAAAAAATTAGGATTTTTGACAAGGAGGGTTGGACTCTAAAGAAATGCCTGAGAAAGGTAGGGGAAAAAACCCAATGAAATAACAAGTTAATGAAAGCACCAGTTCAATTACACCCATCATTAAAATAATATTTTTCCTTCCTGCACTGTTAAAACTACAAATCTGTAGTCTTATGCAGTAATAGCTTAACTGGGCATTTCATGTGTTTCTACTTGAAACTGGCAGATGATTCCTGTATCTGCTGAACCACAGCATTCTTTTTATTCTTTTTTTTTTTTTTTTTTAAACACTTGTCTTTCTGCTGTTATAGTTCAGCATCTCAAATATGGGATGAGAGCTAGAACCATGAAATAGAGGTGGACACTTTCTTTTCAGTGAAAAAATACAAATTTTTTGGGAAAATTGGGCTTTTACTTTGGGCTGTAACTCTTAAGGGGCCCAAGTTAAATTCAGCCAAAGTTGGCTAGAAAGTGCACAAACAAAAACGTGTAAGCATTTGTAAAAGGAAAGGTTTCATTTCTCCAAACATACTAAACTAAAACATGCTACTAAAATTTATTTTGACTTCTTTAAAGCTGTGCAATTTTTCATTTTTAAGTAGCACTCAAGATTTTCCTCAACAGACTACAAACAGCAGGGAATACAAAAATAAAAATTTCAGTTTTCAAGTCAAATGAACATTAAGTTGATGAAAAATCTATCCCTTCATCTTATTTTGTTGAATTTTCCATATCCTTATCCGTAAATTTCCATTTCAGTTTAACTTTTCCAGTTTTTGTTCCAGCCATCAGTCTGAAGACTGTTACTGCAAGGTGCGAGTATGCAGCTTGCCATTTTCTGTGTGTGTCTCTGGGAAAATCACTTTCCTTACATCAGAATCACTGTGGTATTCTGAAGTAGAAACAATACTACATGCTTATTTTGCAGTGTTGCTAACTTTTAAACGAGGTTTGGGAATGAGTCTGTCTTTTCTCAGGATTTTTCATTGAAAGATCAGAAAGAATTATTTTGTCAGCAGATCAGATAGTTTCTCTGCAAGATCTGTTCGCTCATTGGCTTAAGATAAAACACTGGTAAGTACTATTTAGGCTGCAAAAGCCATCAATTGCTGTGTGAGTTCTGAGTTCAGCCTTTGCCAGGCTCAGCCTCAGTGATTTTGCTGACTTTTAAAGATTAGCCAAGTATTATTGATGGCACAGGGAAAGATTGACAAAATCTGTATCTTTCAAGCCAGGAGGCAGAAAGACAAAAATGAATTGTGGGACAGGTGTTTCCTGTTACAGTAGGGCTAACAGTGTAATTGTTATGAATGTAAGTGATTTCACATCAGTAAGGATTCAATGAATATGGATATCATTTATTTTTAGTTGGAGCCATCTGGTATAGCTATAAAATAAAGCTGGAAATAATGAGGAGGACAAGAAAGCTTTGGTTTTTAGAATCTTTATATTTTAAATTTAATTTAAGCCTGATGGATTTGCAGTTAGAACAGACATGTGGGTTAATGTTCATGAGTAGTATGCACTGCTGACTCTTCCTCTTTTTGTTAGCCTCCAAAATTAAGGAACAGGTTTCCACAACTGCTGAGAACCACATCTACTATCACATCAGTGTTATCTCTTGCTTACCTTGCAGAAATTGAAGTAAAGAAGAATGGTGTTATACTTTCTAACTATATGAAAATAGCCACACGCTCACGGGTAAACATACTACAATGTGCATGTCAGAAAGAGTTGAAGGAAGTCCTTCTCCATGGAGAACATGAAAGAAGTGGTGTATTTTCAGTTTGACAGAATACAAGCAATCATACAAAAATAGTAATACTGAAAAATTAATAGAACCTTGTATACAAACTATTCAGAACTAGCTTTGTCTCCTAGATTATGTGTAAGGAAGGATGTATTATTGGTTGTACAGAAAATATTGAAACTGTACAAAATTAACCCTTATTTAAGACTAGATTGTACCATTTTTGCTAGGCCATAGCAATTTACCTAGCAGAGGGACAGCAGAGTGCTCATCACTCTGGTATTGGCATTACCTGGCCTTGACTCCAGGTCATTCTCTCTCCTGTCCCAGTTAACAATTTTGTCTTTAAATAAAGTGGAACAGCATCAACAAGAAAAACTGAAAGCAGTTTGCAGAGAATCTCTTGGCATAGTTGTTGAGTAGTTCTATTAGTTGGCCTGAAGGCCAAGGCAGAATATATATTTAAATCTTGATTGCCTACATATCAAAGGTTACTCTCTAAACCATTGCTCCCATTCTTCACCCAAACAAGATTCCAGACCTAAAAAATCCCATTATTTCCCTCTTTAAGCAACCCCAGGAACCAAGCATCTGTTTCAGGCTTTCCTTCCTGGTTCTTTGGCAACTTCTTGCCTCTCTGTACTACCCATGGTTGGCAGTTTGGGCACTGAGAGCATAGTACAGCTGTTTTCAATTCCTTCTCTTGGCGCTGTAGACTACATCTATACTCATAAATTAAACATTCTCAGGACCATTCTCAGCACTGAGGCCAGCTGGAACAGAGCATCCTGCATCCATGCTATTACACTCCTTCCCCCTCCAACAAGGGTTACATCATCCAAACTGCCTAATAGGACTAGTCCTTGGCCTGCTGTGACTCCCAACTGTGCATGGCAATTGTCTGAGAGAGTCACAGCTGACCCAGAGCCAAAACTGCACCACAGAGTTTTAACAGCATAGATGATTATATTCCAACAGTCAGGAATGTTTCCTACATGATTTTAGCATAAATGCAGTTATATCATTCTTCACCAGAAATACATGGGAAATGCACGGAAAATCTTTCTTAGTCCTGTGTAAGTATGCTGAGATTTAATGCAGTATAGTAGGGAGTAGACTGTAAACATGGCATTCCCAAAATCCACTGACTTTTGAGAAATTTCTATTAAAACAAGTCTGACGAAGAGACAAGCTATTGGAAACAAGGAGTTATGTGTATGTTCAAAAGAGTCTTCTATTTATAGACATCCTGAAGTTGTATGTATGCATATATAAAACATTTTCCTGAAAGGCTCCATTTTCAAGTCTACCAGCAAAATTTACACTTGCATTTTTGCACCTGCAATTTATATTATGGTTGTGCATCTGAATATTTGTGACTGATGTGTTCATTGTTTGTGAAAATTATGTAGTTGAGACTTACAAGTACTAAATTTTAGTGTATTGTGCTCCCCTCAAGACTAAGAGTTTCTGTGATTCATTAGTTTCAGGTAGTTGTGCAATTTCACAGCTTGTGCACAAAAATGAAAAATATTAATTAGCAATTTTCTCATTGTTTGTTTAAGAAAAAACATTACAGACTAGAAATCTGCTCCCAGGTTTCCCTGTATTTACTCCAATGTGCAGTGGAAAATTTGCTGGTAGTGTTAGAAAGTATTGAAAAGATTAAATATAGATATCTAGCCTTGGGGAGTGTAAATTAGCATGTTTTTAATTGATTGCAATATTCAGGGAAACATTCCTCAAAGAAAATTAATTTTAGAACAGCATATTTTGACAAGCACATGTGCCAATTTAAAAATCTGTGATCAACTTAAAATAGGTTTTAAAGACAACAAAGAACTGTTTCTAATAGTCTAAGGAACTAACACTGTCTCAAAAAGCATGTTTTCTCTGGAATTGATTCACACAGTATGTAGAGATCCCCATAACCTTTCAACCTTTTTTTATAGAATTCCGAGGGGCAAATTTTAATCTCAGTTATACTGGTGTGAATAGAATAATTCCTTTGAAGATAGCAGAGTTACCATTAATATATAACAGTGTAATTGAGAACAGAATTGAGCATACAAAGCCCTGGTCTGAAAGAAAAAGTCAATTGGCTTCCAACTAGGAACAGTAAGGGACTGCTTGATAGGCAGGCTAATCAATGGCACCTCAAGCACCAAGTGGAATTTTTAAATACTCATTAATATTAGGTTGCTATTTCATTCTCTCTCCCTTTTGTATCTCAGAAGTTTCTTCTCTGATTGACACAAGTGGATTTCCAACCGTTTTTGCATGCTTACATGAATCTCACATACAGCACCTAGAGACAGAATGGTACAAATGGGCCAACTGTTGCTTGGCAAACCTGCTATCTTAGTTTGCTCTTCTTTAATAAAAAAAACCAAAAGAATTCCCTAGAATTTGTTAATTAACACGGAGGAACAGCTGTCATCTTTAAATTCTGAAGGAGTAAGGGCTTAAAATAGGTGAAGTAGTGCATATACTAAAGCAGCAGGAACTTTCCTGCAGTTTGCAGTTAAAGATGTATGTTCCCACGAATGCTATTTTGCTTGCTATTTCATGCTAAGCAAGGTGTCTTCCACCTGCTTTGTTGGCTTGTATGACTCTCAGCTGACCTTCCCTTGCCAAGTGCATGGAAGAAAGGAGGTGCTGTCTCACATTACTTGTCTTGATACTTAACAATGTAAGGAATTCTGTTTGCAGTCAAAAGAGTCAATATAACCTCCTGAAGGACTGAAGTGCAAGTCCCTGAGAAGTCCAAGAAATTAACCTATCCCTCCATCTTAGCCCTTGAAAGCTGTGAGATACGAGCATGAACTGTCAAAGACAAGCACAGAAACATCTCATAGTAAAATGGGGTCTTAATTATTTTAATTTAAATGGAATCTCATTTTATCTAGCAGCACAGCCTGAATGTTCACTCAAATACTGTGAAATGATTCAAATTTCTTCAATGTGCCTAAATGTGCTAAAAATTTCTCAGTATGATTTCACTCAGCGCAACTACTGTGTTTTCTGTTTTCCAAGTTGAAATAACTGGAGTTACCATAGATGATAGAGTTTATTATGTCTATATTGTAGAACAGCTGTATGAAGGATAAATCAACAAATACACTGTTCTTCATGTGCATGATCTCATAAAACTCCATTTCCAATTTTCCTACAGAATTAACAAGCAACAGATACATGTTGATTTACAAAAACAAATAAAGAGCATAGAGCTGAATAAATAATGTATACCAAGACAAGCATTTGCAGACTTCTTTCTTTTCTATTTTTAAACAGTGTCCATAAATAAATGAATTTTATCAATTTGCTCAGAAAATAAATATTATGTATTTGCTAGGAACTGGCAATGTGCCTGACATCAAAACACCAAAGACATCTTGTTCCTCATGAATATTCAGTCTTCATACATAGGAAATAGGATGCACTGCATAGTCAAAGGGGATGTATAGGGTTGGCTCAAGCAATCAAGGAAAAAGAAAGGGAAGGCCAGGGCAGGGTGGAGACTGGCAATAATGACCTTGGAAAGCTGTGCTTGTTATTCCTTGCATGGACAAGGAAACAGAAGTCCATGCATGGTAGGTGGGGTAGAATGACATCTGCTATACAAGAGGACTGCACACTTGAGATATTGGTTGCTTGGACTGTTAGAGATATTGCAAGTGCCAAGCCAGTCCCAATTTCTAGGAGCATCAAAAAAGAAGTCTGATACCCTTGGTTGTCTGACATCTGAGCACTTGTTTATTTTGCCTTATCTCTAAAGCTCTTCTTAGATTTAAATTAGAGTAATATTTTTGTAATGATCTGGTCAGTTTTGAACCTGAATTAAGTACAGTACTAAGCCCTGCACATGTGCACAGTTGGGACACTTCATAATAAACACATGTGACCTTCTTCTGCCGGGTTGTCACATATAATTTCCAAACCAGTATCCATACTAGTAGCAGTGGCTTGTGAACTGCAGTGAATATTATGTATGTGAAAAAATGATATGGCTACACACTTTCTGGATTCAAAACTAAATTATATCAAAATGGTTTGGGCCAGTGCAACACAAGCAAAAGACTGTAAAAATATACTCACCTAATTCAAAATGACACAGCTGGTTATGATAGAAGTGGGAGTAGTATTCATGCACTGACCAGAACTTAGATTAACTGCTAACTTTTTTTAACACAAGTGAGACAAATCATTGTTTCTTGAAAATTTCTGTGGTAAACATAACAAAAGATTTGAGAGCACAGCTGTAATGAAAAATCTAATCAGAAATTGTCAAAATGTTTGCAAGTAATTATTCACTACTCATCTTGATGCAGTCAATAGTCTTGTCAACTATTCAATTTTATCTGTTTTTTTTTTGTGTGTGTCTGTTTATTTTTTATTTTTAATGCAGTGGGATCAAAGACAATTTAGTAAGGTAAGAAGACAATAAAAGAGATCTTGACCCTGCTTCTCAAAACTGCATTTTATAAAAAGTAACAACCACCTTTCTGATTAATAAATTCTTATAGTAAATAATACATAAATTACATTTTGAGCTACAAAAGAACAATCTCTGTGCTCATTTGAAATTCAGAAAACACACAGATTATGCTTTCAGGTGGCAAAAGCTCCAGGGTTCCTTGGCTGTCTTTTGTGTTACACAGTCTTGTAGAGTGCTGACAGATGCTTATCAAACATTCATGTAAACACTGCTATCAAAGTTGTGCTTTCTGGTACTGGCTCCACACAAGAGGGTCAGCATGAAACATAATTAAAAGAAGGCCAAAGACAGAAATGTCATGCCACCAGCCTTTGCTATATCAGAGGATTCACATAGTTTGCTCTCCAGTAAAGAACAATAGTGTTAGGAAAAAAGAGAAAGATACAGAAATTAAGGATTAAGGGTGGAATTTTTGAAAGTGCTCACACATTTTAAAGCGTGTGTTCAAAACACAATTTAACCAAAGCTACGTACATACTCTTTTTCCACAACATCATCCAAAGTGTTTAAATAGAGAAACCTTTGCACTCCAATGCATGACTTTAGATATTGGTCATACTTTTAGATATGGGTCATACTTAATATTATTACACTAATTTTTATGGACAGTAATTCCTAAGTAACTTTTTTCTTCTGCATGCCAAAAGATAAGGAATGAAGAATAATGAAAGATATAACTCTTAAGGCACTAAATTCACATTCAAAGACCATTAAGATACTTATTGTTAGAAATAATGCTAGAGTGCATTTAATGCAAAATATACTTTTGAAATAGATACATGAAGTCTTTCCTTGACTTCTGCAAACTTTTGGATAAATTTGTTTTTTATTAGTTTCTGAGAATATGTGTAAGTAGAGTTCAGAATTAGGATTTGGATGGAAATAGAATAAAAAAACAATAGCAATGACTGTATATTGATTGTATCTTTTTCCTTTCTTCTTTCTTTATAAAATTTATGGTCTTCTAATACGTGAACTTTTATACAATAGTTCTATTTGTTTTGATCGTATGAGTCTTGCATGATAATATTCTGCATCTAAAATTTTAGAAAGGTACATAAAATACCACTTATTTTACTCAAACTGATCAGTCACTTCTGTAGCTATAGTTCTATCAATACTTATGGAAATGCAAAACAATTTTTAATTTTATACTTTTTATTCAAAAAGAGGAAAGGAATTGGACTCTGGTATGATCAGAAGCAAATAAATTGAAGATTAACATCACCTACAAACTTAAAAATGACACATATATGAATGTACTATCCATTTTCATACAGCATCAACATGAAAAATTGTTGTCGTGGCAGCAGATATGTAGTGAAAAAGCCAGGAAGAACCGATCATAAGATGAGCCACCTGCTTCAAAAGTATTGAGACAAACTAAAGAAAAAAATACACTCTAATCATCTGAGTTATTAGTCTGTCTTTCGTTTTACTTTATTGTTATTAATTTTTCTCTCTCTCTTTTTTTTTTTTTTTTTAATGTGGCAGTGAGAATTTGGGGGCTTAGGTTTTGAGTCATGACCTCACTCCATAAATGAATTGCCTATATGTGTGAACAGTAGCTATTGTACTAGTACCAACACATGAAAAAGACTTCAAAGATGAGCAACTTTGCAGTTATTCTTTTTACTTCCACCTCATAATAACATTGAAAACAACTTCTACTCTCCTAAATGGTGGAAATGTCGTATGTCACAGGCAAATGGCCCTCAGCAGCGGCAACGTGGAATACAACTATAGTTGTATATTTTTTCAAGTACTACTGTGCATCGTATCAGAAACATCCACTTTCATGTTGTTGCTTGGCTGCCTGCCATCTGCTGCTACATCTTCTGTAGTAACACAAATCCAACTTTACAAACACCTATAATAGTCTTCTTAGTCCTTCTCAGTCTGGCAGACTGATGCCAAGAGGAGAAAATAAATAACCGACCATCCAAGCTGCTTTAGAGGATGTCCAAATATGACATGTCATCTAATACTATAAAAACTGAGCCCAGTTACTGCTTCCATAGTGCTTTTAAGGAGGGGAAAGACTTCAGTGTTGAGCTCATAGATGGACTGACATCTGAATAAAAATATCTTTTTTTTTATATTTTGCATTTATATGGGACAACATAGTGCAATTAACACATAAATGTATTGAATATATTAACTTAGTGGTATTTAGTTCAAATCACTGCACATATTATTGCAATTAAAAACATCTAGAATTTAAAAAAAAGGCAGCTTTCAAATTGAAACATTTTAAAATTACATTTTTACATGTATAAGGACATCCTAAGGAAGGATAAGTATTTAATTGATGAAGTTTGCATGACTGAGCTGTTTAAGAGAAGCATCCAAACCAAAATAACAACAACTACATGTACAATAGAAGTTGTGAAATAAAAAAGTGGGATTGTATTGTTTACCATGATGCTCTTTCCACAGGGTTTATAATTTCAAAAGGTAGGATAAATGTATGGGCAATGAAGTGTGAAGGTTATAACACTGTTAAAATACTGAAAAAAATATTACTTTTTTGACTTTGAGTAAAATTGAGTCAGACACAAAGGAGATCATCACAACCTCAATATTTGTCAGCAGTCCTCACCCGTGGATTCGGGAGGTGGCTGTGCATAACTGATACATGTACCACATTGAGCTAACAGACAAAAAACAAGTCAGTACTTAGTCGTCTGTAAACACAGAAAAGAAGCAAAAATAGAGCTGCAAATAGTAGAAACAATAAGAATACTTCCTCATTCTCCTACTTCTCCTCTTCCTCCTTTTCCTTCTTTTCTTCATACTTGTGATTTAGTAATTACTCCTCGTGTTTATTTACAATTGATTCTTTTATATTGGAAAGCACTTGTTACCTACTAAAACTTACAGTTGTGAATTTATTCCTAGTTTAGGTCCTTTTCAGAAATGGAGGCAAGCCATAGAATAGTGTCTCTAATCGAAACAGCATAAATGTTCCCTCCTTTCTGACTAGGTCTTATGCCAAGCTGAAATCAGCTGAATTCTCACTTTAGTCCCATTATTTGTGATGTATGCATCAATCAGCTCTGCTCAGGATCCTAGCAAGGGTGAGCTGTTAAAAAGTCAATTCATTCTCCTTGATTTTTTCCTGGGGCGCTCTGCTGATCTTGCAAGAAAGAGTTTTCAAATACAGATAATTTTAATGAACACTTCTGTTTAATCAGATCTAGTCTGAAGCTGCTTGCTCAGTTACCATAGTTGACCACCGTGTAATTAGACACTAGGAACTTTAGTTGCCCCTTCTATAAATTTAACAGTACCTGATTTGGTAAACTAGATGAAACAGTCCCTTACTTAAGGACTGGGTTTGTCTTCCCATCAGGTTCTGAGCAGAATATTTACAATAGGTCAAAGATTTTGATTGTAGTGTATGTGGCACTTTCTGCTGTTTATACATGTTATTTTTTATATTGAAAGCAAAGAAGCTAGTACAGCCCATTTAGCAGAGTCTGTTGTTTCATCAGCTGTTGATGAGATTTATGCATCACAGTGGCAAAGCATTTTGATGTCATTGAATGCGAATCATTTACAGACAAGTCTAAATGTGAACAAAATAGAGATGACAAGATACAAGAAGACATATTGCTGTGTGAGTGCTCACCAATAATTATACATGAAAGTGCACTGTTGGTAATGGCTTATGCAAAGTGGTACAGCCTCTCATGAACTGAGCAAGTATATATGCTGACATTAGTAAAACTGCTGCACTGATTTACTTCTTTCTATACAGATCATTCCAAAAACATTTTTCTCATATCTTTTTTTTTTTTTTCTGGTAAAATAGCATCTCATTACCCATATACATTGTATTGATTAGCAAGTGCAGCTGTTTCCTATGTACGTTTTACACTTAACCTCCAAGAAGGCTACCATTTTAATGGAACTCATTGTGAGAGGAAAATATTCATTTTTCAAGCAAGACAACATTGTTAAAAAACTTAAATCAGAAAAATGACTACGTGAAGCTGATCCTTTCTTGTGATGCTGGTAACAGCCCCAAGTGATCTTTGTCTTGTTTAATAGCAGTGCTCATTTATTCTACTGAGATAGATAAATGAGTTCCACCAGGCTTTGAGAATTTTAGTCAAGACCCCAAAAATAGGGGTCCTCTTTGTTCTGTGTATGTATAAAAGGCCTGATCAAAAGGACAGGAAACTAGTGGGAGCCTTTCCTACTAATCTCTGTGTATCCCATGGCTCTTAAAATATGGGATTGTCAGCTCTTCAGTCACAAATTTTCTTCTCTGTATATCACTGTGGAGTGTGCTGCATTGCTGATACTTGTCTTGTGATTACTAGCAAGAAGCTTTCCAGGTTGGTTAAGGAGACTTTTGCTACAGCTGACATAGCACATATTTCTGTTTATAAAGTATATTACATGGATTTTCAGTCTTCTGTTGTAACCTTCAACCTCCATTTGCTTCGAATCACAGCTTCACCAATCGTTGGCATCTTTCAGGAAGCCAAAATTCCAATGTTGTTCTGAAATTTTGACATGAATTTTGATATGTCAAGGGAATTGACAAATGGGGGAGTAGTAAGTGAGTGGAAGAGGACCACTATTTTTACCTATTATTTTTGATGTACACAGAGCTTGAAGGGTATTAAAAAAAAAGAACAAGCGAGGAAAGGAGTACAAAAGCTTCTCAAACAAAAAATGGAGGTGTCTCTTATGGCTGTGACTTAAAGAATCAATCTGCTTATTTTTATCAAGAAGATTGCAAAATGACTTAATTACAGTATATAACTAGAGTCATATGAGTGGCTGCCTAGTAAACAGCTCTTAAACCTGGTAGAGAAATGCAATACAAGAATCAGTTACTGGAAACTGAAATCAGAGAAATTAAAAGCATATTAGGCAGGCCTGTATGTTTCTTAAAAAGGGAGAATGACTAACCACTGGAGCAAGCTACCAAGAGAGGTGTCAACTTCTTCCTTTCTTGCTAAGTTCCTGGTTAAACCCAGTTTCCTACCTGGGAGACACAGTTTATTCAAAAAGTGACAATGATTTAGTCAAACTTTTGTCATTGAGTTCAATGGTAGTGAGTTCAATCAATAAGGGGATAAAATGTAATGTAGTGAGACAGAGTTAATGGTGTTTTCTGTCTTTAAAGTCTATTAAACTGTGCATAACTAGAGCTACTTTGGAATGCGTGCCATAATTACTATAAGTACTACTGTACACTTTAACCATCCTGTAAATTCCATTAGATATTCCTATTCAATTTTCAGTGAAGACTGTCAGCCAGATTCCAAGTGTATATGCTCTTGAGAAGGAAAAGATTATTTTCGGTTGTAGATAGCACTAGGTTGAAGAAAGGGATCCTCTGATGGGTTACTTCAAAGATGTATGTTAGGAGATTCTGATGATAAGTAAAACTTGTTTATCTAACATGACATTAAGGACACATATATACTGAGAATATATAGTGATAGAGTTTTCTTGCCCAGAAATGCCAGATATTTGAACAATCAATATTCTTTGGCCTAGCATATAAAGCTCTGGAATGACCTACTGGGAGATAACTTGCATGACAGCCAGCAATCTGTCACCAAGCTACAAGGGTGACTTTGTGTAATCATTCGTAACACTGTGTGCTTAATTTCAGCCTATTTTTTTTACTGTTGGGTTTTTTCTTATCCTCCAATAAGAGAGAGCTGAAGAGTTTCAAAGCTAAATCCTAGAAATATAAAAATAAAATGAAATGTTACAGGAAATAAATGCACCACAGCTATGAATTATTGTTTTGTTTCAGCTTAGTCTTCCTTCCCGTTTGATAGCTTCTAAGAACAAAACTTACAGGTTTAAAGAGCTCTGTCACTGACATCTTCTACTGTACAAGGTACAGAGCCACTACAGCTGTTCTTTTTCCCATTTAATGCACAGCAAACATATTTATATCTTATATTCCTTTATTTATTTGATAAGAGTGTGACCATTTCAACCCAACTGTTTGCAATTATTTTCTCTGTCCTGGTATGGGACATAGCAGTGTAAAACTGGACATTAAAGTATAATCATCAACATCTGCCTCTGCCAGTGAATTATTGGACCTAGTTAATTACTTGACATCAATATATTTGAAGTAAATTGATTGGTTCTGTCCTATCAAATGTGCATGGAGTCATTAGCACACAAAACCAGGCAGAATGGAGAGCTTTGTTTTGTGTGTGTGTATGTAACAGTGGGATTTTCATCCATTATGAAGTCTGCTGTGTATTTGAATATGTGCCATCATGGCTGCCTGTATCACAACTACCAAAATGAAATATTCCTCACGGAGGATTTTAAGTGAAACATTATTCTTTCACTTTTATAGTATTAGCTAGTTGTTTTATGTTGATGATATAATGCTCTACAGCAGCATATCTCTGTAGCATCCTCCATATAATGTGGTACATTTTTATGTAATGTATATGAAATAGGTTTATATTTTATTTCTGCTCTCTGCATGTTATGCTATTTAAGTCTGGCTATACTCTTCAATAGCATCTGTAAAGGAACTGAATATCGTCTATCTTGACCTGTATTGTGGAGATTCTTTTATGTTGCAGGAATGTAATTCTTTCAAAGAGACTATCCAGTAATTTGTGACTGGATACCACTATGCACTTTTCTAAAAGACTTGCAGGGCTGAGAGAAATTTATTATGTCATTATGGGGAAATGTAACTGTTAGGCTGACTACTCCTGAAAGAGAGTGCTCCTGCCTTTCAGCTGAGGAGAAAGCTTTGCAAGTTCAAACTTGCAACAAGACTGTACACCTCACATTTGGTCCTGTCTGAACCGTGAACTAGAGAGCTTCCCATTCAGTAGCTTTTTTTCACTTTATTTATTTTAAGTGTCTGAATGGCACCTAGTAGATGGAAAGTATCTGCTCTTGAGTTGGGACTGGTATATTTTCTCTAAGAAGATACTATAATGCGGGAAAGTGAGACAGCTGAGGCGATAAGTCTTTTCCATCTTTAGCTACCGGTATCATTCTGAGATACAATAATGACTATTTCACCTGTGCCTTTCAACTTTCGCAGCTCTGGAGAAAAGTTAAAATGTTCAGAAATGCCTTTCACTTTAGATGAAAAATACATAATTTGGGTGTTGTAGTCATCCAGGAGAACCAAGACAAGATGGGGAAGCCAGGAATAGGTTTGATTGCTGGGGGCCACTTCTGGTCTGATTGCCGGTAGTGGTCTAGCTGCCCAGCAGAGCAGACTGCAAGACTGCATGATATGACAACCTGCTGAATAAAGTCTGTTAAAAAGCAGGGTATACGTGTTCACCTGGCAGGACAGCTGCACTAATGCTCATTCTATGATCACTTTTAGGAAGCTAGCTCAGAAGTCTCTACATAAGTCTATACCACATACACATATCCTGAGAGCAGTAAGGTGTATATATAATGACATAGATACATAGATTTAAGTATAAATATTTCAAACATGATCTACGTTGTAATATGCTTTGGGGATGTTTTGATTGAAAGTCATTCAACTGTCAGATGTCCATTAACAAAAATAAACTCCTTTCCATTTAAGGATTAATTTCAATATATATTCCAGTATCAACTTCCCATTTTGATATCTCTGAAAAGAAAAATTCCATTAGATGATTTGTTCAAGCTCACATAGAAAATCAATTAAAATGCTTGTGATATAGATGCAAGATGGCATATTTACTTTTTTGTTCTTTATTCCAAGAGAAATAATCTTTCTAGTAACTGTTATGTTAAAAGTTGAAATCACTGACCATATTGGTAAAAGTTTTACAATTTGTTGTTGCTGGGCTCATGTTTTCACCCAAATGTATTTTGCCCAAATATGTACATAAATATTATTAGCTTTACTTTATCTGATTAAAAACATACATCTTCTAGTTTTGTAATTCCATATGTGAAAGTAATCTTCAGGTGTGTTTGGCATATAAATTATGAGAAGTTATTACCACAGGAATCCCTACTGGGACTAAGAAATACAGCATATGCTCAAAGTAAAGTACAGATTCATATGTTGGAATATACATTAAAAATAATAGTATATAAATATAAAGTATTATTAAGAGTATGTAAATACACTATTAATAATAGTATAGAATTGAATTATCATTTTTTCAGCATGTATATCAATATAATAAAGAGATATTTCTTCCCAAGTGGTATATTCTAACATGTTGAGAAGCAAAATGAGGAAAATGCATTTCATCACAACATTGCACCTGAGTCCTGACCCTTATTCTCCTCATTCTTCATCTGCACTAATTCTTTCAAACTCACAATTCTGGTAAGGACTCAAGAAGATACTGACTTTTCCTTTTTTTTTCTCAGAAGAATAAATATACATTATAGATTAAAGCTTTCTAAACTGAGATAATCAAAATCCATAGATGCAACAGCCGAGTAACAGAAAAATCAATTTGGAGTTACAGTATTGTTTAGTGTTTATTAGAATGTTTGTTTACTCTTCAGTAGTGACTGTAATCTAAACAAAAAGCCTTTATGTAGATGTTTGTTCAAAACAGCCATTGGCACAGGTGTAATTGAGGATATATAAATTTAAGTTTATTCATTTGCCTATAAAATGTTTGTTTGACTGAAATATATATTTAATATACTTTATAAACCACATACAGATATGAATGTTAGTTTTGAAAAGAAAGTTCATAAGTCAAAGCAGGATCAATAGGACACTTCAGGCATTCATTTTATTGAAACATCACATATTGATTGAAATTTTACCATGCATCAATTTAGAGAGAATTGAGCCAGATCCTCAGTCTGCATAAACAAGGGACAGCATTCACTTACCACTTTTGAAACTTTTGGAAACTTTTGTAGAAGAACTAGGCTGTATTAGGGACAATCCCTAATGAAACTGTTTAAATCTTCTTAAAAATTTACATTTGAATCTACATTTGCAAGCTATATTTACTGTGTGGTTATTCACCCTATTCTTATGCTGTTGATTGAATTGAAAGTTACATTTTTGGCTTGAACATCGAACATAACTTTTAATTTTAGCTGAAACACATCAACTATTTTTTGGAAATAGAAAATAATTTGTTCATCTTTAGGAAACAAATCTTATAATTTGGATGAAGAAACCTAGTGTTTTCATACTTTAAGCAGAGACTTGGAATTAGGGAGCTGGAGAAATAGAAGAGAGGATCAACATGAGGTCAGAGAGCTACATTGTTATCTCTGGGAAAGACACCTGCCTTTGGATGACTTACAAACTCCTGAAAAAATGTTGTTTGCACATGCTAATTATGGGCTTGTGTGTGTCTGCCAATGTGTTCTCTGAAGATGCCATCTGCCTTGAGCATGTGGCAGCACAAGGAGGTTCTTTGTGGATTCCAGGGTCCACTGAGGTTATGGGCACACAAACCACAAACAAGAAGGCTCCCTTCTGAGCATGTAACAATGTACTTGCTGTTTCCCAGTGACAGTGGTAGAAGAAGATGTAACATATGCAAAAATCAAAATGTATGTACATCTGGGTATAAAGCATTAAGAGGTAAATGTTTTTCTAACTCAAAAAAGTTTTCATGTAGGAAAACAAATTTATGAAATTGACGACAGCTACCCAATTCAGCACATTGTAAGGACATTTCTCTTTTTACTATTGTGCCATACAATCCTGATCAAGAAGTCACTAAGGTCTAGTGGAGCATTTTAATTGATGTCTCACATCAAATTATAAGCTAGAAGAAAATAAATGAATATAGTAAATTTCATGTTGCCTTTTTTTTGATTTATAAGAACAACAGATTGCTAACCTAGTCAGAAAATTATACGTATCTTTTAGACAAAAAAAAAATATTTAAAGAAATGAATTAATATGTTCAGTAAATATTGTGATCTAAGATATCTTATTTATTTTAGAATTGTACCTTTCACATTATTTGCTTTTTATTGCTGTTTTGCTTCTTGTAGTAAATGTCAACAATGTACAACCTGCAGTAATTATTAGGGAAAGTGATAGCATGTTTGCTCGCAGTGGAAATGCCAGAAGTACTGCATCTTCTAATTTATTTCCCTCCTCAGCTAAATGCTATTATTTTAGTGAGACATGTTGGCACTTTCATGGGCTGGGAGTTTACACAGCTAGGATGAATTCCATCAGTTCCATGGTGATGAAAAATAGTGCTGTGAGAAAAAAAAATATGAAGAGGAAAGAAGCACAAAGAAATTAAAAAACTTGCCTAAGGTCACACAGGAAACTTCTAACAAAGGTATGAAACAAAGATGAGTCTTCTGAAAACTATATGGATCACCTTAACTAGAAATCTGCCTTTCTTCTGCAGCAGGATACTGCAGGTTTCTGTTTGTGTTTCCTCAAAATAATTGTTCCATATAATTTGTGAAATCTGTCATGGAAATGGGTTCATTCTGAGTTATTTTAGAATACTGTGATGCCCCTCTTTTTGTGTTAGCTCTCTAATGAGAACAAAAATGAGCACAAAATACTATCTGTTAAAGCAGTGAAGTTGCACCAAACATGCCCAGTTTTGGGATTTGAATGGCTACCTAGAATACTGGTATGAACCCGCTTTCTCTGAACATATGCCAGAAACTGGAAAGTATACAAAATTAATTCTAATTATAGTCAGCCTCTTATGAATGGATGTTTACCTGCCTGGAAAATCCTTCAAGAATAATGGAATATTAATTGGCTTTTGGTAAAAAATTCTGGTCAATTTTTATGTACAGAATGTATCACATTGATTATACTGTTCCACAATAAAAATAACATTCTCAAAGAGTTATTTTATTATACTGTTACAGTAATCCATGTTATTACAACTTCAAAAGAAATAAAAATGTCTATCAAAGAAATGTATACCTTGAATTTCAAAATCTTGGCACCTGCTGCTAAATCTTCACAGTATCTTTTTCTGGACCAAAAATTCAAAACAATGTTTGACTTGATGGAAAAGAGAGCATTTAGGTGATCAAGTTACATTTAAAATTCCCAGATCCCATCTTTTCTTCCTGTAGTGGTCAGCAACCACTGATCAGCCCGATATCATGCAACATATTCAACTCAAATATGAAATAATGATATTCCCTGTACTGCACATCCCTTCTCTCTTCAGGTTGTATATACTGTCTGTTTTATCTCCCATATTGTAAAGTCAGGTCTGGTTTTGCTTAAATTTTTTTGTTGCTTTCTAGTCCAACTACAAAAAGTTGGTATCCTTTTCCAAGAGCCTCAACTTCCCTTACTTTGCTGTAGCTGGTAGTTCAGTTCTGTTATCAACAGGTTTTCTTGATTTTAAGGCAGTACTGTGTCCCTTATCTCATTTCCATATTCCCTTCTACTCATCTTCTCAGAGTTCCACCTGCCCACAACTACCTTTGTTTTGTAATTTTCTTTACATTTTTGGGGTTTTTTAAATTTATTTAGCTGAATAGTACTTCAGCATCTACTATGCTCCCATGTTTCCATCAATAACCCTTCTTGCAAAATGCATAGAGATACAAGATTTCTCATTTTTTAAGGTCCATGAAAATGAGTAGAAAGATCTACATTAATTTTAAAAGGCTTTGGGTTGAGCCCATACTAATATTACATGTTCAAAAATATGTTGCCTGGTGATAATTGAAGCTGAGACTTCACAGCTGTGAAGGAGCTAGCTACTGTTTTGCATACAAGCCTTGCTCAGCACTTCAAAAGATCAGGGCTTTACTCTTAGTGGTTGCATGTATCTCCTCCGAAACACATATCTGACATAGCAACAGGTATTTCTAGAGTTTTGGTTTTGCTTTTGGTTTCAGTTTTTCTGTTTTAAGTGTTTTCAATGTGAGTTCAGTACATTCTTATTTGTGAACATTCTGGAAGAAGTAGATACAAGTATTAATGATATCATAGTTGTCATTTAGAGATCATTTGGAGACCTGCAGAGTCATTCTTAATCACAGTCACACAAACCAAGACAAAAAGGCAAAAATTCATCATTAGACATTTTAATCAGATGAAAATTAATTTTCATGTTATCAGCATTTTCTTTGAATAACTTTATTATTTTTGAGCAAGGATAAATGAAGCACAGCTAATAAAAATCTTATTAAACTTTTCAGTTTGAACTATCCAATTAATTTAAGCATCAAATGTCTAAATAGGTTAAAGTGTATGAATATGTCTTTTTCTCTGACCATTGAAGTGTTCTGATTACTCCTCATACCCTTCTAAATGGCAGCTGATATCATCCTTTTTCTTTCTTTCTATTATGATTGCCGTAGGAAAATGAAGCAAGTCAGGAGAAAAGAAAAGCTGAATAGAAAGCTGAAAAAGAATTGAGACAAGGATAAAGGACAGTTATTAAATTTGTGAACTCTATCAGGGGACAAGAAAATAAACTGTGTGACTGACTAGAAGTGTATTGGAGTATGACATTTCATTTTTATGCAGGTCTTAGTGTGATAAAGGTAACACATTGAAGAACACAGCGATTCCACAAAAGCAGTTAGCACATTCATTGACTATCAAGATGGCTAAAGTGCTTCTCTTTTGTCGCTATCTCATGTTTTTATATGGGGCAATATAGTTCAGGGGCTCATGACTGAACATCAGACTCTCTGCTTCTATAGCAAGTTTATTACAGGTTTCCTTTTTATTCCACACAGGAACATAATCTCTAACTGACATTTCTTCTCCTTACAGTTTATAGGGCTGTATTCATTTAGGAGTTTTCAGACTATATGTACCCAAGCCAAACAAAATCAATAGAAATGCAAAAAGGAATGAGTTGTAAGCTTATCATTAGGGGAACATTGAATATGTGCTGAAATAGAGAGCAAAGGGCTAAAATGAAATGCATTTGAGTATGAAGAGATTGCAGAATTGATTGCAAAGTTAGAAACTATTTTAGGACACAGTCAAACACTAAAATCATCTCCTTGCTAAAGAAAGAATAAGACAGAAAGGAATAAGATTACTGGTCAGACAGGAGTATAGCAATATACAGGCTTGAAGTCCTGACAGCCCTCGTTTGAGCTTGGGTAATCCAGTCTGTGTGCTGTAAAACCAGATTCCTAAATTCGGCAAGCCCTTAATAGAATTAGGCTTCCCAATGTTGCTTTTGATTTAGAGCATGGGAAAACTAGTGCAGCAACCACTGAATTGTCTGCCAGATTGTGAAAACGGGTTTTGTTTAATATGCATGAATGGGTATCTTTCTGTGAAGAATAACTTTGTCCTCTATTTTGCTAAAACTTTTGCTAGTAGTAATTGCATCAAAATACATAATGTTTGGTCAAAATTTACTTACGTGTGGAGAAATACCAAATGATATCACATGCAGTTTGATATTTTTAGCAGACTTTCTACAACAACCACAAAAGGTTTATTCCTATAGTTCTGAGTAGATCTAAGGGTGAAAGTAAAATGTCTATATTGTTCCTCGCTACGTTCTAAAAGCAACATAGTTCAAACTTCAAATATACCTACATAGGATGCACCTATGTTGCTGACTAGTACCATACAAAGAAGAAGGTAGGAAAATTTCACTTTCCATTATGGTTATGGGACTATATATTCACCCATCATCTTTGAAAGCAATGAAATCTGCACTAACTGTAAATACACGCTGTACTTAGCTGGCAATTCAAAGTAGATTTCTGTACAGACTTCCCAGGCTGTTTTGCTGTCATTGCTACATTGCATTGTCGTTTTTCTATATTGCAAGTGGTGATCTCTAGATGGAGCACTAATGCACGATTTCAGTCTTGCCTTAGCCATGATGAAAACCTTAAAGAGAGCACAGCAGTATTCTGTAGTGCACAGCAAACAAATCCAGGTACAGCAACAAAGCACATCTACACCTAAAAAGAGCCATTCCCAAGTACTAAATCAGCCGTGTAGATGCACAGACTACATCAAGGGAATTCCCTTCCCTTCCCTTCCCCTTCCCCTTCCCTTCCCCTTCCCTTCCCCTTCCCTTGGAACTCTGCTTCTCAGTGAGTGGAAGATTCTGGCTACTTCATTATCGACTAATTTAGCTATCAGGCTCAATCCAGCTTCTTCTCTGATCCAAATCCATACACGTGTATCAGATGATTACTTCCAAGCTTCCTTTCAGAGCAAATTACCTAGTTCCCATTTAGAGAAGTCTGTTTTGGTGGAAGTTCTCTCTAGGGAACATTCTTGGTAGAATGGCTTAATCAGAAACATTTGACTTTCTTAACTCTCCATAATCTTTCATGTTCATCCGTTATATCTTTCGTGTTCATCCATCATCTTATAAAAATGTGTAGACGTGGCTCTTCAGGGCATGCTCTAGAGGCCAAGATTATTGGTTTGTGCTGGGGTGCTGTGTGTGGGGTTGTGAGTGTGGGGTTTAGTTGGTGGGTGGTTTTTTTTGTTTGTTTGTTTGTTTCTGTGTGGGGTTTTTTTGTTGTTTGTTGTTTTTGTGGGTTTTTTTTTGTTGTTGTTGTTTTTTTTTTTTTTTTTAGTGTGGTTGGACTCAATGATCTCAAAGGTCCCTTCCAACCACTAAGATTCTGTGATTCTGTGAAAATTAGGGTCCCCCATTCCATCAAGTGACAGCTTACTATTAATTACTTATGACATCATTGGAAAAAAATGTACAGTAAAAAATAGGTTTTAAGCTCATAGGAACACCACAAGGAATTTGGAAGAGAACTTGACAAAGTTTACAGAATATAAAGAAAGCCTGCACAGTCTAATGGAGTCTAGCCTTGGGTTATATGGACATCAGCCTTTAGACACCATGTGGCCTGGGGACCAGTGGATGCTCTCAGAGTTAGTCTTAGCCTTCAACATGATCTAAGAGGAAATACCTTGATACTTCCTTCACAATTTATAATCTGTAGAAAATAAGTAACAATACCATGACGTGGCATTTTTTTAACAAAGATTGTTTAAACAAAAAATACGTACATAAGTGCCACTGTTTTATTAGGTTTTACCTCAAACCGGACAGTAGCTTACTTGATTTCATTGATATTTCTTTACTTAAATACACTTTATACTCAGACTTCTATTCTTTGTTATTTTTGTTAAGCTTTTCAACCCAGCTTAAAACTGTCACAGATTAATAACCTTTTTCATTTGTACTGCATCCCAGTACATGCAGTGGATTCTTTTCTTCTGTCTCATTGCATGGTCTTACTCAGACTCTCAGAGTTCAACCTGACTCACAACTTTTTTTTTTTTTTTTTTTTTTACCTTCTTACTCCATTTATTTCTAGGGTCAATTGGCATTGACAGTCCAATCCATTTCAAGCTTACTTTGCTGACTCATTAAACTATACACAAAAAAATATATGTTTCTCTGAGGTTCTTCTTTCAACTACAATTAATTAGTTAATTTATTTTTTTTCCCCACTAGGATGAAGTTGATAGCACTCTGTAGTGTCCCAGAGCAAAAGGTGCAGCATGTGACTCAGGAACATACGCATGTTTTATCCTATCATACCATGTTTGGAAAAAACAAATCAATACATAGAGGAATTTAATCACTCAGATGACCTTCTTACCTGAGCAGGGGTGTAAAATGAGTGGCTTGGATTCATTAGTATTAACAACAAACAGGAACACATCATTACAGTCTATTAAATAACCTCTGTATTGAACCTAGCAATCTACATTTGGCCTCATACCTTGACTATGACGTGTCATAAGAATGAGAACTCTTCTACTTTCCTGACAACCTATTTCTGTGGTAGCTTGTACCATTATTTTAATTTATATACCTTTTTATCTATATCTCCCCATTTCCTGAACTGTTGCATAAACTGTTACACTACAGCATATGGCTGAAAAATTCTTATGTTTTTATTTTTGTTTTGCAGTGCTTATAGATTATTTGAAAGAAGTCTAATTCCAGAAAAAAGGTCTTGCATATTTAGAAGATATTAAGGTCCATGGTTATGCTATTTGCCTTTTTCTGTTTTGGAGGTGATATCCATCACAGTGGGGAAGGTGCTTAAGTCTCCACATAGAACATCAACAGAAATGTGTGTGTAGCAGGATTCAAAATAACTCATTCATCTCATCTCAATGCTACATGTATGTGATACCACTTGTCATCCATTGAAATAGATATAAGAAATCACTTTTCTTTCTTTAGTTTAGTTAGAATCCTATAAAATGTACACATAAAAATCATAGATAGAACTATGTGACAGATGCTGACTACAGAAGACATTATGTATGTTAAGTAGAACAGGTTACCTGTTTACCATCTTATCTTAATGAAAGAAAGAATTACATTCTAAAATCTCAGCATTTCACACAAAAATGGAAATCTACATTTGCACAGGCTATACTATAGTGTTTTTCTATACCTGAAAATTATCTACATGGAAACAGAGGCAAATGGTCTGGATGAGATATGCTCACAATAGGAGTGACTGTTGGACACGTAGCTAAAAGTTTGAGAGAACCTGAGCTTCAGTGCCTAACTTAAGTTTAATAGCCAAGCAGTTGTTAAAATAATCTTCCACAGTGGATAAAACCATGGATGGAGCAATTTGGTACTTCTATGACTTATGTGGTGAGGTGAATCAGACACTGACTGATGCTCTATGTAGGGTATCACGTTATTCCTTCATTTTTAATTTTAATACACTTTAGTGTACTTTACAGTGCTAATTAGTAATGGCTGAAAGATAAACATGTTCTCAAAGAATAGCAGTCTTAGGGAAAATTAGTAAAGAAAAACAAAGCTCTGAGAAAGAGAGGGAGAGAGACATGAATTCCATGCTTGAAGACTATAACAATAAGATACAGAAAAAAGACCTAAACAGAACCATTTTTTCTTATTTCCCTCTCCTTCTTTCTTTAAAAAAAAAAAAGAATTAAAGCAATTACTTAAGGAAACTAAGATGATACGAAGCAATAATTTGTTGCAAATTCTGTGTTTGAAATGTTGAAGATCAAAACAAAATTGATTTCATTTTGGAGGATTTGGGTTTTGCAGTGTAAAGAAGAAGAAGGATGAATCACAGCAGGAGAGGGAGAGGGAGAAGGAGACAACAAACACATAAAAGTAGCTTCTTTCAAAATAGAGCTTGATCAATAGATTATGTGAAGTGGTTATCTGCTCTAGCACTAGCAAGGGAATGGTCTCAATGACCAACAAAGTCCCTTTATGATCTAATGTTCTACGGTATCTATCATTTTAAGTTTCTTCAGGGATCACTCCAGTTTCAAGATGATAGCTGTAATTGAACCCTACGGTGGTAAATACGTTCACTACAACAGAAGATAGTAACTCCTTATGGAAGCCAAGTTATTCCCAGAGCACTCATGTTGTAAATTTGCATCCCAGATGATTGATTCTGTTGCATAATTAGGGTGATGATATGATTATTTGTCTTTTTGTTTTTTTGACTTTTATTTGCCCAGCTACTATCCAAAGCTCTGTTAGCTTTTTACTAACTGCAACATACAGGAGAATGTTTCAGTCATGGGCCCAAACTTTAATAACGTTGCTCTGTCTGACCTCGTAAATAAACCAAGGTCATGCTCTGTATCAGGGTACACTTTACAGCTTTTCAAGCTGTTTCATGAATGTGAACTCTACATGGATAGGGGCTGATGCAACTTAAAAACTTGAGAAGTAGCAATCTGAAGCATTTGTCTTACTTGGAGCTAAGCAAACTGCCTTCCTGACATCCTCATCCTAGAGAGTCCACCTCATTGCTGTCTGGAACTGAACATGAAACCCTTCCTGTCATCCTCAGGTTGTTATGTAGAATCTGCAGCTCAGGTAGTTAAAATTTTTATGTTGAGAATGAGTGGAAAGAAGCATAGAGGAGACATAGCCCAGCAGAACACCTTTTCTCTAAGAGTGAAACAGAAGTGAAAATAGAAATCTTTTACTACAATAGAAACAGTGCGTCCTCAGGGAAACACAAAATGCTGATGAACTGTTTTCTTACTGTTAGCTTAAATTGCAATAAGAGTTTGAATCATCCTAAGTGTGCTTTTCATTTCAGATCACTGCTACTTTACTACAAATCCGCTACCTTTTGTAGGAGTGAACTTTCATAAAGGAACATACATTAATGTCAAAGTTGAGTAACACATATGACTTGTATATTTGCCCTTGATGTTATATTGGAGATAATTTGGCCTCATCAGTTTTATTTTTTTCCTTATTTTATTAATATTCTATCATTTTCTCTTTTTAGTTTATAGTAAAAATTAGTATAGTCATTGGCCAGTGACACTAATATTGTTAAAGATGTTATAGATACAAAAATCATAAAGTGAAGAAGAAACTGTTTGAATTACCTTCTCTGTTTCTGGACTTAGATGATTTGAGATTTGCTTGGCAATTCACTGCTCTATTAAACATGCTGCAGTAGAGATGAGATTAAAAAAAATCTTATGGGACCCTGATGAAAATCTTCTTTTATAAAGCAGTCTTATTATCTTCAGGGAATCAGGAGGTAAACACTGAAAAGCAGCTCTGCAAGCAGTTTCAGCTAGACTTACAGAGAATCAATTTTTTTGTTGCCTTTGTGATGTACATAGCTAACATCTTAGAAAGGAAGACAGATTCATAGATATATCCTAGTTGTTTTCAATCTTTTTGTAAAGCTCTGTATGGATAGTTTGAGTTGAAAGGTTGAGATGGTGAAATTCCTTCTTGGCCTGAAAACAAAGATTTTTCCACACTTGAGCTATAATTATATCACCAGACAACAAAAATATAAACAGGATGAATTTCACTTACTGATTAAAGAGTGTAATTTTAGACTGGTGTCCTGGTTTGAGGTAACCAAGATACTGCAAATATCATCTCAGAGGTTACAAAATAAACTATTTTTCAGCTGTTCTCTGGATAGAATTTAAACTGCTTTTAAAATGAGCAGGATAAATAAGCAGTCATCCAGAAATTTTTCTACCCTTCAAGTTTCAAACGGCCTTTCTACTAAAATGTTGTAGTGAATATCGGGGGGGGGAGGGTGTTGCTTCTTGACTGGAAATTATCAAAGAGGCTACATTTAGGTACAAGAGAAATGAAGCAATCCATGGTTTCTTGAGTATCATCCACATTTGAGAGGGGAAGGATCATTTTAGATATATGAGAAGGAAAAGCACATTTGGAAACAAAGACAGAAAAATGAAATTCCAAAATGTAACCAACCAGAATAGTTTTAGTAGGCAACAATAGTTTATGAGTTTCTCATGACTGTGGATCTTTTGAGAAAGCCTTAGTAATACTGAAAAGAAAGTTTATTCTTGTATTTGCAGTGTCAAGACCAGTCTGCCAGTAATTTTTCTGAGAATCCTAGGTACAAATTTCAGTGCATCATCTAGTCAACTAACTCACTTTATTCATTGCCTTCCCCTATTCTCTTGCCATTAGATATGTCAGTAAAATTCAGCAATGAAAACTTTGCCTGAATTGACAGATTAAATAAATTTCATCTACAAGTTGTCAGCTATCTCTGGCATTCACTTTGTTCTTTATAAGTCATCCCATACATATATTGAATTTTAATGCTTTCTTAAAATTTTTGTGATTTTTTTACCAGAGAGAAAATGTTAAGGATAAAAAGATCTGATCCTGAAATATAAAATAAAATATAAAGTTATAATACCTATAAAAAGTGGTCTTTGATGTTAAATAAATAAATTGATTATTAATTGATAAATTGAAGATTTTTTTCCTATAGTTTTTATTTTTAAAGTTTTCTTACTTTAGGGTTAGAGAGCAACCCAAAACTTTGGAAAATATTTATAATATTCAAATAAAAAAAAAAAAAGAATATGTGTTCTAAAAGATATATCATTTAATATAATATATGAACATTTTTTGGAGATTAACAAAACCACATTTTTTTTGTTATAGATGACAGATAAATGATACTGACTTTTTCCCCTCCAAAATAAATACCTCTATGAAGTTCAGACAAACAATAACACTGGTTTACTAGATATAAACTATAGGATTGAACCGTGAGATGATCAATGGTCTGATTGATAGTTCAAAGGAAAGAGTAAAAAGTTAACAGTAATATAGTGTGTACATATATATATATATATACAGTATATGTATTCAAAGAAAGGGTCTCAAAGCATGGTGTGTACGCTGCTAGTGCCAGAAAGCATGTCAAAAAGTGGTGATAGCTGCCCTCCTCGCACCTGCCAAATATCTGTCTCATTGTCTTTTCTTTGGAGACCGTGGAAAGCTGCTGCTCCTCTGCCTGCTGGGGAGCAACAGGAGCTCTGGAGTCAGCAGCGACTTTGTGCAGCCTCCAGGTGAGAAGGGAAGGTGGAGGTGGCCCTGTCCTCCGCGCTGGCTCATGGCCCGGTGCAAAGCCTCTGGCTGCTACCTCCCATCTCCTGCATGCCACACCAGTGTCTGCGGGATACTGGTGCTGGAGCAAATCAGGTTTTAACTGTAGGAGAGCCGTATGCACAGCTACAGTGAGAAGCCATTGTCCAGAGGGAGAGCTCTAGAAATGAACTGCAAAAAGGGCCAGTGTTTGTCATTGTTTTCCAATGTTTTCTATGAGACAACCTTCTAAAAGGACAGTAACTTCAGAAGAGTTTTCAGGTGGGGGAGAAAGAATAAAAAGGAGAAATAACATTAAAAAGGAACTACTGTTGTGTGCTCTGGGTTGGTTTTAGGAAGAGTGGTAGAGCAGCGGGTGTGAAGAAAAAAGAGACATTAGGTTAGAGAATGATAGATGGAGAGGTGATGTGCTGAGCAGGGGCAAAGAATGGAGAAAAGGAGGTGATGATGCATTTTCTTTGATCTTCTTGCCTTTAATTTCTGCTTTTACCTATCCTTCATATCTTAAACCAAAAGGCTTTTATGGCATCATCAGTCTGTGTCACATGTATACGTTTCTACGGTGAGGACAAAGACCTTGGACTGGGAGAGGATAAGCAGCTTCATTGCTGCACAGACTAGACATACTTCTTGCTGAAGTTAACACAAACATAGATTTCTCATCCCTGTGACTTTTATTTAGGAGCAGTAATATATTTTTTTCAGTTGCCTTCTATCTAGGATTACACGAGAGAAAAGATGCACTATTATGGATCACTCCTGTTATGAATTTAGAAAATGTGTATTATTGCATTTTTAAATGAAATAATTTAAAAGAAAAGGATGTAGATAGATATTTAAAAGAGAAAAGGGAATCAAACGGTAATTGATTTTCCAAAAAAGTTTATCCCCTACAAGACTTATATCAGGGGAGTTCCTTATATCAGGAATTGGTGAAGGCTGTGACCAATGACAGTGCAGAAATTATGAGGTATGGAAAATCCTATGTCACAATATCTTTTTTTTTTTGTTTTCAAAACATGTCTTTTGAGAGATTTATGAATAGAAAGGCTAAGTATATTTCATTGTTTTGAAAGGGTTATTGGCTTTGACAAGATTGGTAAACATGGAGTGACTGAAGAGGTGAAGAATGCTGTGATAGGTGAAGAATGCTGTGCAGTATTTGGAAAACTGTAACATTGAATAGAGGTACTACTGGAAACTTGCAAGATATCAAGGAATTCTGCATTCTACAGTATTTCCTGTGGAGGGTGATCTCACATCACTTAAAAGATCCCATTAATTTCTACTGGTCATTACCATATATGAAACAGCGTAAATAAAGCAATTTAAGGATGTGATGTCCCAGATTCCACCTACTGCTCTTTGATGAAAACAACCATAAGAAATATTGTATTTCTTATACCTAAACATACAATATCTACCCTAAAAGTATGCCATTTTGTAGCATGTTCTGCACCTTTTTGCCGTTATGCATTAATCTTTTTTAGTTCCAAGACATGTAGTACATACATTAGTGTAAAATCTGAAACCAAGCCTGGAAGTGATGGAAGAGAAATGCCACTGCTGGCTTCCAGTTCAAGTGATGCATTATGTCTTTAGACAGCAATAAAGGTAATGATTCCAGAGCTCCAAAATGAGCCTGCTAGATTTATGTTCACAAATTTTCTTCACATCTTAATATTTTGAGCAACTGAACATTGTTATCAAAGGTACAATGTTACAACTTTATGAAAAAGTATACATGGGTACAAAAGTACATGTTCAGTAATCCCAGCTTTTTCTGCTTTGTAAGTGTTTCCCCAAGTGCTCTAAAAATCTATTCTGAATACACAGAATCTAGCATTTTATTGTATAATCTTATTTTGGAAATAAATATTTTCTTTTGAAATTAATTTATGAATTAATTTTTTTTTTTAAAAATCTCCTAATATTGGCAGAATTCAAGTCTACTATTAGAGACAAGTTATTTACGCTCTTTAATCTGGCCAACTCTTTCACTTAGGCGAACTAATTCTATAATTACAAGTCTTAGGTTTGTAAATGCTAATTTATTAAAGTATTTTCTTGGCTTGGTATTTTAGACACTCTGATCTGGCTCTCAAAAGATATGTAGGCCCCTCTCCCTTTACTTTTCCAAAGTCTCCAGGGGTGCTTTTCAGCTGCTACTCAAACCTACAGTGACATAAATTTTGGTGCTTAATCTTGTGTGTGTCAGCATTTGCAGAATCACTTTGGTGGTGAATCTGCTCTATAGCAAAATACCTCCTCAAGGCTTAAAAGGGTTCAAAACGATTCCTCAAATTACATGGGAAAATTATTTTTTTGTGATACTGTGATCTGATCACAGTGTTATGTTGAGAATGTTTTAATGCTGATTAGCAGTGTTGCTTCGTTAAGGGGAAAATCTAGCTACACATGGAAGAACAGACCACCTGCAAAAAAGAGCCTATCAGGACACAAGTTAAAGGTAAATGCAAATGGGGCATTTAGCAGGAGGAGGGAGAACAGCTGGGTGGTTTCAGAAGTTGCTGTTTGACTAACACAGTCAAGGATCCTGCCGATAATTAAGATCAGGACATCTCTAAAAGCATTACATGAGATAGCTTTCTCAAAACCAGATAAGGTATGTACTTGATATTGTTCTATCTCAGATACTAAAATAAAAATTGCGTCATTGGAAAAGACTAAGACCTATGGAAAGGCATTCACCCAGCAGACAATCAGCTTCTGAAGATGCTTCTACCAAAGATCTGTTTGTCTCTGCTGCTCATTTGTGTTACCATCCCAAAAACTCTGCTAGTAATGGTTGATCTGACTGTTCCCTTTATCTGGTGCAACAAAATCAATTTAAACAAGATTATTTTAAACTGAAGTTTTGAGGTAATTAGTTGTTTCGTATCTAAAGTAGACTAGTGAGTGTTTCATTGACAGAATAAGAATTTGTGTCAGAACAGTACCAATGAACTTCTTGTAATGGTAATGTTTCATACTTTCCCATTTTATATCTGGTAAGAACCCTTACCAGCATTAACCCAGCTGTACTGTTTCTGCTGCAGGATCTGTTTCAGTTATTTCTGCACGCCACTGAATAGCACTTTAGATGTTGGAAATATAGTAGAATCTTGCATGACACAGAGGTTTCTGAAATATTTATCGTATATTTCAGTGCAGAATTTAATTATACTTTTCAGCTATCTTTGATAGAATACCTCATGCGTATTAGCTATTTATCTGATGATTCATATTCTACTTGCATTTATAAAGAGATATACCTTTATATATAGGTATACAGAAGAATATTTTAAACATAAATATTTATTCATCAATATCTGCATAACTAAGATAGATTCATCTAAATACATATATTTGTTTTTTAAAAAGTTTGTTATTATAGGAAAAATTCCCTCAAAAACTTGTGTTTAGTCTGAGACCATCTTTAGCCTACTGCTATTACGACGAGGCTCATCAACTCCTTGTATAATTTCTCCTTCTGAAACTATGTTGTCTCCTTCTGAACTTTAATTCATGTAGATATACATTTATTTCAAGAAGAATCAGAATCTTGCACATGCCCCATCATCTCCAGTAACCAAAGATGCTTTGTAGTGCAGCTGAGAACATTAGATATGGGCGTGTGCATATGCACATGAGAACATGGGAGCTTGTGCTGTATGTGAAGCAATGGGCACAGCAGCACAGTAAAGCGTCCTTGCTTTTGCAATTTTAATTCCTTCAGTGGTTTGTTGGCACAATTTATGACACTTATTTATATTCATTGCAAGCCTGGGGGAAGAACAAAGCTCAAAAGGGGGCGTGCTGGTAAGAGTTTTCAGTTCTTAGAAAATGCAAGTAAAATAAAAAATATTACTTTTTTATTTTTTGCCAGTGGAACAATAATTACATTTAATCATTCTTCTTCTTACACTGAAAACAAGTTACATAACACTTGGAAAGAAATTATGAAGATTAAAAAGTTATATATTAATTTTTTTCTGCTTTGAATTTATTTAGGTGCAAAAATAAAAAAAAAATACGGAGCAAGAAAATTATGATTTTAGCAGAAATGTATTACAATATTAAAAAAGTCCAAATCAGAAGTAAAGGTAAAAGCAGTACATAATTGTGAAGTTCCAAGCCACAGAAAATGCAACATAATTGGTGAGGAAATATTTCCAGTAGGAAAAAAATATGAAGGCGAAAAGGTTTCCATAGCAATGCACTAGTATTACTTTCTCTTAAAGCAAAAATGTTCTCTAGAATGAGAACACCCTCTAGCAAAAATGAATGCAAATATCTTATAAAGGTTTGATTGTTTACATTTCTTTTATTATTTCATTTTATAAGACTTCAGAGCCATTACTGAGATAAGGCTCTAAGGTATAGTGACGTGGCATCAATAGGAAAAAAAGACACATTCATGAAGGTGACCAAACAGTGAACCATCACGATGGACATGAGCTTTGTTAATGAAACACAAAAGCTGTTATTTTGTTTTATTCTATTCTTCTTCTATCAACTGCAAGAATGAAGGTAAAATTCAGATTTACCTCTGCACATGCCATTTTTTAAAGTTATCTGAAGGTCTAGACACTTCTTGATGAAGTAAGTTCCAACATTTGTATTTTAAATAATATTAATGTATAAACGGTATGTTCTGAACTATTCTGATGGTATAGAGTAGCCTGATCACAAAGTTATGTCTTCCTCATATGGCCTACTTTTCTTCCTGCTTAGAGCATCATGTCTGCAAGATAAAGTTGAGGACCTTTTGATGGTTTGCTAGTTTTAACTTTTGTGGACACTTTACTGTGATATTACCTGTCTATGTCAATTTTCTATGATTTTCTTCCTGTATAACTCAACAGAGCACCAGCCTCCATAATTACTTATCCACTCCTTTCACAGATGTTACATTTTTTTATTTGTAAAAAAAGAAAAAAATAATGTTCATGACTGCCTTCAAACCAGACTTCTTGAATACATTTAATTTAAATAGTAAAGATATATATAAGCCTTTTCAGATGCACATGGAGCCCTGTGGAAATATTGCAGATTGGAGACCTATACATTTAAACTTAATAAGTTTATTACTGAATAAGTGAGGATAAAGAAATACATTATTATGCAATTGAGAATTGTACAAGTTCAAAGCATTTTTAACAAGAATATTCACCATGACATACATTTTTAAAGAGAATTTAGCTATAACTTATGCATTATCAAGTGCATAGCAGACGACACATCATAAATCAGAAGTTGACATTTAACAGTAAGCTTTATGCACTCACAAATGGCATGTACAGTATCCTTGTGCTTACTCCCTTTTTCAGCATTTTTAAGATTATAATATAGAAAAATTTTCAGACTGCTTGCTAAACAATTTTGTATTCTTCATCAAGTGTGGCTACTTATATTCACTTCGTAATGCCATGGTCTCAATACTTACAAAAAGAAAACATTTAAACAACATCCAAAATTAAATTTTTGGTAGTCTATAGGAATATTTTTATTCAACTATTAAAGCCAATATTCAATTTAGTGGAGTCCAGAATAACTTTCTTTAAAAGCTGTATAAAAAGGATTTGTTTTAAATCACTGAAATGCAGAAAATTGGACATTAAGGCTAAAATGTTATTCTTCTGTGAGCCTGCTGTGCTTAGGTTTTGCAGATGACCTAAGAAACTCAAAACATGGAGGAATGGGTTTCCATTCACTCAAATTAGACAAGGCAAATAATGCAAACCATTGGAATACTGATATCATTAAAAGAAAAAAAGCAAACCCATGAGCAAAAACCAGGATGATTATGCTTTGGCTGTATTTCCTCTTTCCCTCCTGTGTTCACGTTGCATACCCAGTGTAACTGAGAAGCACGCGGAGATAGACTCAGTAGAGACAGTTTAAGATGTGACACTTCCTGACATATTCACCCTGATCCTCTGTGGAAACTTCTGTCTCTTTAGCAAAAGTGACAAAAACGAGAATAGGTCTGGTTTTCAGCAGCCATATTTTACAGAGAAGCCTCTGAGGTCGAATGCTGATGAGTGCACTTGATGTAATACAGCTGACCAAAGTTTGGGGTGGTGAAGACTCTGGAACACAGGGCCAGCTGTGCAGGCAACATGCAGATAACCATCCAGAGGAGAAACAGGGCAAACAGCAGAACAGTATCATCATAAAACAACAGACCTAGGTCTCCAAAATGCTTTGAGTGAAATCCCTGAGTTTTATCACTATGAGAAGCCACACATTTTAAGCCATGTAAGAAAAAAGTTTGGTTTTTTTTGGTAGAAAGTCAGTATGCTAAATTATACATATTTATACTGCAATGGGCTCATGAAGTCACAGGAAAAAAAAATAGTATCTGTATGGTTAGTCATAATATGGTAATAAAACTTACTTTTCGGTAACGGCAGAGTGAAAAAAATCCTCTGTTTAGGCAGTACTATCTGACATCTTAAAATATGCTTGACTAGCATCAACCTCTATGGTCATAACTGAGGCAATTGGTTCTTTTTGCTTTTATTTAGTAATGTAAAAATAATGTATTAATTTTAAAATACAAATATATTGTGTATTTGTAGGAAATTTGTAGAGATCCCTGAAGTTGAAACAGTCTTCCCTCTCTTCAATTGCTCATCAAGGATTCTTTGGCTAGTGTGAGAGACTAGGAAATACTGGTCACACCAGTGTAGTACATTAGCAGTGTTTGTAGAAACCTCTGCAGGTTTCTAGAGTATTCTCCCTCCTATTCTGCCTGACTCTTCTGTAATCCTCAGACCTGTCCAAAAAATTGAACATTGTTAAGTGGTCTAATGCATTTATTTAAAGATAACACAGGTAGGGACTAGAGTGCTTTGATCTTTGCCAACTATCGTGAAGTCTCTCTTGACACAAGGCAGAGGTTAAGGCAGAAAAAAGAAAAGTAAAAAAAAAAAGTATTTGCATAATTTAAAGTAAACATCCTGTTTACTATTTTTGAAAAGTGTCAAAAAAAAAAATCTACTGCTTTGATATGCACGTTTTACCTTTGATATGAACAACTCTCATATCAAATTCCTGAAGCAAAAGGCTCTATTATAGCAATTTAGAATATGTTCCTTTCATTCTGTCAAATCAGATTAAAGAGGACTAGTATGAGAGATGCCTACATCTGCAATCGACCAGATAATGGTTCTGCTGCTTGAAAGTATACTTTCTCCACAACGGAAAAATAATTTTTTTACTTCTTTTTTTTTTTTTTTCTCAAGAAATCTGATTAAGTCAGATTGTATGCCAGGTTACTAGGTAGGGTAAGTACAGCAAAATTGCAACTTAATCACTCTCTGTTTCAACATATTAGTAACTTGCACTCAAGTGTCCCTTCAAGTCTCTCAGCCTATTTGCTTTACACCATTTAGTTCCACAAATCTTCAAAAACAGAGTAAATACATTTATCCCTGGTCTGACTGTATGTTCGTCCACCTTTGGTAGTCAGTGAAATATTTCACTGTTTCAACTTCTGCATTAGGAAAAGAACTGAGCCTGCAGGGAACATAGAATAAGCCAACAATGTCCAATAAGACTCCAGGGAATGGCTCCTAAAAGGGGGTGAAGGCAACTTAAAAAAAAATATTCTTTTTCTCCTAGTATGTCTGACAACATCAATTTCTGATAACATGCAATAGGTTTTCATTTCTCTATGCACATCATACCAATATTTGATTATGGATTTCATAAGGTTTATCTGAGCTATGCACAATACCTGGGACACAGGTGATTGATCCTTGATGAATCATAGATATACTTTTCCTAGATGAATGCCTTTGCACAAGAATCTACTTGGAAGAATATCTCTATATTTTCCTTTAACATTTTGGGTTAGATTCATAGCTTGTTAAGTGAGAAAGCTTCTCCAGGATGTCTGCTGAGAAAAAAAAATGCAAATACCTTTTGAAACAGTGTGATGCATTAAATGCCCTTAAAATGTTGTTGGGTTTTTTTTTGTTTGTTTTTGTTTTGTTGTTGTTTTTTTTTTTTTTTATACCATCAACAGAAAGCAGCCTGAGATACCAAAACTACATTTGATTTTCTGGTTTATTTTGTGCCTGTGTTGCAACGTGTGTGAGTCTGCAAATTCTAAGATGAACGTCTTTATGCGAGATGCAGGTCTATGCATATTAATTGAACACAATACATATATTTGCATTTATAGGAAAAGAACACTTGTTACAGCAGTTGTTGTATTAGATAGTACCCAGGGGCATTACTGGTGTAGGATAAAAGCAAAGGTACATACAACTTCTGAACTTGTGCATGTGATAGATTTACTGGAGGGTCCTGGGAAGGAAGTGCGCCGTGTAGTAGTATGGAAATGTGAGCAGCTCAGAAGGCCCAGAGTTCTTTGTAGTATGCTGCGACCTATTTTGTTATATCTTCATCACAATACATAAAACTGAGAAATTTCAAGTTGGTAATAATTTTTTTTGTGATAGCTCATGGTTCTGACAGCCAAATTCAGTATAACAGCCTAGTACTGCATTTCTTTATAATCTAAAATATTAATACAAGATTGACTAAATATCTCTTCTAAAGTCTTATATGGCCCAGAGGTTATTAAGAAACTCTGGTTTTGTCTTCAGGGGTTTCAGTCTACTTTCCATACCTGCAGACAGCTTTTGTGCGCTCGGCTCTTGAAGGATGGATCTTTTTCAAAGGAAAGGCAGAGAAATGCTAATAAATCACATCTTTATGAAATATTCATTAATTCAGTGTG
Organism: Gallinago undulata; assembly: GCA_026546715.1. Lineage (NCBI taxonomy): Eukaryota > Metazoa > Chordata > Aves > Charadriiformes > Scolopacidae > Gallinago > Gallinago undulata. The sequence continues at coordinate 34,230,705 of JAOTQQ010000041.1, read as the reverse complement.
TTCTTTACAAGGCTGCTGCCAAGGCAGTGCAGGGTGACGAATTACATTTTACACACACAGGAAAGGGTTGACAAGATACATTGTCTATATAGAGGGTTCCCTGAATGGTCACATACAAAGCTAACCAACAAAAGTTGTTTACACTATTAAGCAAACAGGACAAAAATGCAGCTGTCTATATTCCTGCCAAGTTCCTGTACCTCCTCTTTTATGAAGAGTTTTCCCTCCTGGCTTAGTTCTACTTTTTCTTGTAACAAATTTTACTCTTATGAGGTGCTTTACTTGAAATGCTAGTGGAATGAAGTCAGATGGTAAGAAAAAAGTGAGCCAGCCTTGTGGCCTTTGTTACATCTTATGAGAGGATGTGGACTTGCCTTAAGGTCTCTCTTATTCATGTGTCAGCAGTCATCAGAAACACACTGCACAAAAACAAGCTGAATGTTCCTTCACTAGAGAGTGAAATGGAATCTCTTTCTTGATTGCCTCTTTCATCTCTTTAGCTCTCTGAAAGCAACCCCTGGGTAGCAAGGACACTGGAATCAGTACGACTATGCTCCATCTTGCCCACAATTACACCCTAACACAACATCACGATAAAGGATGGTGTTCTTGTGAAGTCACTCAAAGGCCACATCTTTCATTACAAGGTACATATCTTTTGACTGGCATGGTATAAGAGGAATGACATAGATTTACAAAGACTCAAAGGCAAAGTTTTCAGAAAGAAGCCATTAAAATGTAATGGAACACTTTCTTTTCAGGGTAGTGTACAAAATGTACAAGAACTGAGTTTTGTCTCTAACAAAAGGAAAGACAAGATGCAAGAACTGTGGTTTAATTAGACTGCATCTTTATTAACTCATCTGGGAACTATACAGGTCATCTTAATTATTTCCACTTTCTGGAGGGCAAAAAGCACCATACTCAAACTCCACACCCTCTAAACCTTTAACGGGGTGTTTGGAGACTGACTGCTCTCTGCTTATATGGAGATGAAGGGGCTGCTGAAAAAAAGAAACATCCACCAGTCTGGTGGATATTGGCCATGTTCAATTCTGTTTCTGACAATTTCTTGATGATTCTCATACACTGAGAATGAGATTTTGCATGAGTTTTCCTTGATAATACATCAAGTATCTTGGTTATCTTTTGTTCACTCAAAGCAGGTTCCTAAACAGTTCACTCTCTTGTCTAAGTATATGTATATAAATACATTGTCTGGGAAGAGGAACATGTAATATTTTCCCATTTGTTCATCTTTGCATTTTATTTAACAATAAAGCTCTTGTATAAAAAAATGTGTAGAATTGAACCATCCCATAAGTCGTCAGAGTTCTCAGAGAGCACAGGTAATACCTTCCCCAGGCAAGTCAGCAGAGTGCCTTTGAAAAAATATTCCTGACATTTTGTCATCTGCCAGAAGCTCTGTTATTTCCTTCGGCAGTAGCCATTACGCTAATCTTGTCTTTGTTTCCTTTTCATACTTTCTTTGTAGTTCCTCTTCCTAGTGAATCTTTTGACTACCTGTTATCCCAAACCTTAACTTAATAAATAAATACCTTGTCTTTTTGATTCAACTGCAATGCCTGGTCAAGGCTTTGTTTCACCTCCTGGACTTGGTGCATACTATTTCCTCTCTTAGTTGTTTGTTCAGCCTCTGATGTTGCTCTTGGGTACAGTTTCTGACACGTCCAGTTCCCACCATTCATGCAACCAATTACACCAGATTCCTAATTAGTACGTACTTTTGACTAAATTGAATAATCCAGGCTGCCATTTTTTTTTTTGAAGACACCTTATACCTTTTGAATGTGTGACCACATTGCAAATTTTGCAGTTTTTATCTCTAAAAATGCAATGACTGGATTGAGATTTTCCAAACTTCAAAAAAGACTAGGTTATCAGGATGTCAGGATGCTTTTTCATTTTATTCATACTGTTACTATTGCTGAAGGTTTATTTTGGGTTTATGCCTACATATTATACTTCCAAAATATATACACAGCTTGAGCACAATTTGGATGTCCTGCCCTAAAAATAAAATAAGCTCCTTTAAATTTTCATATTACTTAATTTTTTTTTCCATAAATGATGATTGAGTTTGATTTCAAAAATTTTTAAAGAAACAAAGCCTGAGCATTACCTTATGTATTAGGTAGGGTGCGAAAATAATTAAGTGATGTCCTATAAGTATGTTAAAATGGGGAATATTTGTTGCTTTTTTCACCTCAGTCAAGAGTAGTCATTGTGTAGTTTTATATCTCATGACTAATGTGAATATTTTGAATTTGAATTAAGTTTGTGGTGGTAAACATCGTCTAGTAGACTTTTTTTTCAAGAAATCTAGATTTATCCACGAAAGATCAGCTCAGAATCTAATCACTTACTTAAGGAACAATGAATGTATTTTAAAACTGCAATACATTTTAAAGGGCATATATGAGGTCAAATCCAGTTGATCCCTGAGCAGATCTTGTTTGAACAGAAGTATTCAATAGCTTCTGTTTTCACAATTAACGTGTATGTAAGTAAGAAAAAGTAATTTTATATAGCAATTAGAACAAAACAACTTGTGTTAGAAGCAGGAGTAAGGTATTATTTCTTATTTGCTCCTTTTTCACATCTGTATGGGTTTCTGTTATGTTATATATATATAACCCATTTATTTTGTAGCAACAAAACGCAGTCCCCTAAGCATTTGGGTCAAATTTGCCTGAATGTCACCATTGTGATCACATTGAAGTTCATGAGCATAAACTAGTAGAATTTACAGGCACCCTGTCTACAGTAAAAGGACAAACATTTTCTATTATATATCAGGGTCATGAGCAATGAATTGAGACTCTCAATATTATTGAAGTGCATCATAATGAAAAGTGAGAAGTCCAAAAATTAAGTCTAATGGGAAATGTTCTGTAATTTGTTTCAGTTTCTAAGGTCAATTTTTAACAAATTCAAACAAACTTTCATTTGAATCATGTCAGCTCACGAGGGAACATACATCATTGAAGTATCACTGAAGCATGTCATCTGGATTTTCCTCTGCTTATAATCTCCCCCATCCTTGAAATGTCCCCTATATTGAGGTTATGAAAAGAGAGGTAGAGGAGCCAATTTGGATATCCATATGCCTTCAAGCAATTGTGGGAGATTTTAGTTCCCTTGACACCAGCTGAACTGGACAAACTAAGCCAGGAAATGTGTCCCTGAACCTTTACACCACTCTGCTGAGGGAAGATAACTCCTCACTGGACCAGTTAAGTCCCTGTGCCCTTCATAAAGTTGACTCCAGAATGCTCAAATGAAATGGAAAGTTAAATAACAATTAATACTTTCATAGATGTTACATTTTTAAAGCAAAAGAGAAATCAACTATTTGATCAAATTAGATTTGATTCTTTTTCTCCAAATTTAATTTCTCTCTACATGTTGACTGCCTTCAAAACTTTTTTGTTCACACTTGCTCTACATGAGCCTTCTCATCACTTTGTTGAATGTACATGTAGTGTTCTAGAGACAAAAACCTTGTCTGAATGGCATTTTCAAGTTTGTATTCTGAAGGTAATAGGCATTGGGCACTAACTGTGGAGAATTGAGTAATTAAGTTTAGTGATGGGACTATTAGAACACAGTCTGGGCTCCCATAGCCCTACAATTTTTAAAAGGGCTTGTTGGATTTATGGAAATTCTAGTGCTATTTTGGGAACCTCTGGCTCCAAAGACTAATTTTGGTTCACCTAAAATCCCAGTGAAAAAACAGTTTCAGGGAAATCCATGTGGAAATAAGCAATGCAGAGGAGATGTCTTTTATGCAAATGGATACTTTTCAACCTTTGTCATATAAAGTTACGCTGTGATTTTCTGTGCCTGTGTGTGTTTGCTCTTTGAAATCTTTATTCACTGCTGGATAGGTACCAAAAATTAGAGGTAAGAAGGAGACAATGTCTTGCTGAATATCAATGTTTGGGAGAATCAAATAGTTGATGTTTTCAGTCAGGAAACAAAATCCGATTATTTATAACTTTTTATGGACTTTTGCAGCATCTATTCTTTTTTATTTTTATTTATAGATTTTTCATAATCTATACTAAGGAAGCAGATGTGAAATATTGAAAAGCAATCTACAAATAGCTACCTGGCACCAGTGATATTTGGGGTTATTAAATAAAATACATATGTGCGCATTTGTCTGAGTGTTTCTGTATGCTTGTGTGAAAGAGAGAGCAGAAGTAGGTATCTACCTTTTTTTTTGTTGCATTCATCTGTCCAGCTGTTTAAGCAATTCTCTGAGGAGGCTGCTGCATGAAACATCTCAGATTTTGTTATGTTACTGTAATAGCTGAGGTAAAGATTTAGGAGACATCTACTAATGCTCAAAATTAACAGATATTTTTTTTAATTTATTTTTTTTTTTACATTTTAACACTGCTGCGTGCTCAATTAATATCTTATTTTAGAATCTGGGTGTCCCAATTAATGACTGAGTCTTTGAACATTACCGTTAACACTGCTGTCCTAAACTGCTACCCTTAGCCTGCAATGCAGCAAATTGTTGACAGCTATAACAAAGCATCACATCTTGCTGCCTTGTAAGCCCGGGATTCTGAAACGCTCGCTGTTGCTGCATAGTTGAGAAAATACTATTTGTTCATAATACTGCCATTCAAAACAATCAGAACAACCAGTTGGTCACCTGGAACTGGTTTTCTCAATTTGCTTTCTTAAGAAATACTTATGAAGTCTGCTTACCTGCCAAATAGTTGAAGCTATTTGTATTTAATTGGGGTTGATGAATGTGTGAAAAACTAGGTGATTTCTTCGCCACCTAAGTGATCTTTTGTCACAGAGTAGCAAATACTGCTGGATAACGTTGCTGCATCCTTACCTCATTTCAACTGCTGTTTCACAGCATTGTTTAGATGAAATGCAATCGCTGCTGCACATCTACTGTTTTTCAGCTTAAAATTAATGTAATCTGCAGTGCAGCATTCATCCCATGAATCCAAGGCGGTACATTCAAGTGACTAGTTTTCCAACAGAAGGCTGGTTATTTGATTATTTCCCTGTTTATAGGTACATAAATTGATTCTTAGTCTTATGTGGAAGCATCACTGCTTTAAGTTATAACCAGTGCAGATCAAAATACTGATTCACTCCTGCACAGCTAATTTTCATGTCTAACTGCTACACATGTGCAGTGGCCTGAAAAACTATTCAAATATCACTGTAATACCTTTAAAAACAGGGCAGTTCATGAGAGGTAATTTTCCACAACATTCAATGACAGGAGCTTCTAAAAGTTAGAAACTAGACTATAAAGGCTGTTGGTCTGAACTGTTGGAGCACTATCATTTTATGTAGCTTTTATTTTTGTATTGGTCTGGGCTTTTTAAAATTGCCCTCCCGTTGCAAATGCTGACCTCACCTTTGTTTCATTAATAAAAGTTGTTGTTCATTTCAAGAAAGCAGAACATCTGGCTGATACATTTTATGTATTCAAAAGTAAAGATTCATACTGTAGTCTTTCTCAGGGAACATCAGATTTAATCAAGCGCAGAACATGAAGATTTGGTTTTGATGAACAAAATGCAAATATCAAACACCTCAAACTGCAGTTTCAAGTACACTGTCAGCTACCTCTGCTGCCTTAAGCAGCAGTCCTGACCTCCTTCTCCACCTGACAGCTTATTCTCACCCACTTTGCTTCCTCCCTTGGGCTAGCAGAAATGTTTGCGCTGCTGCACATTGAACTAGATCAGGGAACCAATCAGAGGAAAAACTGCTTTTTCTTTTCCGGATTAATTTTAACTCAGATCAGATTCTCAATTTGGTTCACCACAGGATTGTGTGAGCAGGAAAAGTCTGTTGGCCTGTGGGAAAGGAAGAGTGAAATGCCATATTATCTTAAACTATGGTTCCAGATTAATGGGAAATTTGCCTCATTCTTGCACTTGACATACAAAAGAGTTTGAAACCTTCTGTTTAAACCAAACTCCTTCATTTAACTTTTGATTACCTAAGGGTTTTTTTCAGAATAACCAGTAAACCTCTGCATCTATTCATGCCATCTTTACTCAAGAACTATGTGTAAACTGTATGATTCACAGTAAAGATATACTATAGCACACAAAGAAAAAGTGTTCAGTATTATGACATGATTTATAAAGCAAATACTTTATAGACTTCCTCTCAGAAACTTAACAAGCTCCCTTTATTTATAATACTTAAATATTCTTTCAAAAAGGGAGACTTAATAATTCTTTAAAAGCCCTAAAGACAAATATTCAGTCTTACTTCTTCAGAACTTAGCCTTTATATTATTTCTCATAGAATCATAGAATCATTTGGGTTGGAAAGGGTCCTTAAAGATCATCGGGTTCATGTAGCAAACAGGAAGCCAACAAGCTGTTATTCCAGTATCAGTTCCTTTCTGTGTATTCTGAGCTCTTTTCTTGGAGAAATATTGACCTCCAAGCTCACCTATAAAACGATTCTGTAAGTAAGTTCTATTTGAGGTGGCTGCTGCTATAAAATTAAAAACAAAATAAATGTTGAATATAGAATTTTATTTTCCTAACTGTCTGATTTCCTTGTACAAAGGAGAGGTATTTAAAGTGCTAAGTGTGCTTTTGTTTTGTAGCTTAATCTGAACATTGAAATGAGGTGAGAGGACATCTTCAGCTTTGAATGCAACCTGGTACATAACTGTTTCCATGCTGTTTAATAATAAATTAAATACTCTTTTAGGGTGCAAAAGCAGACCTGTGAATTTCCTGCTTTAATGGAGTAATCCAACAGAATATTTTGAAGTTACTGAAGAATTACTTGAGAAACTGTTGCTGAATGAGAATGAAAAAGAGGACAACATGACATACTTGTTTATAAAAGAAATCTTGCTTATTTCTATACAAAATTCAAAAGAGCAAAACTAGAAAAGGACCTAAAAAAACTCTGGAGAGATGATAAGTACATAGTGACTATTTCAAACCCAGGAGCAGGTGAATGAATAGGGAGCTGATTGGTTTTGAAATGAGAAGCTCAGATGACATGGCTCAAATTATAAGGTATATAAAATGGAGTGCAGTTTTAAGTGTGCTGAAGACAAACATGGTAATAGCATGGGGAAAGGAATTTTGAAAGCAAATGGTAAGATTTAGCTTCCTTTGCTCTATTGTAAGAATACACAACTATTTTCAGGTACAATAGCATGGTCAGTAATAGCTAAAGCTGCCCTCTCCTAGCATTGTTCTACAAAATACAGGAAATAGATATTTTTCTTTTTTTTTTTTTCCTTTTTTAAACAATTTTCAGTTTTTGACCTTTAAGAAATAAAGACAGAAGGCCACTGTGGATTTTACTAGTTCTGTTCTGTTCATTTTATAGACATTCTTCTTTGGGAACTTTCTGATCTTTTGGATAAAACTTATAAAAATATGAGTTTGGAGTCCAGGTCTGGAAATATCGGTCTTTGTAGACTGAAACACGAACAGCTGAAGTGTTACTGAAACCTATCAGTAGCTATCAGACAGATTCTTATAATGTTGAAAGAATTTTAAGTGATACCTTTTTTCAGTGTATCTGTCAGTAGGATTAGTAAGAAACCTTATTTTAAAATAAAAATAATTCTGCAATTAATAAAGAAAATACAAAGTAAGAGTTACTGCAAAGACCCCTTTGCCCATGAACCTCCTTTCATCTTGCTTTGACTGGCTGACTTTTCCATGGGTAGTATCTGTTCAAATTGTGAGGTTTTATCTGTAATTTACAGTCTTTTTAGGACAGTAAATGTACTAGATGAAACTCTCTGGAAGGTGGTGGATCTTCTTTCCCTGGGGGCTAGCTGAGCACCCTGGAGGGTTTCAGAGACTGCAGGATCTGAAATGCAAATCTGCCTCACGAGGACTCTATGACAAGGAGAGTATTGCTTAGCACATACTTTATTCTTCTGTTTTCTTTGGTGTAGCCACTTAAAGTTTTCTCTAGTTGGCAAATTCAGAGTGAATAGACCACTATTTTTAATTTTTTTTTTAATATTGTATTATTTTTAAAAAACGGTCTTTGCACTGGAAGAAAATGTTCTTCCACCTCAAAGATCTACCAAACTTAAGTTTTTTTCAAAAGTCTGTAACACATAACAAAATGAAAAGATCTCGTTTTTAAAAAGGTATCCTTTATATTAGTATGTTTACATACAAGTACAATTGCAAGATATGAAAAGCAATTCTACATGGCTTAGCACCCATATGTTTGTCTCAGTTGAATTCTGCATCCATTTTTCGTTCCTGTACATCAAGCAAGATTTGAATCACTGGGTTGTTTAAGAAGAGAAACAATGGAGACTAAAAGCCTGGAAGTTTTTTAAGAAGTCTCTAGAGAAGATTTTGTCAAGAATGTCATAGATGACATAGAGATGGCATAGATATTGCAGAAAAAGAAGGTAATAGGTGTCATAAATAAATAAAGTCATAATAAAGTACCTTATGCCATGAAATGCCACAGACGATGTTTTGAAAAAAACAGGACTATACATACCACATGATAAGTTACCTTTAACTAGACAAAAATATTCAGCTTTTCTTGCTGTATAAAAAGGCTTGCTCTCCCTTCTGTTTAGTGTAATTCCATTAATATAAATGAAGATCCTTCCAACTGAGAGGTTAATCAAGTCTTCACAACCTTGTCTGGACCCTCTAATATTTACAAAGATGTGGTTTAAGATGTCGATACATACAAATTGACTACTGAGCTCTGACATATAATTATGGAAAAATAATAATTTTTTTAAAATATAAAATATTATGTCTGTCCCCCTAAAATCATAGTTTCCAAATTCGGTTTGCATCCTGGCTAATTAACTGGCAGCAGCTAATAGCTGCTGAACATCCCAGTGTCTACATATATACATACACACTGAGAACAGTAATGTATGTTACAGTAATATATATGTGTGTGTAAATAAATGTACTTTTCCAAAAATCTAGCATATAAAACAAAATTATATGGAAGCGATGAGTTCAGAATAAAAGAAAGAGGAAGATAAGAAGATGGTTGCTCTATAAAAATAAGCAAGAGTCACGAGGCTGTAGATATTTAAAAATATTGGGAAGCTATGAATGATGACATAGGTGAAAGTTAAGGAAAAAACAATTTACTGTGGTAATGTGAAAGATACAGGAGGTGAAATGGAGGTCACATGGAGGTGAAAAAAGGAGACATAAAATTTGTGATCACAAAATGAAAGATATGTAGTGGAAACATAACAAGTGGTTTCATCACCTTTCAAAGCCAGATTGGACTAGATGGTCTTATGGAGGTCCCTTTCAGTCTAGATTTTTCAGTGACTCTATGATTTAAAAAATAGTAAGGCAACACAACTTTTCCTTTTGAAAATGTCATAATAAAAATCGTAGTCTCTTCCTGGTAATATACTTTCTCCATTTGCTCTTAACTTCTGCAGTAGTCAGTCATCCACTTAACGGTGTATAGGATCAAGAATATCCTTTGGGATGTTTACCTGCCATCAAAAGCATCTTGTCACGTTCAAACAAGCTTATAATTTCTTCTTAGGGTATTGCATCCTCTTGTTAGTGAGAAGTTTTCAGTTAATTTACCATCAGCAATTTCACTGAAAGAAGAGAAAACCTAGATGAGATATTCAGAAGGAATGCTACTACTATTACCATTGCACACTCTGTGTACACATAAACAGTGTATGGTTCCCTACATTTTTTTTTTTTTTGAGGGGAGGAAGGGAAAAGCTATGTTCTTCCTACCTTTAGATTCAACTATCTTACAGGATATATATGTAAGATAGAAGGTAACACAGAAGCACGCAGAGAGCTGCTCATTAGACACTCGCTTAGGAGGAGGACAGGGTTCAAGGTGAATCTGTGACTGTCAGTACTAAAAAATTCAACTAGTTTATTAGAGAGAAGAACCTTATATCAAGGAGGAAGATCTTTGATAGAGCTCTTTAGCATCAACACATTAAACATGCAAATACAGAAACAAACTCATATTATATTACCTACTGTATGTTTTGAAATCATCTTCATGGATCACTTATTTTATGGCCTCTCACCCCTGAGGCCACACTTCAAATTAAAAATGCTTAAGCTTTGAGAAGTAACCAATATCAAACTATGTTTTGAATTTATATTAAAACTCTATAAGCTTGGAGATCTCCCTCTATGAACTCAACAAGCTTGCAAAATGTTTAGATAATACAGCAAAACTTTTACATTAAGCCTTTTTTAGTTATTAGTGCAGCTTATTCCCTATAGCAAATAATGGATTCTCCAAACAGAAATGTGAGAAATATCCCGTATTATTATGCTACAAAGAATACTGGGAAAGGGGGCTGGAGAGTGGGAACACGAGCTCTTTTTTGTTAGTTAAGTCTGTCTGAGAAATCTTATTCTGCTACTCCATGGGAAAGAGAGACTGAGTTTCTGCTGCCATTTGGTAGGATTTTTTTTTTATGTGCACAAGAAGGGATGGGGAGCAAAACTCTGTTCACAGTTTTCATCAAAATAGTTTTCAAATGCACAGTATTTCTCTGAGATAGTTTGCTCATCTGGCGGACTGGATCATTGCCCTTTAACAACACGTTTTTTCCTTGATATGGTCTATCTGAAAATCATATTTCTTTATCTAGACTGTGAGCTTTAGAATAAAAAGAATAAGCATATACACAAATATACACACCACTCTGTATTCTGCTGTGGGAGCGTGTTCTGTTTTCTTGTTCGATTGTGCTTGTTCACTGCATTCTGTGATGATGTCTGTCTTCTACAGCTTTGCATGTGGGTGACTGAGAGCAGCCTGATGCTAGAATAGCTTTTGCTTCCAGGAAGAAAGTGGCTAGGGCTCCCTCAGGATGTTTTTCTAACATGACGATTTACCATGAGATGCAATGCATCATCTCTGTGTCATATCAAATTACTGAACAGAACTGCAGTGGAGCTCATAAATATGGTCTTTCAGATAAGTATTGCTCTGGGCAGCAGTCCAACTCCTTATTGGAGGGTTTCACTAAACATAGGACCTTCTTTTTGCTTTCCATACCATTTAGATATTGAACCTTTAGGTTTTCTATTCAAGGACAGAATGAGGTGACAACAGGCTGTGAGTACTGCCTGAAGAGAACATCCAATGGTCAAAACAAGGCAGTAACCCCAGCTGGCTCCAGCACAAGGGTTGCCTTACTCTGGGACTGTGAGATGTTATGAACACATCCTACTCCTTCATTATCGCTATGGTCACTATAAATAATACAAAACCCGCTGATGGTGGTCATTATTAATACCTAGTGATTGACATATTATAGATAATTAAATGGTAGTTTTTTGTTGTTGTTGCTGGTTTCTTTTTCTGGTGGTTTAATAACTTCTTTATTAAAAAAAAATGTGAAACCAGCATAAAACTTACTCATTGATGTTTTTCTCTATAGTCCCAATTACATATCCAAAAGAGAACAGTAAATCATAGCAGATGATAGAAACCTACAGAATAAAAAAGAGGTGAGAAGCCTGGAGAAGAAAAAGTCACAGAAACAGGAAAAACACATAGGGCTAGAACATTAACAGTTGAGATTTTTTGTATTAGAAAAAGCATAGGGTTTCTTCACCAACTTTTAAAACTATTTACCATTTATTTTGAGAAGTCTTCTTTTCACTGGGTATCTCCATTAACTATTTTTGTGCACTATGTCTGCCTGCCTTTCTGATGTTTTATAGTTCTTTCTTTAAAGCACAACCTTGTAACTCAGGCATTCTAGGGTTGTGAAAAAAACACACAACCTGACAATGACTATAGATGATAAGTGTGTCATTTGAAGTTTTTTCCAAATTATAGAGCAGTGCTTCCAGAAGTGCTTTCAAACCTAGGTTTTCCCATAGGTAACCTGTGTATGCCCAGATATTTTTCAAAGCGAAAATCTAACTCTGATTATAAAGTTCACCGTTTGCATTTGTATTTCTCCCATACCGTAGACACCCTCCCCTCACTCCCCCCTCCCACCCAACAACTAACAGCAATCAAGCAACACAAAGATAAAATAATAAGGTAACGGTATAGATGGTGTTAGCGGAATTAGAGGATCTATCTTACCTCTTAAAAAGGGGCAAAAATTGTGGGTGGATATCAGAGAGGGTAAAGACAATAATATTTTTGCTGTAGGTTCTGGGTGATCTGATCTCTTAATCCAGCTGTTATTAATGTTGTGCTAATTTCCTATATAAATTATTTCATGGTTATATTAACTTTGTGACTCCTTTTACTCTGAGCTTTGACTTTCAGTATGATAAGAAAATAACAAACTAAGAGGACATTTCTAATTTAAAGGGCTTTGATCATGAAAGTCTCAAACACAACAGAAATTTTCTGGTCAAATACATATAAGTTCTGTGACAACTTCAGTCTGTTCTGTGGGTATAGTGCAGAGATGACATTAATTTTCTACACTTTTATAGCCTTTTACTGCAAAAGTGCAACTTAAACACTTTAAAATTTTGAAGCATAATTCAAAGAATACTTTCAGCAAATGTGAATTTCATTACTCCATTTTCTTTGAAGAAACTCAGGACTAGAATATTATCACCACCAAAGTAGTAGGAAACATGGTTGTGATGGGAAATCTTATTAGTAAACAAGAGCTGCATCTAAAAAATATTGTCATTAAAAGCTATGCAGTAGTTAATTGAGTCTGATATGAAATTTAGTGCTGGAAAGTTAATGACTAATGCAGCTATTTCACAGAGCTTGGTTACTGCAGGCTGTATAATGATCTCCTTTGCTTCACAGCAACAATGAAATTAACCTCTCTTTTGTCCTGCAGGTGTTGTGTTCTGATAATGCATATCCTTTACAAGTGTGAGCAAATTATTTGCTTTGCATATAAATTGAGCATAAGCTGAATCCATATGCAAAAGGAACACTTCTAATATTTTTGAACTAAACAATATACACTTACATGTATGTAAAAATTCTATGAGTTGGCATCTTGGGTAACTTAAAATAACATTAATACAGGTAGAAAATTAAATGATCATTATTTTCCTAGGCTTCTATCCTTAAAACCTTACTGGACATAAACCCAGCAGGTAGGAAAGCTCCTTCCTCACTTCAGCCTATGAATCAAATCCCGAAAGACAAAGAATTTTAAATAGGATGGTCTAGAAAACAGGCTTGGTAGGGGTAGGAGGTAAAAGGAACATTGTTACCTTGTGATAATCAGGGTGTTTACTGGGTTCAAGGAGGCAGAATACATTTAGAATTCGAGTGGAGGACCTAAAAAGTAGGTAGAGATTCCTGGCCTGGTGTCAGATTTTAAAATCCTCACCATCCTTGAGGTAATTAAAATGTAAGTTAATAATCAAAAGAAAGATAAGGAAAACACAGTGAGAGTATTATGAATGAAGCAATAGGAAATTAAACCAGTATGGGTGGAAAAACTAAGGTGAGCATCCACTGTTCCCAAATGAAAGATATTTTTATTTTTTGTTCATTCAAGTGACCAAATTGCTTATGCATGTCTTACTGGCTGCATTAACAAAAGACATATTTGCCATAGAAATTATGAGATTTGATTGTGGCTTCACTGTGAACATGAAAGGTCAAATGAAGTTTAAGAATGCTCCCTCTCTTCTCCTTTCCAGATTTCCAAGTTTGTAAAGGAATGTGACAGGAGAGATGATGATTTATTCAAAGATTTTAATAGATTATTGTAGTACTGTTCTTAATTAGATTATTTTAACTAGTTTCTTCCTCCTAGTATGAAGAAGAGTCATGAGGACAAGGTAGGAAGTGTTTACTACCATCTCCAGAACAATGATGACTCTGCAGCTGACTTAACTGCAACCACTGCTATCAGTGCGACTGTGTAGACTGATTCAGTTTGCACGTTTAGAAACTACATCAGCAAGTCAAAAGCAATGTAATAATAATAATTTTCAGAAAGCGACATGCTTGACTTATTATTGCAAGCTCAGGCTAAGCACTCAGTTTCTGCACAGGCCATAAAAGTGATGAATAAACTTGGGCATAAACAAATATTGATTTTTTTCTGATGGGAGGTAATTATCCAGGAATGACATTTTCAAAGACTAACTTAGAGTGAGAAAATGAGTGGGAAACCATTCCTTTGTATAAGCCACCAGTTTAATAGGACAGTACTTTATGTTTCTGCCTGTCAGAGTAAGTGATATATGACTGAAGAGGAAATTAGATGCTGGGTAAAGAAGCATACAATATTGGGAGTCTTGGTCACATTTTCTTTATTCTGAACACTGATTTTCAGATTTTTAACCTCAGACATTTAGTAGGAAAAGGTCTTACAGGAAACAATTGAACAGTTGTGGTAAAAGCATTTGCTTTTGGTTTAATTTCCCAATATAAAAATGATATGAAGGAAGTATTCAATAATAGACCTGGTAAGAAATTTATGTTCCTTACAGAAGTGTGAAAATTTATCATGGAAGGAACATAATATAGGTAGAAAGTCAGAAAATTCCTCAAAAGGTTTTTTGGAGATGTACTAAGTCTAAGGCAGATGGAATATGCAATTAAATTTTCCTATAATTATAGTTACAGTTTTAATACTTCCAGTTAAGTCTATGATGTTATGTCCACTTCCTCCAAGTAACAGAAAAATTTAGAGTCAAAAGAGAAAGTTAGAGAAGGGAAACTAAGAAAAGTGTGGAGCTTAAATACAGTAGAATCATCTGTGGAAAGTCCTAAGGAATAGCAAGGAAGCAGTGACATTGCCAGTGTTCCCTAAACTTTGGGATGTCAGGTGTTAGCTGAGACTACTGAGTGATGCTTTAGTGTTTGTAGAACTATAACTGTTTGACAAAAGGAGAAAATTTCACTTGTATCAGGAAATTAAAATTCGGGTTGAATTCATAGGTTAGAATTAAGGAGGCTCTGGTATATTAAGCATGTCTCTGTGCTTCAGGTGGTATTTTGTGCAGTGTTTCCTGGGGTTCATGTACTAGATCTATGAAGGGCAATGTAAGATGCCTTGCCGAGCTTTTCCTGACTGCGTAAATCAGTCATAAATATATGGATATTCAACTGGATATCTTATTTAGAACATGCAATTGTGTGAGCTGAAGCTGTGTCCAACAAACTACACTTGTTACTTTCCCTGGTGACTCAGTTTAGGGACTTTTTACAAAGGCATCAAAGGGACAATCCTAGACGTACTCTGTAATGAACTGTACAACTTGAGCAAAAAGTATGGTGGGTTTTTTTTCAGATTCACAATTAATAAAGATATTAGAAAAAGGGTTTACTGGAGCCCTGCAGAGTCACAAGATTCATTAATGCAGCTAGGATATGAAAAAATAGGCAGATGAAAATGTGGTAAATTAACAAGTCTGTCAGTTAAATCTATTTACCTATTTTATTTATTCAGATTCAGGACTGTCTTCCCAGTTAAGGGAATTTGAAATCCTGGTATGTGAATTTGAATTCCTGGTACATAAACAGATAATCCTGGGATGAGAGACTTTGTGAGGCAGTGTAGTGTTATGTTTTCTTTTTTTTTTTTTACTATAAAATGTCAGCTGCTTGATAATAACTAATATACTTTAAATAGGTCTGGAAACTCTGAAAGTTTTAAAATCTCTGCAAATTGGATAAATATGACAAACTTGTATCTTTCATTCACTTATATACTGTAAAATCTATGAAATGGTACATAAACAAAATCATCATTATCAGCCCTCCTAACTTTAAAAACAATGTATCTAAGACCATATTGATTTACTGAATTCATGTGAACTCATCTGGGAGTCACTTCTCCATGGAAGCAATTTATCTGAAGTTTCTTGATAAAACTTATGAGACATTGTTTCAAGGAATCATTCCAAGGCTTTAAATACAAACACTGCAGCAGAATGTAATTCTGGACCAAGTTTATTTTTTTACCTTGGCAGCTGAAAGGTAAAGGTTGAAAATGTCTCATTTAAAAAGTCTGATAGGAGGACAAAAGACAAGAGAGCCTCTCGTTTATCCTAGCAAGATGGCCTTAACTTTTATATTCGAGATGTTAACACTGGCAGTAAATGAAATTATAAAACATTGACTACAAAGGAAAAAAATAATATAAGAAGAACACCTACACTGGAGAATACCGTGAAAAGAAAAGCTGATAACATTGTACGGTCAAGTTCTTCCCTGATCTAAAATAAAAAATGAACGTTCATTTTAAGTTTCAGGTTTACGTGTGATCCAAATGTAAGAGTTTTAGGAATTAGGGATCTCATGAGAGGATAATAGTCTGGCCAAGCGCCCTCTTTTTTTTTTTTTTTTCTTTCCCTTTTAATAGCTTTACCTATTAACTAGAGATCCCTGAAGGTAGTTAAACACTTGGAAATGTGCTGGGGCTATATAAATAGTAAATTACTTCAGTAGTTGCAACAATAATTACATTTAAAATATAACCACACTATATTAACTTGCTGGGAATAACTAATCTCTTACAACTATTAAATTAATCATGGGATCATTTAATGACTGATCATCAGAATACATATTTTACTGATAAGAATTCATACATCATAATATTGAAGAAAGACATTTGTTATTTTCAGCAAGATGATGTGCGGATTTTTCTTTCATCATTCCTCCTGCAACATTTATATCTGACTGTTTCCAAGATCAGTGTCCTGCAGCAAATGTTGCCAGCAATACAGAATACTTTCAATTAGTAGTTCTCTACTTCTCTGGTAGCTAAGCAACTGACCTGTGGTGAAGAATACATAATGATCTTCTGCATATCCACCTTGGAGTATCAGCCAGAGCATAGGCTTCAAAACGTGAATTTGTTCAGCTGTATTGATGACTTTGGCTTAGCGTTCTGTGAATTATGAAGAAGAGTGTTTACTGTGTGTTTGATGTAAATAAGTCAAGCACAGAAATAAGAGGTTGTGTATGTATGTTGCTTTATCTTTCCCCATTCATTGATAATTATCATGCTGTTAGCAAGCTAACATTCAGAATTCTGTAGAATCAGAGTAAATACAGACTTCCTGTCATCAATGTACAAGTTGGAATATAATCAGGATTAACTACACAACAGAATACTTTTTGGCTTTTTAAAAAAAACTATTGTGAGTAATAAGGTCTTGTTAATAAAGTGGAGTTTATTTAATGGAGATCGGAGAAAAAACAGCAGCTGGCACGCACTTAATCCACATAAACTAGAGGCTGCTAGTTGTCAGGGGGATGGTAGCATGAAAAAATAGCTGAAAGAATAACCTTATCCAATATGAGGTCTTCCAATACATTAAGTGAATCTGTACCTCAGAGTTGGTCTGGGTTTACTGTTGTCATAAGTACCCCATATTCTAACAAATGCTCAAGAAGTTATGTCCCTTCAGCTTTGTTTGGTCAGAGGACTATGCTTATTCAGATAAAGTAAACTAGCAGAAACTCCTCAAACACAGTGGCCAAAAAACTCACAAAAAAATCCACAAGAAGTAGCATAAAAACCAGTTTTAGATTATTTGGATTACATTATAATGATCTAAATAGCTCAGATAGAAAGTGTACAGACACTGGCCAACAGAGATAATCCGTTTGCAAATACACAGAAGTTCAAAGTGAAGTTAATTGTTAAAATCAGAGTTTGGTTGAGCAGCAGGTTTTGCACAGCACCAATTTAAAGAGTGTTTGGGCTAAAGTGTAGTTCAGACCATTCTCCAAGATAAAGAACACACAGCAATAACCAAAATGATTGGGAAGTCTCTCTGAGATGCTTGTATCTGAGTAGTGAAAAGTGTGTAGTGCTTCAACAGATCTCCTTTTTCAGTTAACTCAAGTCCTCAGGGAGCTTTTAGACATTGTAGTCTGCTGTAAAATTAATTTGAAGGGAAGAGAAAATGTGTGCAGCCAGAAAGACTGGGGAAACTAACGTTTACCTACCAGAAGTCTGTGAGTATCTGTGTAATAGTTCTTGTTTTAGACAAATAGCTATAAATAGCTATAACATAAACATTTAATTTCCTTTATTGAAACAAACATTGTATCTGTAAATTCCTTTCACTTTATGCCTTAATTGCAATTTCCTACTGACAGTGTGACTTTTTTTTTTTTTTAACTCTTCAAAGTGGCAGAGGTATCTATTATGTAATTTACTAGCTTTATCTAAGTTTGTAAAAGCACATGGCATGTACTGAAATAATAAAAAATCCCAACCTACAAAACCTGATTATTAATGACATTGTCCTTTTACAAATAAAAGATATTCAGGTCTGTAGGGGGTCCAAATTTCCTCATTAACTATATGTTAATAGCTTGGTATTTTTTTTAAATTTGTAATATAAACCAGAAAGCATCAGTGGTTTCCATGACTTGGTTCTGAGCCAGTCTTCATAATCATTTTTGTGTCATGTCATCCTCACAGACAGTTAAGCACTGTACAGCTGAAATGAACTTTCTGAAATCATGTCCTGTCTTTTACTAATTTTCCTAGATCTCAGAATTACATACATGAAAAAAACCTCAAGGAACATCAAATGAAATAATTTTTAAAGTCATACAAATTTAGAACTGAGGACTTTTAAGATGTCTTTCTTTGCACAGTTTAGTAAAAATACTTCAACTCCCTTCCCCCAGAACAGTCTGGAGTTATACGGGTTTTAAAAATAATGAATTATTGAAATAAATCATCTGAAAAATTACTTTGTCAAGCAAGGGATTTTCTTTACATTAAATCAGAGGATTTTGCTTGGGAACATTGATATAAACACCTAATAGATAAATAGATCTGGATTCTATTCCATTCTGGGACCGAAAGTCCCTCTGTGATGTGGGGAGAATAAATCATGCGGTGTCCCTTAAGAACTGTAGTTTGCTACATTTTTCTCTGACTTTTCCAGCAGTAATGGGTATAGGATATATTAAAGGGAAAAAAAAAAAAAAAAGAAAAAAGATTGTAAGGATACCTAGGCTGCTCCTGTCTCATACAGAGAAGAATTTTGCCCTTCTGTGATGGAAAGTGCTACCTTGTTGAAAGAACTTTGTCTGACTCCTGGAAGTCTTTGAAGTGTGATGGTGAAAGAGGAACAAAGTTGAACAAGTGTAGTCAGAGAGTGAAGGACTTTAAAAAAAAAAAAGAGAGAGAGAGAGAAAATCAGCAGCCTGGTAGGGAGTGAAGAGAGAAGAAAAGCTGGTAAAAGGAAAACTTCGTATACAATTGCAAGTAGAATGCAGTTATTTTCAAAGGAAACCCCTTGGCATACAAAAATCTAATTTAAAATGATATCTCAGTTTTAAAAATTTTTGCCTCATTTTTGCTTTGACTACTGGCTAGTTTTCAGGCTCATTCTTTGTGAATAGATGTAGTGTGAAGAAGATTTCATTGGTGCTATTCTGTCAGCTATCACAGCCACTCTGAACATTATCTGACTGCTGCCACCAGACTGGATGTTCAGCCATAAGTATGTGGCTGTCTGCCTTAAAGTGTGCACAGCACTTTGTTTCTCCAGCTGGCCTGTCCCTAACAGGCTGATATCCCTCAGGAGGACTGCAGTTGCTGCTGGATAGTAAGCGAAGGGAATAAAGAACCTAAAATTTTCCTAAATTTAAACCAAATCAAGGGGAAAGTTGTGCCCGTTAGACATTAGTCAGTCATGAGGACGATGCGCTTGAACTTTTCTGTTGTAAGATAAGGATAGCAATACTTTCCAATAGGATTCATATGTGAAGAGGAATCACAGAATAGTAGTGCTAGATGGGCAGGATCAGGAAGTGGCTGCTTTACAGTCTAATTTACAGTCAGAGTAAAGGGAAACTTGGGTTTAGATTGGCATTAGGTATTCAGTCAATGTGTTTATACATATACATATCTTGAAATACAGGAATAGGTTATAATGGACCATCTCCATACATCCATCTCCAAACATACATACAGCTGGATGTGATGCCAGCTCCCGCAGAATAAGAAGCTACTTGCTATAGAAGTCAATGTTGTGAGTTTTAAAGTACTTCCTTAAAAACTTATGCTGTTTGTCAATTTATGTAGAATCTTAGAATCTTCTACTTGGTTACTGCAACAGTGTCCTTCGAAGCCTTCAACTGCACCTCCCAGTCATTACCACCTCAAAATTGTTATGTTCTTGCAATGTCCTGTTTTGACTGAGAGCTAGGCATGAACAAGATTCATTATTTTCAACTGCTCCTGTAAGATAGTTATTGCTACATACGTTTATAAGAAATTTTGATTTCAGGGTATGGAGAAATCAAGCAGGGAAGGATGAACTATTTATTTACATGTAACTGCTGAAGCAATGGTTTGCATATTCTGTACACAGACCAGGCTCAACATAGCTCTGTAATATCCAAATGACCACGGTGCTTTTTAAGTCAGGCATTCCATACCTCTGTAGAAGGAATAAGATTAAAAGCTGCTTCCAGAATATGGTCTGAATATGGTCTCAGGAATGTTCAATTTTCAGAAAGATGCACCTATCCCCAAAAAGGTGATAATATTCAGAGACCGATCCTCTGAATGAGAGCTTTGATTTCATGAGTTTGTGCAGTATCTCAACTACTTTGGTGCGTGAATTAGAAAGCAAAATCTCTTGGAATTTTAAAGCACAGGCAGAAAGATGGTGTCTCTGAACTGAATAAATCTACTGCTACACATTATTTATTTTCTTGCCTTAAACCATTGTCTGGCTTTAATGATGTTTTCAGGGTATGTGATGCATGAGGTGTTAATTTCCCACATCCCAGTGTGAGCAGTGCAGTATCCAGCGCCCCAATACAAATTTGGGCAGCTGTAGGAAGTTGCTGTGCTGTTTGTCCATGGAGGTGATATGTTTAGATTCTGGTAACAGAAAATGTTACTATTGGTGTGGCATCTTCTGTTGAGGACTCCTAGCCGGAAGCCTTTAGGAATGCATCAGGGTATCAGAGACATTCATTGAACTATGAGTATCCACAAAAGTTTGTAACATTCTCTGTCTGATTGTTAACAGTTTAAATTACATTATACTCTTCAGGATCTTTCAGGAAAAGTGCATTACTTGGATATTATCTTGTAACTGAGTTTGAAGTGGTGATAAGATAAACATTTTCAAAATATAGTTTCTGCTTTCTATGCAATGGACTGATGGAGACATTTCATTCAATATATCCCGTAAACTTGCTGCTGCAACAGCAGGGAAAAAGCAGCATGAGTATATTCTCTCGTTCTGCTGCAGTGTGTATTTCATAGAAATATGTACGCCATGAGCACTGATGTCAGTCATTAGACCATGCCCTGTGTCCATAAACTTTTTTCCCTTCCTTTGCCTCAGTGCTGAATACTGCAGCAGCTTGAACGAGGAAAGAGGAAACGTACAAGGGGAAAAACGGCAGAGGAGATTTATGCTATTGTTGATGTTAGAGAGAGCTCAAGACTTCAAGGACTGGTAGTTTGATGATGCTATGACAACTAGGAAAACCAAAAGATCTGTTTTCTTGTTAGAATATTGTCCTACAAACGTAAACAGGATTAAGTGAATGGGATTTTCCATGTTTTTTTTTTTCTTTTCTTGTTTTTGCATACATTATAGGTAAACTACGAGCCATTAACTCCTGCCTAAGTATAGCAGGAGAAAGTGTTTCTTTTAATGTGACTTTACTCTTTTTCTTGATAGAAGGCTATCTTTAATGAACCCATGAAAGAAAGAAAAGAATAGAATTTAGAGGTGAATTTAAATTCATCAGCAACATTCAGTTTTACAACAGAGAAACTATAAATACTAAGGAGAGAAATAGAACTAGAAATAGAAACTGAATAGAAAAGGTGAAAGTAGTTGTGAACTAACATTGCTGAGGGACAAAAGTGAATATTTAGCTGAGGATTTGTTTCTTGGGTACAAAATTATATTTTTTTTTTCCTGATAAAGAATTGAGAGAACATACTTGTCACACAAGAAAGATTTGAAGGCCTTCTGTTTAAAACCGAGCTTTTAAACTATAATACCATATCAATGAAGTAATAAATTGCACATTTGGAATTTTCTTTTTGGTTTATGATTTTGGGGGTTGGTTGCACTCCCCATTGCAAGTTTGAAAAAAATACATCTGTAAGCAAGAATAAAGCTAGGCTTTTAATCATCCTTTTGAAATCAATATTGCTGTAATTGTTGCAGAATCTGGTTTCCTGGTTTTATTCATTCTGAGTTTAGCTTGTGTTAACCTACACGATGTAGTAATATTTTGAAAGAGTTACAATGAGCGTTGCCATTATTGTTAATGGGAAAATTCCTAGAGTGGCAACCTATTCCTTGCTCAGAGAATAAATAATCATGAATGGGAAGACTAGGTTGGGGTCAGAGCAGAATGCCATTAGTTTGCAGTTAATATACCTCCCATAAACGTACTTTTCCAAAAGAATTTGCAGACTTCATAGGGAAAAATTACCTGTTATAAAGGCAAAGTCTCCTTCGAAACTCCCTAGAGTTTATTAGACTACATTGAGATTCTGCACATCATGCCACTTAGTGCTGTGGCCAAATATGACAGTTTGATTCTTGCATTATGTCCTTCTTATGTGCAGACTGAGAATGTGACCCTCTCATAAAAATAGAGATGGTGCATTTAAAAGGTGAATGAGAGTTCCTACCATGTGTCACAGAGGTTGTGGAAAAACTTTGCCATAACTGGTCATCTTTTCAACAGTTTGCTAGGGTTTTTATGGTAAATATGAGGAACTTGTATTCCTTTGATATATTTCAAGCTCAGATATGTTTGGAAACAAGCATCTGTGAACACTTTTAAGAGATTCTTGTTCTTGCCCTAATTATTCCTCAAATTTATAAAAGTTATTCCTACTAACACAGTTCCATCCAAGATTGTTTCTGTCTTCAGAATGCTTTGAGATCTTCAGATAAAGGTTAAGATAGGCTACAACTCTTCTGTGGGGCAATTTTGGCACATTTCACGGTTCTAGTCTCACGATATTCAAAGTGAGAACTTGCTGCAGAACACTTTGCATCTCTTCTAGCCAATATACCTTCTTTTTCTTTCCATAGAAACTAAAAATCTCTCCAAAAATTGAGGGTATACACCTGTGTCTCATCCCATTGTGAAATTATGTCATGGCTGTAGAAAATACTCTGAGAAGTGTTCCTCAGACTATTAGGCAAAAACAGTCATAGACTACCATGTGCATGCGCTCTTCCAAAGAAGAAAAAAGAGACAGGAAGAAAAAACCAAAGCCCAATGATACAAAGTACCTCTATGTGGCTTTGGGTTTGGAAATGAGGAATGATTTCTATACTTTTCCAGAGCCTGCCACTATCAATTTCAGCTAGAAATTGCACTTTTTAGTGACATTTTCTTTTTATCTGAATCAGAGAGCAATTTTATGTTCAGACCTGTGTCCAATGTTAAAACGCCTCCTGAGAACCTTTTTCTTCACCTTGTCAGCATGAAAGACAAAGTCTTCTGAAAACTGGGTCAGGAAATGACATCTCCAATGATATCCATCTATTTTGGCTCTGATAAGCCCTTTGAGAGGACTCGACTCAGAAGATCAATACAATGACAAACCACTAAAATGTACAAATCTTTGTTTGCTGTTACCCATGGAAGAGTTATGTACTGAGCAGTCATAGTACCCTGCTCCTTCATAATAAACATTCCACACCTGATCAGGAAAGAGAATTTCATTATCAATGACCACCTGAGCGATCACCTCAGCTAAAAATATCTCCAGGAGGCAGTGGCAGTGACATATTTTATTTACATGTACACAATTATAAATTGATATTATATGTACAAAAATATTTTTTTCTTTCAGAAAATTTGGTAAATTCCTAGAAAGATAATAATGTCAACCTGATTTTCAAGTTCAACAGAAGAGCCTATACAGATATCTGTTGTTAGCTAGAACAGTCAGGTATTGCATCACCATTTTGTGTTTAGGTTTTATTTATTATTTTTTCTAATGCTAGAAGACATAAATATCTCTGCAGAGGTGAAACACACTAGACTTATTATTGTCATTATTGTTATTCATTACATTTTCATGTGTATCATGATATATTCAGTTATATATTACTTAGTCTGAAAGCAAACCTTTTTATATGCAGATTTAAGGTAATGAGCATTCAACTTTAAAAAATGGTTCTGCTACCCTGTAGCTTCTCAATAATAATATGCTCTTACATTCCAACAGAGAAGGATGGATTATGGGTTTTTCAATTTGCATCAGGCATATTAATTGCAGAGTAGGATTTCCACATAAAATATCAATGTACTGGAACAAACTGTTAATGTACCAGAATATGAACACTTACATTCATTTTTTGAGATTTAGAAGCAATCTTCTTTTTCATACATCTGAATAGCATTTTTTTTTTAAACTTTGTTAATGAGAACTACATAACCAATGTTTTCTGAAAACCTTAATTAGCTTAAGTGTTAATAGTACTTTCCTAGACATTGTACTGGCAAACAATACAACAAGCCATTAGGGAAAGAAAATAATTTACAGGGTATGGAAAAACTTTAGAGCAGCTTTTAAGAAACATGCCACGGAAGATCAACTTTATGTTGTAGTAGCAAGCAAAAAACCATTGAATTCAAGTTTTACTTTTTCACCCAACCCCAGGAAAAGAGATTCCCAGACTAATAGAAGTGTATTTCGAAGTGAAGTTCAGCTGGGGATTTGCAAAGTTATTTTAATGGTATAGAAGAGGAAGTTTATGTTTTATCTTATTTATTCCAATTACACACAAAACCAAAGAAATATATTTTAATAGGTATTAATAACACCAAAAATTTGCTATATAAAGAAAAAATTAATTCTTTAAGAGCAGGTAACTAAATATTAAATAAAAAGTCTTTCTGATGACTCTTAACAGTGCAAAAGGGATTGTTTGCGACCATTTTCTTAGTATGTATCTTATTATCTATACACCTGAGGAAGTACCTATCTTATTGTTCATTTTCCAATACAAGAATATAAATAATACTAAATATATGCTGTTGTCAAGACAAATTAATTCACTGTTTGTTTATACTGTTTTGTTTTATGACTACTCTGTTTCAAACTACTAATCTGTAATGGTTCTTCAATGTTTTTTTTCCTCTTTTCTTAAAAACAGCAAATGAATGCAGGTCCTTCCTTTTAAAGCCAAAAAGAAAGAGAAAAATATTTGAGTTTGCATGCCACAGCTGCAGGCTGTGAATTATCACACTAGGGAAGACTGGAAATACCACCCACATAATCCAACAAGAGGCCTGATTCATTTTGTGTCTGAAGCAATCATTGTGGTCTTACAAAGCTGAAATGAGTTTCCTTTGCAATCTTTGCAGGAGAAAAAAAAAAAAGAGAATATCAACCCTACTAGTTCAAAGCAAGATTCCACTTTTTAATTTATTTTTACTCCCATTTCTCATTTTTATTTTTCTTCCTTAGTTTCCTACTATTTTGCAACTAGCTTGACTTTACATATAACAGTGGAATTGAATTTGAGAAAGGATATAAAGGAGAGCCAGGCATTATCTTCCCAGGCCTATCAGTCCCAGCTGAACCTGTGACAAGTGATTTAGTTAGTGTATGAGAATCAGATCCAAGAAACTTTGCAGAGACTGTTATTCAGTCTTCTAATCATTCCAGGGCAATCAGAAAACCTTGCTTCCTATCTCACACACAGGGGGAGTTAGTATGCCATCTGTTTAAGATCCCAGTGGAAGCACCTGCCTAGGGTCCTCTCTAAATATGCAGGACTCTACTCAGTATGCACAGACACTCTTTATGTAGCTTCCTACAGATCATCAATAGCGAATAATGAAGAGAGAGATATTAAATTCTGCCTTTTAGATTCTTTACTCAAGGCTGTAGGGAGGTTTCGTCCTCTTGGGATCCTAAAGCTTGAATTTTCACTTGAAGAGCTTTCAAGCACTCAGGATCTTTCTTTCAAAAATGAGGTGGATTAATGATTTAGAAGTTCAGCTACTTGACAGATGATATGATGACTGCAGTAAAAGTCTACTTGGTGCAGTCTTGTCCAGAAGCAATCCTTGTTATTGCCTGAAAATATTAATACATTTGCTGTCCATCCCTTCATACAACACTATAGTCACAGGGTTGTGGTTATCAGGGCAGGAAGACAGAAGGGAGGGAGGAAAGGAGGAAAGAGGGAAGAAAGGAGAAAGAAAAGTACTTTATTTGATTTCTCTTGAAAAAGAAGGTAGGATTAAATACGTGGGTTTTTTTGTATTTGGACTAGGTGGTATTTGTTGGTCCCTTCCAACTGGAACTATTCTGTTCTACATCCCCACTGAATACATTGGACATGAGATTAACGCGTCTGTTCTACAGAAAGTGGAAACTGCAACTAACTATATGTTTGATGTGTGTGAGCAGATGCACTTTGTGAACACTTTCCAGATCAAATCTCTCAGCTGAGTTGGATAGCTGCGTGAACAATTTCATGACCAAGTTTAGGGCTAGGTGATGTATTAACCTGCTCACTTCTCTCAAGAAATTATAAGCATGTGGAAGATCTCATCTCTTAATCTGAGTTTACATCATAGAAAGTTAATAGATTTCAGATAGTTCCTAGCAAGTAAAGATTTAAGTTAATTAAGACACTTAATGTTCCTGTAATTACTTTTTACTTTCAAATAGTAAAAATTGTCTAATATTTCAATACTTTATTGCTGTAATTTTTCTCTACATTTAAACTGAGATTTAAACTCAAGTTATATTATATATGGTTCTAACCTTTAGTCACATCTCTATGTGCTGAAATTCATGTGTATTTCAAAACTAAAACCTAGATCAGTACTTATTCTAGTGACAGCAGAAATATGACTCAGAACTTGGTGACCTCCCAGAAATTTTGCTGAGATCAGCTAAATTCTAAAGAGATATAGGTAGTATGTTTAATAGCCTTAGATATATGAAATGATCTGGTAGTAAACATTGTTTTAAGCTTTCATAAAGAAAAATAAAACAAAAAAAAAATTCAGCTCACCACGTTTCAATTTACTCATAAAACGTAGCCTTTGCTGTATTTTATTATGTACATTAAGGAGCTGTAATCTCTGAAAAGCTTGCCAGGCATTGGCTGTGAACTCACACTAGCAGGCATCCTAAACAGAAAAGGAACCTGAATACAGGGGAAATAAGTGTTCTCAGAGCTTTGGCATGGTCCACGTTGCCAGGGAAACCTCTTCTTTGTCTCTACGTGTTCAGAATGGCTGCCTCATTAGACACTGAACCTGATCATCACTTTACACTACAGGCCGAGGGGGGGAAGAAGGGGGGAGGAAGGGGAAAAGCCAACAGGTCTACAAATCTTTAAGAAAATGCCAAGAATGAATAGGTGTAATCTTAAATAAGTCTATGTATAATTATAATCATAATTATGTTCTGTTGAGAGTAAATTTGCCCAGGCTGCTTCATTCCACATTTATCTGCAGGCAAAGAAATGAGCAATTCTTGATTGTCTTTTACTGCATTAAAAAAAAAAAAAAGAGTGCAAACCTCAAAAGTGGTCAATTGCCTGTTTTGTCTAAAATAGATCTTTTACCCTTAAATACTGCAAACCATCTATTTAATAAGGTCATTCAGCTTATTTTACTGCCTGAGACATTGCTTTTAGCTTTGCTGCAGCAGATTTTATTGATGGAGTCAGAAGCACAAAATGGCAGGGAAAAACCTATAGAGGTGCATTTATTACTCTGACCATAAAAAGGAGTGGTGAAAAAATAGTAAAAAAGTGAAAATATACAGTGACAAGAGAGTTCCTTTATCTTAACTACTAAGTTTTAATCAAGATACTAAAACCAGCATCACATAAACATCTGAAGTGCAGCAGAACTAGATGCAGTTTCAAGGCATTGCTCATTGGTAATACAACTATGAACTCAAGGTCCCCCAGGAGCTCAGCTCCTGCCCTTGGCTGATGAGAAAAGCCTTTGAAAACAGGGTTAGAGCTTAACCTCCACCCTTTGTGGCTTATAAATATCAACAAAGGGAAGGGGTTTTATAGTCAGCATCTCCACAACTTTGTTCTCTGAGATGAAAAGTGAAATCCAAATCACAGGTGAACAGTTAACAAATGCCTAACTTCTCTGCTCATATTTATGTAGAGGGAAAGCAAATCAGCTGGAATTTTTTTTTCTTTTTTCAACTGTACCAGATGCAAAAGTGAGTTGTTAGGTGCAAAAACAAGAACACACCTGACCGGGGGGTCTGAGATTAACTGGTTACTTTCCAAGAGTATAAAGAAATGATATAAACCAGATTTCCATGCACCTACAGCCATTTTTCTTATTACTCAGTAATAACCTATGCTGAATCTCTGTTGCGTGAGGAATGCTATTTAAATTTATTGATTTTTTAAAGAATACTTTTCATATAAAGAATATTTCTGACAGTTTTTTTCCTTTTCTGTGATAGCATTATTTAAATAGGGCTTGCAGATTACAGCTTGAAGATAAGAGCAAGGAAATGGCGGAGTGTAATCACCTGTCCATTACATGGCAAGAACACACACATGCTTGCCCTCCTTGGAAAGTAGTTGTTTTCAGTTCCATAGTGAAATGCTCTCAAAATTTAATGAAAGATGAGTCAATACCAAGATAAATTATTTTTCTAAATGGGGACCTGAGGCAGAGAAAGCTATTCTGGAGAGCTCCTTTTGCTGTCAAAGTGTTTTGCTTTCTATTTGGCACCCTTTTAAACAGTTACACATAGAAAACAACTAGAAGAAAGTTGCTTAAAATCAATATACAAAGCAAGAAGGAGAAGCAAGAAAGGTACTGGAATACTGTTTGAAGTAGGCCTGATATGCAATATTTGAAGCAACTGTTCTTTACACCACTGACTTAATAACAAATTTTGGTAAATATTTGGAATGTAAAAGGTTCCTCTTGTCCTCCCTTTTGAGTAAATACAAAGAAGGGCACCAAGGTTCAAAGAAGAAGATTAAAATACACTGACCAAATCTTAATGCATAAATGTGTGAACCTGGATGTCTGAGAAAAAAGGTAATTAATTAGAAGATAAAGTTATAACTGGATAGTAGTTATTACAAACACTCTATTTTTCTAGGAAATTTTAACTGAATGAGGCTGGAAACTTCAGTGTGAGCTGCATTTCGGTCTCATTCATGTTTTGAGCTGTCAAGTACTGGATTATTTCTTGAGTTAGTCTCTACTGACATCATTTCTTGATTGCATTTCTCTACTGACATCATTTCTTGATTACATTAACAGACCTAAAATGTAAAATCTTGTGTCTCTTCATTGGAAGAGGAGTTTAGACAGAATGTTGAAGAGATTTCAGTAACTTACTGATCTCTCAATGCACAAAGAGAAAAAGGTTTAAGAAAAAGTTTGTATATATTTCAGTCTCATATATTTTACAGAAATATAAGGCAAGCTTTCTTGCACAAAAGCAAAACAATAAAGAAGGGAAATTCAAATGTGACTTTTGATTCACCATACGTTTTAAGCTTATACATCAATTTTAGCCTTCATATGAATTAGTTGCTAATATCTAATCCCTAAAAAATACACGAGTTGTACTGCTTTTATGGTTCAGGGCCTCACTTTAAAGAAGAAAAATCTTCTTCCTATGGACTTTGTAAAATATCTTTCAAAGTGCATTGAAAATAATTTCTTTTTCAATAGACCAAACTGTACAAGGTACCAAATAACTCACATTCCTTTATTTCACATATAGTGTTGTGAGACCCAAGGAAACAGTCTTATCCAAGTTTAAATCCATTAAATATTACATTCTTAGTGTGCAGGCCCTAGAGTGGAAGTGGATTCACAGTCACTATCATCATCAAATCAGAAACTTCCAGAACTAAAAATATAAGCAGTTCTAATTGGAGGTAGAGGACCATGAAGAAAAAAGGCAACTTGTACAGACTGCAAAAACCTTAGCAGTACCCAGGCAGAAGTTGTTAAGTCATCACTGAACCCACAAGCTGATGTTTGCGCATACAAGTCAGCCTTTTGATATGAAAATCAGAAAATAAGTAAGCAAAAGCTTTGGACCTTTCAGAGTGGTTTAAATCACAACCAGATTGTATATTATAGATGCCTAATGTCCTCACAACATCCTTGGTCCTGTGTTGCAATGTACGTCTTGCTTTCTGATCTCAGCACAACTCCAAGGCCATTGCAAGAAAGCAAGCAGCAGGTCAGCTTCATCTTTATCCTATTATATTTCACATGTGACATTGTGCACCCCTTGGATAACCAACTAGAAGCACTAAATGCAGGCAATGATGCAATTCTTAGCTTTCGGACAAGGCACATGCTGGAAAAGCAATTACATCATTTGTTTGAGTATATATGGAAGCGACACAGCAGAAAGGCACAGGTCTCCCATCTCAGCCGGTGTTATCAGAAAATGTTTCTTTCTTCCTTTGAAAAGCCACCTTAAAAAGCATGTGCACATATTCTTGCTAAGGTACCTGAATTAATAGACACAGTCAGTGAAGGGAATCTTAAAGTTTGTATTTGAGTCCAGTGAGAAAATTGCCGTCTGTTGTGTCTCTGCTCTGTTTCTCTGTTTGGTGAATATAATCAACAAAAACACTTTCTCAAAGCTGGGAAGAGAAATCAGAAGTGTAAACTAGAAATTGGGCTGTCAAATGCCAATTATTCTACTAGAGCCCCCAAATTACACCCTTTGTTAGGATACTTTGAATGTAACTTTACCTTTAAAAGGAAGTATTCTTATCAGTCAACTGAAATTTTTAAACACCATACTATCATTGCAAAATGAAAATCACTGAATGCTCTTTCACTAATTTGGTGCTGGCAGAGCTATAAAAATATCCTTTATAAGTGTTAAGCCTTAGGACAAAGTGTTTGTGCAGTCTAACAGCAATTCTTGTCTCAGCGTAACATACATTAGAAATCTAGAACACCCTTTAAGGATTATTTTTAGGTTTTCTTTTCCTGTCTCTCCACACTTTTGCTTTTGAAATGATCTCTGAAACAATAGCATTGCATGCATTTTTGTCACTGGTATTTCAGATATATTCAAGAATATTTGAAAGGATGCAAAAAAAAGACTCTCTTCTGGGTTCAAAATTTTAGCTATACTTGCATTGACATTGCAGGTGAAAGATAAAAAAAAAAAAAAAGAAATTAACCTGCTGGTTGCAACCTACCATTGTCAGTCTTCTTCCCAATCACACTGAGGCAGAGAGCAGCCCTGACACTTCTGTGGCTGCTCCAGCCCATTGTAAACAGGAGGTGGCAGTTCTAGTCTTTGATCCCATATGCTGCAGTGTTATAAAACGGCAGTAACTAGCTGGGGAAGACATTTCAACAATACGCAAGCTAAAGAGCTTTTCCAAGGCTAGCCAGAGCTGCTTCCCCTTTAATCCCTTTTTGCAGGAGGCTAAAATGTGCTACAGAAAGGAAAAAAAAAAAAGAAAAAAAATAGAGCAGCTTTCTGACAGCTCAGTATTGATAGCGTGATAGAGTCTCTGGAGCTATCTGCACTGCATCTGAGGCTTTGTTTTCAGTGTGCAACCACACAAACCCCGTAGTTTTAGGGGTTTTGTGGAAGCAAAATCCTCTTTATTCATCTCATGCACTCTCTCATGCTTAGTTTCACAAATCTTTCTTATCAGAGAAAATGCTTTCATTCCATAATACTAGAATTCGGCTTAAAACTAAATTAATACAACCCTCCCCCATTATATGACAGGGGGCATGCTAGCAGAAGTAGACCTAAAATCCAATACAGCCTGTGCAACAGGGCCTTAAAAAATATTTTAATTTCTGTTGTCTTTCTGAGATGCCCTTAATTTGCTGAGAAGACGTTCCTTTATCATTAAAGTAACTTCAGGATGGAACCCCTCTGTCAGCTCTAGATATGGAAATGAGATCCTCAACCCACATGTTAAAAAACCTGTGACAGTAAAGACCAACAGCAAAGTAGAGCCACTCTGAACGTCTTTCACTACAGGATGAAAAGGAGCAGAACAGGGGAGGCAAGAGGGTGGAATAGTCTGACATGTAAGAGAGATAATATAAATAAGCATTGTATTTACTGCTTTTTAATTCAGCTCTATGTCTGATTATGAAAAATGTCAGGAATCACAGAAGAAATATATTGCACAACCATGTGAGAATTTCATAGAAGTTCTGGAAAAAAGGTGGAGGTGAGAACTGCTAAAAACATCTGACATTCAGAATTATGTAGGATAGCACATATTTACAAGGTGTTAGTGTCCATGAAGCTGTATAATGTAATTGCCAAACTACAGCTTTTCTTAGCAAGAGGCTTGGGATAATTCATTCTGATCAAATAATTTTTACCTTTTTGATATTCCATCTACATCATCTCTAATTCTCTCAGAGTGCAATGACTGCTTTGTATCATGATGTGTGAAACTAGGACATAATGTCATGGCCATAGATAACAAAATATCCTATTCTTCCCATCCTGTCGTCTAGTGGGAGCTCCTGTAGTCAGAGATTCAGCAGTGTACATTAATCTTCATGGGGTTATACAGGACATCTCTAACTCAATTCCCTTACATCCTCAAACCCGAGTATGTCCAATTGCAGAAAGATAAGACACTAGTCTGATATTGTTAATCAGACAGGCATATACTCTGACATGTTTCACAATAGGAGGAAAATCTGGAATGTCTTGTAGCCGTGGAGAGGAATAAGAGTGGTAAGGTCAACTTCAGTGGTACTGAACTGAGGAAGAGATCTGGTTATAATTGTGGAAGTGTTGAGGAGACAGGAAAGTAGTGCAGAGGTATTGACACATATCGTTCTTCCAGGATCTTTCTGAGGGATTTAGGAAGCATTTTAAGGATTTGCATACAATTACTTTCTCACAGTTTAATTATTGTGTATCAGCTGAGCCACAGTAACAGTCCCCAAGAGTGCCTTTTGGCCAAAATCAGGTGCAGAACCTTCTTTACTTTCCAACCTAGCTATGTTTAATTACACCACATTTACTGAGCACTAGAGTATAGATTAATAGGCTAGCGGTTCTTCTGACTGTGTTAATCTGACATGATATGTTTCCTTGGATTATTTCCTAAAAGAAGTACCAAGGCAGGGTAAAATCAACACTGCATATAGAAATTTCAGGGGACAACTGGCAAACCAAACTTCTCGCACAGAAGATCTTGTGGTAAGAGCTAAGAGGCTGTGGAAAGATTCACAGATGTTCTGGGTATAAAACAGAAAAAAAAAAAAGTAACTCAGGTTTCTAAACTTCTGTTCTAAGCAGAGGTAGGTGCCTACCTATCTCTGCCTCCTTTCTCTTTCTGCCTACTGCAAAGATCCTTCCTTTAAGGTCTGAATTTTCTTACATTAAGATATTTTCATAGTCTCCCTCTATACATAAAAAATAAGAGCAAACACCAACTGCACCACTCACAAGGAACAATACTTATTTGTCACATGGAAGAAATTTTGAGCCAAAACTTGAATTTAATTTCCCTGTGAATGTGCAAAACCCAGACATCATGGGGCATCCTGAGATATGTTTTTTCAAGTGACTCCACTGAAAATTGTACAAATTCTGCATAACTATCCCAAGTTTCCTGGGACTAGAATCATCATGAATCTCTATGTTGCATATCCTGACAAGCACCTTGAAGAGCAACCTATAGAGTTAGTCTTTTTGTTCTCCTTACTCACGCAATGATGTTCTCTTATGCAGTAAAACCAGCTCTGTCTCGGAGAATCCTTCACCTTAGAAGACCAGTTACCTTTTGGGAGACTGAGGCTAAACTCTTCTAGCTGTGTAAGATCTGGATGTTAATCTTACACATAGAAGTTTCACACGGCTCATGGTGGCATGCAAGCACCTGCACAATTCAGCTGTGTTCTGAGCAGACAAACACAACACAGCACTCCTGCCAAGAGGGGAAAGAGTTGTCTCTTCTGGGAGTCACATTTTGAGTGTTTTGGAGGCATAGCAGTGATTACAATAGCTATGTAGCCTTGCAGACATCCCCTAAGAAAAAAAGAGAAATGAGATACTCAGCACTGAAACTGAGGCAGAGAGAGAGCAGTGCAGTTCCTCAAAGGCAGTTCTGAGATGATGAAGTAGATGATGTGGTATGTAAGTCACCCTGAGAAATCAGATTTATAAAGGTCTTGTTGAAGCTCAGGTATGTAAAATTAGGCTAGCTTTTTGCTAGCTACCTCTAACAAGAGAAGGAATACAATATAACAAATCCACTAAACTTTTAAAATGTTTGAAAAAAGCTTCTAAAGAAATATATAGACTTGGACACCTGAACAAGTTGCTGAAGGTTAAAATGCTATTACATATCCGCTGACACATTCTAACTCTTCGTGTGAATTCTCTTTCATTGCAGATGTGACTAAATCAAATTATCCCAATTTTTCAAGAGTAGAAGCCCACATATTGCCAGGAGCGCAGAGGGGAGGAGAGGACATTAAATAAAATGGAGAGGAAGAGAAGCAGAGGGAAAGGAAAAAGGAAACTATCTGCCATCGAGAACCAAATAATTTAGAAAAATGTCCAGTATAAAATCATGGTTTCTGGAAGCAGAGAGACAGTACTTAGAGATGTTGAAAAACACTAGTCTAAGCAAAAAATGAAAAATAGCAAATAATTTAAGGGGATGAACTCTATATTAAAAGTTGGATAATTTCACAGAAAACTGTGTTTTTTTATTTTTGTCTTTTTACCGTCTGAGTATTGGTAAAACGTAACAAATTTTATCTGAGATTTTTTCACCTCAACATTAAGTATGAAAATTTCTGTCTCAGTGTACTCATTTTCACTGTTTCTCCTAAAATTTCCTATGCAATAAGAAGATTTGTTAAATAAGTTATCAGAGACATCTTCTTCTGCGAAGAAATATTAAAATAAGCTTTTTTATTTCTCTTTTTTTCTTTGTTTCTCTAAGCCACGTGTGTATATAGTTGCATATTTTCCTCCACTGGTCTTGCCAGTTGCATTCTTTTCATTTTTCTCAACCGTTTTGCTCCATGAGCTTTGGATAATTAGTTATGACTCATCAAAAAGGCATAATCATACCATTTCCTGCTCTGTGTCATCTACTGTCATTTAATATAAAGTCTTTGCCTGCTGCTGAGCTATCACATATGTTTTATTCCCTGCATATTATAATAAAAATTGAAATTACCTTTCTTTGCTTCTATCACGAGGAGGAAATAAAGTTGTGGTTTGGTTTTGCTTTACTTCTCAAAAGTTCATGTCATTTCTAACTATCCTACTTTCTTTATTTCTTGTGGAAGGTTCATTATGATTGTTTTGCTAAATAAATCATAGTGTGGACTAAATAAAATTAGCCTAGAAATTTAAGCAACATAATGATAAAATGGAAATTTTAAGCACAAGGTATTCTTCATAGAAATTGTTGGGTTTCTATTTAAAAACAAATTGACAGATACCAAGTTTGTGATAAAACAAGCAAGACTGAAACCTGCAAGTTAACTCTGAGTCTGCAGACTGTCGTTAGCATAGATGTAGTATTGGTAGTAGTAACTTATTTCCCCTTTAAAAAATAATAAGAAACTAGAATGAACCTTTAGTGTTATATATACTTTCTTTAGCCATTAATCACTATCACCAAAACCTCATAAATATGGTGACACCCACAGAGTAATTTTTATATTTCAGAGAAGGTCAATCAAAAATAGATATGGTAAAAGTCCAGTCAATAAATAATCTTATAAGGCTAAACATTGCACTCATTCTTTTCAAGTTACTCATTAGTCATCTACAGTGCCCTCAATGACATTTTTAATGTATTATTTCAAAGTCCGTCTTTTATTATTGAGAAGGGAAATATTTTTAGCTTGCAAAGCTCCATCTGTAGTTGAGGTCCAATTCACCATAAATGAACAATTTCCCACTGGAAAAGAAACTACTGTGACAGGCACATTAATAATACCTCTGAACTTCTACTGCCCCATTTCATTTTTTTAAGAGACTTTCAGTTTATGGAGAAATACTGAAAGAACAAAAAGGAGAAGGAAAGAAGATGGAGGAAACATTGTTTTTATGCCTAAGCTTGTTGAATTATTCATTGTTTAACATTTTATCTTTTAAATTACTGCTTAAAATTATAATCCTAAATGCATATTTTCACTTTCAGTGATGGAGTTGCATCTTTGCATAACAGGTCATTCCTTTGAGGGTAAAATTTCTGAAGTTGATTAAATGACTTAGGTATCACTTTGAACTTAAAAGATACTAGATGCCTTTGAGGCATTTTTTAAAATCCCAGGAAATGGCTTAGATGTCCAAGTAATTTTTTGAATTGCTCCTACCCCCCAATATCCAACAAGCATTAAAAGTCTAATATAAGCATCTAATTTTGAAAATTTGTCCCTTATGAATGTACTATTTAATGATCTCCTTTCGTTCTACATTGAAATCACTCACACCGAATGTATACAGCTATTAAATGTATTGTAATAAGTTGCTGAAGAGATATATTCTTTTTTATAATCCTAAAGTTAAATCTTAATTTTGATAAACTTTTAAATTACTTAGGTCACAGAGTCTTATTTTCAAAATTTTCCCCATCTCTGAGTAGTCTGTGCCAGTGAAAGTCACCATTTGACTGTAATATTATTCATACAATATATTTGATCTATTCACTTTTTATCTATTCACACAGGAGATCTGCTCTTCAGCTGTTTGATGGCAGTTTTACAAGGACTATAATGACAAATATCCAAATATAAATGATTAATAAACCACTTAGTTATGCAGTTTCAGAAAAATAATCTGTTCAGTGTAGTAAAAAAAAAAGTGAAGAAACTTTTCAATTGGGAATATAGAGGCTGCCAAATACTTGTAAATAATTTGTAAAATACAGAATGAATTTGTTAATCACTGTAACAAATAAATAAAGGGAAAATTACAGGAAATTCAGAGAAAATAAGAATGCTCAAGAGCGTGGAAAAAACTAATAGGAGTGTGAAAAGATTGGGATTCATTTTCTGAAAGGAAAAAAGAGAAATCAGAAATGTATGTAAAATAATGAACAATCAAAAGAGCATAGAAGAAAAAAACAACAGCAACAACAAAAAAGACGTTTCCTACCCCAGTTCTGTGATATAAGCACAAAGAGATTATTAAATGGTGGAAGGCTTGAAGTAAATAAAAGGATATAGTTCCTCAGAAAACATTCAGTCACTGAGACAAAGAAATTGAAAAGACTAAAATGAAGACTGGACATGCACAACCCAGTGTGGACCAGTGTGGCGTCTCTAACTCAGTCTGAGTGAAAGAGAGATTCTGATCCACCCTGGGCTAAGATAAGGTTCATGAAGGAGACCTCAGGCTGCATACAACACACAGCAGTACTTCTCGTTGGCGACAGACAGATAAAGCACTGAGTAGAACTGCATCATAAGGGAAGGTTGTATCTCACAGGTTCACAGAACGTGATTTTGCTATCTGTCTAGGAGGAGGATAATCAGACTCAGACCAGGATAAAAAGAATAGCAACATTTACTGTGTTCTAATTCCCTTATGAAACTGTATAAACCATTGCTGTGCAACAACTTTTGAGACTG
The DNA here is from genome assembly GCA_026546715.1 of Gallinago undulata. Classification (NCBI taxonomy): domain Eukaryota; kingdom Metazoa; phylum Chordata; class Aves; order Charadriiformes; family Scolopacidae; genus Gallinago; species Gallinago undulata. The sequence continues at coordinate 34,193,151 of JAOTQQ010000041.1, read as the reverse complement.
AGGTTAAGTGGAAGAAGAAGTTATAGAATCATAGAATCATATGGGGTTGGAAGGGACCTCTGGAGATCATCTAGTCCAACTCCCCTGCTGGAGTGGGTCTACCTAGAGCACATTACACAGGAACTTGTCCAGGTGGGTTTTGAATGTCTCCAGAGAAGGAGACTCCACCATCTCTCTGGTCAGCCTGTTCCAGGGCTCTACCACTCTCACAGTAAAGAAGTTCTTCCTCATGTTTAGGTGGAACTACTTATACTCAAGTCTGTGCCTATTTCCTGTTGTCCTGTCACTGGACACCACTGAAACAAGACCAGCCCCGTCCTCCTGACACCCTCACTTTAAGTATTTGTATGCATTGATCAGATTCCCACTAAGTCTTCTCTTCTCAAGACTAAAAAGACCCAAGTCCCTCAGCCTCTCCTCGTAGGAGAGATGCTCCAAGCCCTTAATCATCTTTGTTGCCCTTTGCTGTACCCTCTCCAGCAGTTCCCTGTCCTTCCTGAACTGGACACAGTATTCCAGATGGGGCCTCACCAGGGCAGAGTAGAGGGGCAGGATGACTTCCCTTGACCTGCTGGCACACTCTTCTCGATGCGTCCCAGGATGCCATTTGCCTTCTTGGTCACAAGGGCACATTGCTGGCTCATGGTCATCCTGTTGTCCACAAGAATTCCCAGGTCTTTTTGCTCAGAGCTGCTCTCCAGCCAGTCAGCCCCCACTGGTGCTGGGGGCACCTACTGGTGCAGGGGTTATTTCTCCCCAGGTGCAGCACCCTACACTTTCCCTTGTTAAATTTCATTAGGTTTCTCTTGGCCCAACTCTCACTGGATGGTGGCACGGCCTTCTGGGGTGTCAGCTACCCTTCTTAGTTTTGTGTGATCAGCAAACTCGCTGAGGGTACATTCCATCCCTTCGTCCAGGTCATTGATGAATATATTGAAGAGCACTGGAGCCAGTACTGACCCCTGAGGAACATCACTTGTTACAGACTTCCAGCTGGATTCTGTGCCTCTAATCACAACCCTCTGAGCTCTGTCTTTCAGCCAGTTTTCA
>JAOTQQ010000041.1:34159125-34182179 GCA_026546715.1 Gallinago undulata | reverse complement strand
GTTCTTGATACAGGCCAGGATGCTGTTGGCCTTCTTGGCCACCTGGGCACACTGCTGGCTCATGTTCAGCTGACAGTGATTCCCTGCAATAAAGCACTGCTGTCTTGATGAACACTTACAAATATTGCAGAAAGTGTGTCTTAGAAATATAGAACTCATGTCAAGCTGGTACTCAAATACTTAAGTTATTCACAAGCGTCTTCTCAAGAAAAGCATAACACAACAGGAGACAGTGGCAGTCAGAAGAAGCAAATATCTAATGACTATTCCTAAAAAACCCCAACAATATACATTTTGATTTTCTTTAACACAGGTATGTTTTATCTAGTTTGACTTCAGTAGGGTAAAATGGATCATTAAAACTTTCATCCTGGGAAATTGGAGGTTTTTTTCTGAATTAGTTATTATCTCTTGCTCAACTACTTTTGGCTTTCTTGCCATTTAGGTAGGGTCTTATCCACTCATTTTATAATGAATATTCCATACCATTTCATGATTTTCATGTAAGCATGCAAATCTCAATTTTCTGAAAAATAATGAAACAATTTAAATATTAAATGGATTTTAAATAAGCCAATTGCAGATAATTAAATAATTTAGACTAATTTCTGGAGTCAATGCATGAATCATTTTCTTTAGGAGTGCAGGGGTTTAAATGTGTGGAGAAGGTGCTGTAAGGTAGTGGACGGCAGACAGTAATAGGTATGAAAGACTAACTGACTCAGTTCTGTCTTGAAAAGGATATTCAAATCATTGCTGCAATGTGTTCTTTACCCATAGTTATCTTAAACTTCTGGGTTTACTAGGAACTTCAGCGGAATCATGGAATAGTTTAATATGTACTGGCACATTTTGGATATTTTGAATTCCGGTATCATTTAGTTTGTATCATCATGAAATGTAGGTACAGAAATGTTCTTCCAGTTAGGCCTCAAAACAGAAAATATTTCTTCCCCATTTCTCAGACAACTTGCTCAAACTCTCCAATATTTTTTCCCTTTCAGCTGTTTTTGCTGTACTTACACATTTGTATCATTATTGTCATGACATTTGTGTTGTATGGTATTTTTGAAGTTGGTCACCAACTGCAGGGTCATAGGAACTTTTTGAGTCTTATGAAAGCCAGTATAAAATATGCATATGAAAATATATTTGAATTCAAGATAAGACTTTTTTTCCTAATATTTTCCAGTTAGCCTTTTTGGTGGGGGCCTATGGATAGAAGCATTTGATTTCAATTGACGTCGGAGGCCTATAACATGTTTACATGCATAAATTAAACACTTGGGTGCACTGAGAATTAGCGCCTAGCAGCTTGTAAGAACTTAGTCCCTTGTTCAGCAAATACAGTTTAGACTGCTCTGAACTTTTTCATCATGCATGTATAGCAAAAGAGAACAAAGCACTTAGGAATGATAATTTACCCTGTCAGTTGTTAAGAAGAAGCGTTTGGGTTAAAGTTCACTAATGTAAATTCCCTTTGTAACAAAAGAGAGAAAGGAAATCATTAAACATATTGATTAAAGATACTTGCAAGTTTTAGGCATTCTTAAAGAAATGGACCCAAACCAGTTTTTTTAAAAGCCAAAATAATCGTGTATAAATATTTTTCTACAAAAGCATTTTCCCTTTAGAATAAAATACACTTTTCTCTTTTCCTCTCCTTGTCTAATTCTGTTATAGTTTGTTTAATTTATACAGGAATATTATATCGCAAATTTTTGAAGCTGTGCTAACAAAGATAAATGGAAGCAGGGATTTCAATAAAACTTTGCAAACAATTCCATTATAGCTTGTCAAATGCACACAGAATCTCAGCTGTAAGGTGTTTCATTTATATGTCAGTTTTGTCAACATCACTGCCTAAAATATGGACCTTACATTCAATCTCTGCACAAAAGAATAAATTGACAATTCAAGTATAAAGCTTTTAACTATGCTTTTAGCTCTGACATTTCTTACTGCCATACAAGATTTTATACCAAAAAAGGAAGAATTTCTGGAAAAATCTGAAGGTAAACATATGTTATTTGAATATTAATAAAGTATTCTAACAGAGTAAAACAGAAAACTTGCATAATTTTGTTTCTCCTTTTTACATTATTTTCATGCGAGCTGCAACAGCCAAATAATTTAAAAAATATTAACTCTGTTTTATAGATTATTTCTGCTACTGTGTTTCCAACTTACAACAACTTAAAATTGTTTTTTCCTGTTTGTGGAAACTGCTATAAGGTCTTGGTTTTCACATCTTTTATGACTACTGAGTTCACGTTTATATGTGCATAGGGTATTCTTATTTCAAAATTCACTAGGCTACACAGGAATCAAAGTAGTATCATGGAATGGGTACAAGGAAACGCACAGCTTAGTGTCACAGGTAACCTGCCAAAACCCTGGCATTCTTTCTGCTCCTGCCTTTCAACTTTAGAACCAGTTTATGGGTTTCAGAGAGAGAATCAATTACATGAACAGGCAAAAGAATGTTCTGAAGTAACTTTTTAAGAGTGTCAGTTACTAATTTCTCATCTAATCTACTTTTTTTTGCAAATTATAGAAAAAACTATAAAACAAACAAATAAACAAAAAAAGCAAGCCAATCACTGTAAATCCAAACCACTGTAATTTATTAATCCAAGAAATTGGATATTATAATTAGAAAATCAAGCTCAGATGTGGGACTGAATTAAATCAAAGACCATCAAATTAATACATTCAGCAATCAAATCATTAAGTCAGGATGAAGTCAATTCTTATGAGTCTTACCACAGGAACTGAATTAGATTGTTCAGTTCCTTACTCCCAGTAGCAGTAATCTTCTAAATTTGCATTAATATAAAAATCCAAATTTCTTTAACTTAGTTCTTGGGTCAAATTGAGATTTTTTTTCCCCAGAAAATGCCTCATGTACAGGACATCTCCCTGCTTCCCCAATGCTTCTTTTTATTCCCATTCTGTCTGCATTCAGCCACCCCGAATCTGTAAGAATCACCTGATCATACATGTTTTGTTACAGAGGTAAACTAGATTCTCTGACAGTTCATGCAAACATTTAAAAGGAAAGCACTGCTGGGGTTTACTAAGTAGAACTCTTCTAGCTTCTTAGAACCAGGACATTGTTCTTGGTGCCCCCAAGATGGGGGCATCAATAATCCCCCTAAGGATGGGGATTATTCCCTATAGGTAGAAATACACATATTTGTATATTCAACAAAGTACCAGATACAATATATGAAAATACAAGAAAACCAGAGTAAGGCCTAAAATCTTTATGCTTTGTGCCATTTCAATAATATTAGATATATAACCCAAGGGAATAGCAGTTGGGGAACTGGATGCTGAGGAAACTGCAGCAAAAATATTCTGCCCTTATTGGTGGGCAGAATGGGTGCTTATAATGTAGTTCCATTTTTTCTATTGAAACTTCATATGATAATTTTTTATTGCTTATGAGTAACAGCCAATCAATGTCTTATGTTCTTTAGTTAATTATGTTGAGAACAATCTACATAATTATGTTGCTATAATTGGTATTTCTCTTATTCTGTTTTTTTTTTATTTTTTATAAACCATTTGCTTTATTATCACTACAATTTTCACACCAATAAACTTATTAGAATATCTGCATATCTCTCTTGCAGTTAAATACTCATAAGTTTAAGACATTGCTTATTCAAAATCGCATGATACCAGATAATGACAAGAATTCTATAGCAGAGTATGTTTGCAACTTACTAAAAGTAATTGTTTCTATAGAGTGTTCTGCAGCTATTATTATGATAGGAAAGTATTGCTTTTCTAATAATCCGAAGTCCTAGATGTTACACTTCCTGTTTCCTGCGTTTATTGAAAAAAGCTAAAAAAAAATTGTTTCTCCCATATCTTGTTATCCAAATAACATCATCTCCTGTCTTAGAAGCTGGGCGTCTAGTAAGTATATCTGGCACTATTTTTTTTGCAGATGAGCTATGCTTTCTTCATGATATGAACAGATGCAAGCTCGCTGAGTCTTACAAACCAAACAACAGGAGGCTACATCACTACGCTGCCCAGTCTGTTAGAAATCAATGGTGAGAGATGGGGGCTGTGATATTAACATTTACAGTGTGCTAACATGGTCACAGGGCTTCCAGTGGGGTCTGTGCATGGTCAGCAAGTTTTCCTCTGCATGCAAAAGGCCCAGATATATCAATGTGTTTACAGTTATGTCTTTATGACCTCTCTCAAAGGCAAGCCATACACACCATTCTAAACAGAATTAGATCATTAGATCATATGTTCCAATTGCTGTGGAAACAGGAAGGCTTAGAAACAGTTTGAAAAATCCCCCTTTTGGAAGCTTTTTACAATATCAGAGCAAGCAACTACTTGTAATCTGGTTCTGAAAACATTGAGAATATTAAAAATAAGACAGGCAAATCCTACTCTCTCTTTAAAGAAAATGTTACAGAATTTTAGCTGCAAATGTTTTAAACTCTATAATTTGAATTAGAAATAGAAATAATAAATAAATCTGTACTCACTATCAGACACAACTATAAATAAATGTTACCAAATACTCATGAATAATTGTAATTATAAAGCCACTAGAGTAATAATTTTTTTTCCCAGAAAGCATGTCTAAATAGAAATATATTCAAGGAATGTGTGATCTACTTGTAGATAAGCCTTGAACAGAAGGAGAGGTTAACATTTTTAGCTAAATTATGCATTGCAAATGGCTCACTCAGTTTTGTTTCATTTGCATAAGTGGCTCTGGTTCAAAAACTCACTGATTGCAATGGAAACAATTTCACTGCCTTTTTTTTTTTTTTAACCAGTCTACATAGGGTTCAAAACTGTAGGATGGGGAAAACCAGCACAAAATGCCATTTTATGGACCACCTTCCTATGCAAAATTAACCTGCTGACTTAACTGTTTTTGTAAACGAAGTTTTACAGCTGACCATCTGGGATAAAGAAGTTGGAATTTTAATGAAAATGGAAGATAAATAATTTCCAGCTGCAGACAGAAAGCCTCACTACTAAAAGCTGATGCTTTATCCCCTTAAACCATGTTTCATAAAAAGGGGAATTTCCCTGACTAGTGGTCTTTGGATACTTTGTATTTCAGGAATGCTGAAGCAGAAAAAGCATATGCGCTTCTGCTTAGAGAAGTGGTACGGAGCTGCTGAGAGGTGTGCAGCAGTGGGTTCTGAGGTATGTAAGGAGAAAAGGAAGGACTAATTTTGTTTGTGATTTTTTTGAATTATTTTAAAATCTTGCATCTTTCCGTAGCATTACTTAATCACCACTGTTTAAAAACTGTTAATAGTATCCTATTTGTCTGATGTAAATCATCAGCTACTGAACTACAAAACTCACCAAAACAGAAAGTGTTAGGTAATGTATTATGTATAAAGAAAAAAAGTCAATCAATGACTCAGACAGCTATTATTTCTCACTCAGACAAATAATTCAGGAAATATTATGGCTTGACTTAGGAAATGAATTGCAGAGCTTCATCTTTATTTCATTAGCTGACTACAACACCTGTGAAAAAATCAGATTCCTAATTTTTATCTACCTAAATGCTGTGAATGGGATTTTCTATTAATTATTATTTAAAACTGATAATTCTGTAGGGCTGTTTTGAAGTGCAGAGCTCTACAGAGACACGTCCTACAAATACTTGCTTTAATTTAGATGACTTCTCTTACACTTTGTCACCTAGTCATCTGTTGTCTTGCTGTGAATATGGCCATAGCCAATGAAAATATGAGAACATTTACAACCCTCATCAAAATTTATTAACCAATAAGGAGTCTAGAGGGTAGGGCTTAAAAAACCAGACCTAGCTAGCGTGCAAATCTTGTCACAGAATTATTCATTCTGGAGTAGTTCCTATCTCTGATATACTTTTTCTGCATAAATATTGCTTGAAATATCAACTTGGTATTTGCAACTTGGAAAATGCATTTTTTTCTTTGTATTTTCCTTATGAAATTCATTAGTTTTCCATTTTTCAGGCCTTACTGTGATTATTTATACTCATAGATGGATGCAGTTCATTTATATTCAAAAAAACAAACCTCTTTGGGATAGTTTTAGGTTTCAAAAGATTTTCAGTTCTGTCCAAGAAATGTGAACCTGCAAGAAACTTCACATTTGTACATCGGAGCAGTTGCACTATTTGCATATGCCTTGCTTCCTAAATTTGGTACAAAGTCAGCCAAAGAAACCTAACTTTTGTGAGCAAAAATGAATCCTTGATCTAATTTAAATATTTTTACTATAAGAATCATGACCAAGTATCCCTGAGGAGTTACTGTAGCGTAATTCAATTTTGCCATGTTATTTTAACCTAAAGTGAGATATGGATATATTTCACAATTTAAAAAGGACTATAGGTTTGAGTCAGAATACCTACTACACTAGAAAACATATTTCTTGAACGTAACATGGATTTATTTCCTTTTTTATTCCCACTGATAAATGAGCAAAAGGATTTTTATACAGGTTAGAAGAAGAATCTAAAGTTTAGGAGCGTTGCATTTTTGCCCTTTTCCATAGAGGCTTTTTAGACAAACTTGAGCAAGTCACTGACATCTTTCATGAATAATTGATTTAAACTCATAAAATCAGCACTTTCTTATCTGAAAAGTGTTTGGGGAAGAATAATATATTAAAAATAGTGACTAACGTAATTAATATAACAGGAATAGGTGTCTTGGAACTACTGGAGGCAGACATATTCAGAAAAACAAAGAGTATTTAAACTTTAACTAAATACATTAAAAGGACATTATGATCATTCACTTAATGTTACTGTAACTTAGGCATTGTCAATTATATTGATTACAGCTGTGACAGTATAAGGATATAAATAAAATAAAGCTTGTAGGAAGATATAGTATCTTTTTTAAAAATCAACTGGTATAGCTTGAGAAAAGAGGCAAGCTTTCAAATCCATAAGCTCTTCCTATATCAGAAATTGAAGAACCAATCTTCAAAGCTAAGTACAAGTTTTAGAACAAATGCTGTGAATATACATTAATCAGACTGAATGAAAAGAGTTGATACCAAAATTCTTTTAAAGGAAAAAAATGAGATGAATTACCAGTTCCATGACATCATTATCTCTGGAGTTTATGATTCTGGAAAGCTGATTATGTTATTTTATTTTCCACCCTAAGCTTTTCTAGGTTGTTTGTTTCTATATTTTCATTGAATCTAGATTTCTCTTAAGAACAAATACTGAGATGAAAGAGGTGTGGTGTGGTTTTTTTTGGGGTTTTTTTTTTTTTTTGAGATCTGGTTGCTGGATAAAACTTTCATCTAGATTGTTGAGATGGGAATCACAATTATGTTGCCCAGAGCACACACAGGTGTTTTCCTTAGGGCCTCTTAACTTGATAGATTAAAAAGAAAATTTCACAGAGTTAGTGCATATGCACTACACATCAACGATGAAGCATTTTCCTATATAATGTGGGATAAAAACCCCAGAAAATCTCTCTCCACATATGAGTACTGTTCTAATTTGCACAGAAGACCTCTGGAGAGAGCAGATATTCAACTGAGTCAACAGTTCGTTATGTGTGGTGGAAGGCCACAGGCAGATTTATCCGAGTTCCCTAACCCATAGATAGTGCAGACTATACACATAGGTATAAACAAAATTTGAGGCATTTCAAACAGTTTTTCCCCTACTTTCCTAGGCCTATTTACCTTAGACCTGTTCACTGCTAGGGCAGTTTCATATTCAGTGAAATTATTGAAATTAAAAATGAATTTTATCTTAATTTACAAACACATGAACAACCCCATACTCTCTGTACTAAAATTTTTGTTTCAAGTAATGCTAAAGCAACAGCTATAAAAGGCATTTCAGGAAAACTTACCTGAAGAGTAATTTCACCCAGAAGCCGTTAATTTGAAATGAAGACTAAATTACCATCTGAACAAAAGCTGTTGCAGTAAGATTTGGGGCTACGCTCCCTGATAAGAATCATGAAAAGCACTGGAAGAAGAATGGTTACCTGAAACCACAGGAAGCTTCATTTATTTTGTCTTGCTCCCCCTTGCCCACCTTTTGTATTCCTCTCTCTTTAAGTGTATTTATTTATGGAACACCTGATTGCTTTTTATTCTCAGCATAATTGGATATATATGTAATAGGCTTAGGCTTAAAGCTTACTACTTAAATCCGACTCTTGCTAAACATTCAGCAGTATATATTTTAAAAGGTTAATTGTTTTTTCCTCAGCAGGGTAGCATTTTTATGTAGGATGCTTGTCAGATGAGTACTTCGTACTAATTCCCACTTAATTTTAGAAGAAAATTTTGAGGTAATATTTCACTCCAATTATAAAGCCAGAACTGATGGAAGCTGAACAGTCATTGTCATGAGATGTCAGTGAAAAAAATATTAAACTTCAATTTAATCTGTCAGATACATGAGATTAATTTCTGTGTGGAAATCACAGACTAACACAAATAGAAAAACCTGGAATATATCACTGAATTTGTTGTTCTTTTCTGGGTAGGATTAAGTGTACTTGGACAACTGAAAGAGTACTTGGACTACTAAAAATGTTTGTTTAAAGGCATCTTAAAAAAATAATAATCAAAATCCAAACCACCACACACAGAACCAAAACCCAATGCAACAATGGTAAATGGGATTCCAGGAACCCTGACTATAAGCTGGTTCCATAGATTTGTCTTTATCTTTGTAATTGAAGGCTGTGGTTGCAAACTGCTTCAAAATTTTTGTGTTCTTCATGTATTTTTTGAACAACTGGAGAGACATTTAGGTGTCCAAATTACAGACATTTGTGTCATTTCAGATCCTCTAAAGCATTTAGGATTTTCTCACAAAGTTGACAGATATGACACTGGACCTACAGGAGATACATGTCCTTTTGAGACAGCTGCTGGAAGATAAGCAGGACATGTGGGTTGCTTAAATTGGATCTAGACATCAGTGTTTAAGGAACTAAATTCCACCATAGATTTTTAATTACTGCAAACCTTATATTTTATTACTAAAAATTCCTAACCAATGTTAAGTAGAATGAACTATTTCCCAAATATATATTAGCTCATTTCAGAAGTATTTCTGAACCTCTTTCAAAGTTCACATTGTTGCCTGATTTCATGGGTCATCTTAACTTTCCAAAGTCAAAGTATTTTCTCAAAGACAAAGTATTTAGTATTTAGAACGTGATCCACCCCAAAAAGGACTTGCTATTCCTACTATAGAATCATAGAATCATCTGGGCTGGAAGGGACCTTCAAAGGTCATCTAGTCCTACCCCCCCGCCGTCAGCAGGGACACCCCCAACTAGACCAGGTTGCCCAGGGAAATTATGTGTGTCACAAGCATGATTAATTAAGTCTTTCTAGTCCAAGGGTCTTACTAGTGCCTAGCAAGACTCAAACCCGGGAGATATTATGATAGAACATAATTTTAACATCCTCTCTTTTTCATTCATCTAAGGGCTCAGCCAACCACGGTTTCACCTCCACCGTTTTTCTTTATTTTGCTTATGAGAATGCTATACGAGACTACACTAATAATTTTTTGAAAAAAAGATATAGCACACATACTACCTTGCTACCAGAGCAGTGACCTCATCAGTTAAAGGAAATTAGGCTCATTACAAACACCTTCCTTGACTGAATTAATATCAGGGTTTTTGTGTTTGTCTCCTATGTACTCAGAAGCTGGTTGTTTACTCGTTTGAAAGAGTTTTCCTCTCTTCCCCTCCCCTTGAAATGGGCAGATCAGTAAATAGTCCTGCATTCTCATTTTTCCCCATTGGCTGAAATCTTAAGAACAAACATTCCTATGAGATCTGGATCACCTGAGACCAGAAACAAACCCGTCTGTTTCGGGGCCCCAAGCACATCCCCTTCCTCCCCATCCTGCTTATGTGGCTGCCAGGCCTCAGCTGGAGGTAGCTTCTTGCTTTATACAGGGTCACCAGCTGTACTTTAAAAGCCTGTCCCTTTCATTTGGGAGCTGCTGTTTGCATTGTCACTGCTAGTAAGAGCAATAAGTTTTGCAAGGCCTCTGGATTGAAACTTATCAGGTCTCCTCTTGACCTGTAGCTTTGTTTTACTTAGTTTAGCTATGACAGTAATTTCTCTAATTGACCAAGTGTCTATGTCTAATTTGTTTTACCTTTATTTATCTTTGTGTGTAATTATAGTCTTAATACTTAAGAATTCTTAAGAACCTTAAGTAAGAGTAACAAGCACTTCTAGGTAGAATGAGGTATTTATGACCCTTGCAAAATGGCGCAGTGTAGAGATATGGGCCTGGTATGATAGCAGAAGCCTTGAAAAACAAAGGCATGGGATGTTGAGGAGTACAGGCATGGGATGATAAGAGATAGGGCACAGGTTTGGTACAGGAGAACCCACAACTGTAAAATGCTCACTACTGGTCAGTTTACAAAAAAAACAAAACCCAAACCAAAACAAACAAAAAACCCACACAAAAAAAACCCCAACAACGTAGAAACTATCAAAACTGGTTTAGAGGTAACAAAGATAATAAAGAAATAGTATCTAACATACGTAAAGAGCATCAAATATAGTAACTCTGGATGTAATCTGGAGCAACAGACCAATAAAAACAGAGAAAGATGTAAATGCATGTTCACAAACTCTGTGTGTGTACATATAAGGGGAAAAAAAGAAGAAGAAATCATCATGAACACCATATTCTTCACAGTGAAGGACTCCAAACGCTGACAACTTGCTATAATACCCCACACCCCTCCTCCCCAATCAGCCAGAGTGAAAACACCTTAGGACTCAGAAGAGTAGTGGAAGAATGAGTCTAACATGAGCAAAATGGATAGAAGCTAAATGTATGCTACAATAGCAGTAACACAATTGAAATGGTATACAAGTACTCTAACTATATTGTTAGTCTTTGGGTTTTTTGTTTGGTTTGTTTGTAAAGTTATGTCTATAGTAGTGATGACCTTTGAATTAGATTTTTAAGATTCCCATTACACTAATAATAAGTGATTGGCTGTGCATACATATGTGAGTGTGAGATGTGCTTCCCTTGCCCATTAACAAGGTTCTGAGCATAACACTCTTGGAGCTGAGCTCTCACACTTGGCTCCCAACTAAGGCTGAACTGCAGCAGCATTGTAGCCATACCAGTACTAGCCCAGAACTCCCCATCCTTGTCCCAGCCCCACATACTGCCTTCACCCCGGATCGGGCTTGCACTGGACTTAGTCAGAACTTGCTTATTGTTATTTGGATCTGATCCTGACTTGACCTACCTCATTGGCATGGGAGGCATCTCACTACTATGGGCTTGCCTGGTAAACTGGGTTCCTGGCTGCCCCGGCGGATCTCCAACCTGCCCTTTTCCCTCCTTGGGGTTATTGGGTGAGGCCTTGCCCTGTCAGTACCCACGAGGATCCCCTGCAAATCCCAGCTTCCTGACTCAGGAGGCAGTGCCTCCTGAGAGCAAAACTTCCATGTAGACTTTGAGCAAAAATTCATGCCATTGCAATAACTTTGGTATTTATTGCCATATAGGTTTGTATCTGAATAAATGAAACACGTGATGTGAACATAGGACTCTAGTGTTTTGTTTTTTTTTTCCCCAGCAAATGTTGATAAAGTTTAAAAGGAAATACTGTATGTGGGTTAAAGTACATAATTAGTTCACTTAGCTATACAAAGAAAAAAACCTAGATTATAGCTTCCTCTCTATTTTTTCAACTAAAGTTTAGTGACCTAACCAGAAGTTGTGTTCTGTGATGCTCCATTTCCTATTTGGAACACTTTATATAGATTATTAATTATATATAGATTATAATATATTATAATATATATCTATAATTATAAATAGATATATAGATTATAATAATTTATATTATAATATAGATTATTAATTGTGTAGTCTTTTAGAAAAAGCAAATGTTCCTTATTTATGAGCAGTTTATATTTTGCAATTTTTCTTCCTTTGGTTTTAATTAGGAAGATAAGATATGCCAGAGATGGAGCTAGCAATGAAAATTTTGTTAAAATGGTTTTATTTTTCCTGGAAATTACAGATTTTAATATTTCCCTCCTTTAATAAGCAGTAACAGAATAGCAGTCAGAAGAGTCTTGACATCTTAATTTTAACAGGTAGAGAACATACTGTAATTTATAACATTTTTAGAGAAGCAATCATTATCTGTAAACATAGAAAGAAATGTTGTATTGTCCCACAGGAGGCAAAAAGGTAGGTAGAACATGACTACCTCCTATAGGTAGGAGGACTTAATTTAGTACTTAACGTAAGTTACTAAACAGTAAACCTAAACAGTTACTAGGAAAAAAAGATAGCTTATCAGCACTGTTCTTCTAGAGGGCTAATCATTACTACAATTGAAATCTGAATGGGATTTTGGCACTTATGTTTTAACAGTTTTCTTCAGAATAAGTACATTGTATTTTGTTAATATCATATTTATGACTTTCAAAATTTGTTAATTATTTGTAAGTCTCTTGAATCCACTATTCATTGAATGCAAGACATCAAAATAACAGAGATTTCTTACAAGGTAAGAAAATAACTTGACCAATTGAGGGAAGCAATGGCTTCCCTACAGCACTTAGATTCTGATTTAATTATACACTAGAATACCATCTTATGAATAACATACATTAGATGACTTGATAATTCAAATAGATTTGTTCTCAAAACTGTGAATTTAATTGTGCTACTACTATATATCCTGTTTTGGGAAAACAAGATCTGTACACCCTACTATGCTGAAAACAAGATATGTCCAGTCTGAGGCATAGAACTTTTGCTTAGATGTCAACTGCATCTACAATATTTGTTAAAGCTAGAGTCTTATTTTGTTTACCCCCTTCCTTGGATGTTAATCTTCTTTGTTATAATTTTAAAGAATCTGTAAAATTGACTACTTATTTATTCCTAAATCTATCTTTTGGATCTCATTAAAGAATTCATTACTTGACAGCTTTTTGCCATTATTTCTCATTCATTTTTTAAACAATCCATATTTTATTAAATTAATCTTCAGCCAGCTCTAGAAACCAACGACAGGAGACAAAAAATATACAGTCTCTCCAAAATCCATAGTTTACTTGGAAAGCTGCAAGGAAAATAAATTACCTTCTATATTCAAAATCCAGGAAAAAGCTGACAGGGAGAGCTGACACAAATGCTTTCTCATTGACAGTTTAAGATCATACCTTCGTTAGATTAGGAATAAGTATAAACAAAAGAACATAAATAAACAAGACCAGGTATCACATTTCCTTTCCTTTCTCTTAGCTTTCTGCAGTGATCTAACAACTGTATTCAGTAGCAAGATGACTGCATAGTTTAATAAATTTTTATGTGTATAATGGAAGTGTTAAATTATGTTAAATAATTTCTTTTGGGGACACTTGTGGATTTAGTTTATCTCCTTGTTTGGTTGCTGACTCTGACACTGTGAAGTCAGCACAGCAGCAAATCCGGCAGCTGGAGCCTAATCCTAGTGATGCATATAATTTTTACTGTTAAACATCTCCAAATACCAATACAAAGTGTTTCTCACAGTAAGTATTATCATTCTAGTTCTAAGAAGGTTCTTTGGATGCTAAGCAAACATTTTGCTGTATATCTTCCTTATGTTTTGAAGTTCTGCTCTGCCTCAGAAGGTGGAGAGAAGGTTACCTTCTTACTCATGCATTTAATATTGGAAATTTCCTTGAGGAAATTAATCACATCCCTTATTACTATGATCTGAAGAAGGAATTTGGCTTTCCTGTCTTGTACTGGAAACTTGCTTCTATTGCACACCGTGGTATTCTGTAGGACTAGACTCTCAGCTGCTTCTGTTTAAAAATGCTCAGTGTTGTATGAAATTCTTACTTCATACATGAGAAATTAAATGCAGCTTAGTGCTTAGAGTGCTTATTTACGGAGTAGAACTCCTGTGTTAGAATCTCTTTTCCAGACAGGAGGCAGATGAAGGATTTTAAAATCAATTGTCTCACTTTTCAAGTTGTTATCCTAACCACTGGATATTGGGCAAAAAACAATACTAAGAAGAACTTTTATATTGTTCTGTGCTAAACAGATGATGGAGTTTAAGGACCTTCTTCACACATAAGAAGTGAGCCCAGGCAGAGTGAGCCTTCTGAGTTTCTAAGAGAAGCAAGGTCTAAGTTCGTAAAGACCAGCTTAGATAATTCTCCATTCAGATTGTTGGCTTCTGTAAGTTTTCATTATGTTGTATGGAGAAACCTGAAAATCTCCCTCAGGGTTGCAGACACTATAGTGTCAGGATATCTAAACCCGAGGAACTCCAATGCCTGAGTCACTTGGCACATTTAGTAGCTACACTTTACTCTTATGAATCACAACTGACTTAATTATAAGCCATCAATTTGAAGTACAATTTGTCATCACTACATTTCATCATGTCTAATTGTTGTGGTAAAGACATCCAACTTGGTTCTTCCCATCAGAAATCTGTAGCCAGAAAATGCTGGAAAGCCCTTTCAAAGATGCTTATGCTGGTGTCACACATGTATATTATCCTTCTGTTGGACCTTAACAAAATAAAACAATGTCTGCCTTTTTTGAGCAAGATCATGCCACTCACTATAATTTTTGTAAGCCTTGAGTGGTGAATCTACATTGAATTTGAAGAATCTTCTTATATTAAGTACTGCTGTCCATTGTGCATTGGTGAAACTTCATTTTTGATTCGACGACTACTTGAAAAGTGAGAGTAGCTTCAAAAAAGCCCATTGATTCCTTCGCTTTAAATACAATATACTTAATGAGATTTGCAAACAGGACATTTGCACTAAGAATAACCATACAGTATAAACTAGAGGAACAACAAAATTAGTAACATTGAATACACCAAATCAGTACCATTTATTGCTTATGAATCCAGAACATGTTTTTTCTTTCAGAATAAATACATTAATTCTCACCTCAAAACTAGTCCAAACCCTGAAGTTAAAACGGCTGAAATAGAAAAACAGTTGAATATTTACCTATAGATAGAGCACTCTCCGTTCATATTTGTAAAAGGGAAAGTTGAAGTAATAGTTCCGTTTCCAGTGTAAATGGGTACCACTGTATATACCAGCTAGAAACTTGGTATTATTCAGTAGCCTGATAACAAATATGGGTATGACTTCTACTTCATAGGCAGTGTATAACACCATGAATCTCATGGAAGAAAAATATTCCTAGCAAATAAAGAAGAATTTTGTATAATCAAGGCAACATCATGCTCAGCAGTTAGGGACTGAGAATTCTATGAACTGACTGACAACTTATTCAGCAGAGTTCCTCCTGTAAATAACTGTAAGTAACTTGAAAAAATTGTTGTAATTGTTCTTTTTGGGGGGGGGGTGTGTGCTAATACAAAAAGTCTGTATCACTTCCACACTGTTCTTTGAACTCTTTCCATATACTTGCCACTGAGCAATTATGCTATAAAAGCCTGTGAAGGCTGACGACTCAGCATTTCTAAATTTCAGACACACAGTAAAATCTTCACCTCCTGCACAGTGAGGGTGGCTATGCTCCCTGCAAGCAAAATTACTTAAAAGACACATACACTGCAAAGATAGATAGCTTACCTTACATACAAGATGACTCGCAACTTCTGAGAGGTCAGTAGATTTCTATCAGTTGTTACACAGAAAGGTAAACCTCCTACACAAATCTAACTTTTTGTTTATTTTCTTTTTATTTTTCCCTGATTAAAAAAAAAGCAAAACCCAAACATCACAATGCCTATAGATTCTGAATATTTCTATGAATCTGTGTGGTTTAGGAACTGTTTTTCCATCACTTTGATGTACACATCAAAATAGAAAACTTTGAGAAGGTTTTTTTTACTGCATATTTTCGGGAAGTTAAAATATACATCTCACCCTCTCATGTACAGCTATGAAACTATGCAAAAGAGCCGGTACCAGAGACATCTATTTATAGGTTTTGCTGTGTCTCCAATGCACATAAAAGGGATAATTCAGTTTTTTCTTCTGATTTTACCTGTAGGTTACATTATGCTTTCCATACAACTAGCTCTTCACTTATTTAAGACTCCGTTTAATTGACTAAATGAGTTTCCTTTTTTTTAAAAAAAAATTTCTGTGAATTCCAAAAAGCCTAAAAATGTCACAAGAATGAAAACTGTCCAGAAAGTTTAGAAAGTTTACTGATGATTATGGCTTTTGCTTCACAAAATATGTCACTGTCCATGAATAGTATTGTATGGCTATTTTTGTTTGAAACTAAATGTGTGACATTAAAATTCTGCCTGTGATAAACTTTTATTTCCATGTAAGAGGTCATTTCAGATACAAAGTTTAGGTCCAAAAAAATCTAAATCTTTTGGGATAGGTGTAATTTCAGACCTGCATATGAAAAATTTTCTTTCCCATATAAATATAAACAAGTAGTGTCTGGATCTTTTCAGTGGCAGAGCACAAAAGTGCATTGAAAATCATTAACAATTCATTAAATTTTATGATATTCCAAGCAAACTTCACCCTCACAAATTATTCAAGGTTCAAAACAATCTAAATGAAAGGTTACGGCTATCACGTACTCTGGTTTTAAAACATTTGAATACTAAGAACCTTATATATAATTTCCTTTTTTCTCTTCTCTAACGTGCATATCATCAAACCATTCAATTTTATGATTTAAAAATAACTAAACCATCAAAATTAAAACCTGAGGCCTGATTTAGTACAGAGAAACTAACAAATAATCTTCTATCCCCTTATGTCTTAATACACTTCTTGGAGCGTCTGAAGAGCAGCTGCATTTTCAGGAGTACTCAGTACTGATCTTTCCACTGCATACCGACCACTTGAATATCTGGCCCCTTCATTTGCCTCATAAGTGAGAGCTGAATTGTTTTGAAAATCTGGTCTTTGTGGGCCAAGTTCTCAAAGTGCTTCCCTGACAATTACGCAAGAAAAAGCCCCAGTCATGCTATGACTTGAATTTCAAGAAGCTTGCCACAGAAGAATTACAATTAGGAATCACTGAGACAAACTCTTTTATTTAATTATTTTCACTTAGTAGAAGGCATGTGAACTCCCTCAGAAGTACAGTAGGCACACAGTTTATATACGTGGAATTTTTTTTTAATACATCCAATCCACCTTTCCTTAATTAATTCAACTAAACAAAAAGAAATAATCATATCTGGTTTTAAAAAAACAGTATCAAATGAGGACAGGTGGTACAAACATACCTAGTGCTTTCATCGAAACAGTGGGCATGTTACCTTCATTATGGTAAAAGTCACCCCATGAAGGAGGAAGAATACCATCCTGTCTCGATCCTCTGGGTGTCTGCTTGTCCCATTTGATGTACCTGCAGCTGGTAGATATCCCAGTTAGTACTTTTTTTAACACATCATCTGCCAAGGAAAGAAGGGGAGGGCAGGAATAGCTCAGCAAGCAGCTGCTAGCAGAGAATGAAAGCTTTCATGAAGTGTGAATCAAGGATTATATTGTGAGGTTGGCAGCTGATACAAAGTTTGGAAGCAAGAATCTGTTATTTTAAACCATGCATTCTGAGAGCTGTTACATCAACCTGGGTAGTGAAACCTAGTCACATGTAGTCAGGTCAGATATTATAGAGATTTAGATGTAAAAGAGAAGTTAAACAGGTTTTTTATGCTCAAAAGCAAAAGAAGATCACTGTTGTTAACTTTATTTTGTTTTAAAAATACATTGCAGAAATGTATGGAATCAGCAAGCATAAAATTTGCCTTACGTGAGAAAATGTGCTATACTGTGTTTTGTCCTTATATGCTACTGCTAGTAAACCGTTATGGTCTAAATTCAGACCTATCAAGTTTGTTTCAGTTTACCAGCTTCATGTCATTAGATGCCCCAGAGAAAATGACAACACTTTGATCTACTCTTACCATACCACCCATACAATTTATTTGTATTGATTTGCATAATTTGTGTATTTTTCTTTTTTATCACATTATCTCTCAACTCAAATCCACAACATTAGAGAAGCATTGAATTCAAATTAAAGTAAACCAAATTCTTAAATAATAATAGCACAGGCCATTTGAATCTACTCTCATAACAACAATTCCTTTTAAGGTCCCTAAAGCAAAATTAGTGCCATCTAGTGGGGGGTGGGAGGGGGGGGGTGGGCAAAGGAGGGGTAGAGACTAAATCAAAGTGAATTAATCTGCAGTTCATTAGCAAACACTAATGTTGCATTTGGGAATGAGGAAATTAGCAGGATTATAATTATAAGCAACAAGTGTCTTCATAAACATCTAATTGCTTGTCAAGGATGTACAATATACTGTGTTAGGCCATTAGGTAGGATTGTTGCATGCCATAAATCAAGTTTTCCGTTGTACAACCGATTGTGTTTATAATGTAACACCGTTTCTGAAGAAACATTACAGTGACCAATGCAATTTCACATGTGTCAGCAGGCCTGGTGAATTGTAATAAGAAATTAATTAAAACACAATTTCTTTATTTTTGTAGATTAGGCATCCTTCCCTACAACTATAGCCAGACACGACGATCAGCTGAGTCCCCTAGTAAAGAAAATAAACCAGTATTAGACACTGAAGGAAGAGGTTCAAAGAGAAGATCTCATGCATCAGGCTTTCTGGTTTCTGTCAAGGTTTGTGTGTGTCCACGGAAATGCAAGCAGTGATGTGAAAGAAGAAGAGAGGCAAGCCATTTGCCAGTAAGTCACTGTCTTTAGTTGTAGCACAGAGATTGGCTGGCAGGAGAATCAACTTTGATACTGACTCCTGTGGGGACTTGTTAGGTTATACAGCAGACATCCTGCAAAACCCCTGAATAACAAACAAGCCTTGCAGGCAAAAATCATTATGATGTCCATGGCTGCTCTAACCAGTGTCTTCTAGCAGGGTCACTTGATGGGGACTATAAAGAGCATGAAAGGGATTTAGGAAACCTACGTTGCCTAGAAACTGACTGAGACTTTTTACAGTAAAAAAAATATGCACTCGAAACTCTTCAAAGCCTTTTCCGTTTTTAGTATGTTACAGACTATATTTTGAATTCTGATTCCAAACAGTTTTGTGGATGCTACAGGAGTTCAGTTGTTTGCAAAACTTGCTTGATACAATTTTCATGTAAAATCCATTTATTCCTGAAAGCCTTACATGAAAGACTTGAACAAGAAACATTTCTACATGCATTTTAGGCCTGTTCTAAATTTGATTTGCACTTTCTGCCTCATTTTTGTCATTTGTCAGTTTAAGGTCTGCATCAATGATTCAGCCAGTTGCAAGTTGACAGGAGTGTCAAGCAAATACACAAATAGATTAAAGTTTCTGCAGCTAGACCTAGGTTAATGACTCCTGTGTTTCTTCTAAATGTGGTCTTGACAAGATTCCCAAACACCAAATATAAAATACCTTGTTTTTAAAAACCATAGAAACATAGAGAAGAACACATTGAAATAACTTCTTTTATGTTCTTTTCTCCTTTTCTCCTTTTCTTTAAACTATATCCATAGGCACTACAGAGGATGGGTGAATAGCAAGGGTGAACTGCCTTCGCCTGGCTTAGCTTCCAAAGCTATTGAGCCAGTTCCCGAAATAGTCTCAGGCAAAGTTCCCCTATACACTAACATTGTTTTACCTGACTAAGGGCTAAGCAGGGACTCAGAGCTTTCTGTTCCAGTCATCTGAGCTGAAGTGGAAAGTAGAGACCTGTCAGAGGTGCTGAACTCTTTCTAAACATGAATTTTGTAAATAGATGTTGCAAAAGGGAAAATCAAGCCAGCCCCAGTGAACAAGTTCTGTTTTCTACAGTATCATCTGAAATCATGCACTTAAACATAAATATACTATGTTGAATGAAAAAAAATTTGCATATGGCAGTTGGAATGTCCTCATGTATCCTACGCAAAAACATGCAAACTTCACATACAATGAAGTTCTTTCTGATTCCCTTTTCTTCCAAGTAAAAGAATTTGCAAGGTTTGATAAGACATTTAGACTATGAAGGTAAGTTACATACAAGACAGAAAGACTTGTGTATTGCAATAAAAATGTATAGATATAATAATATCTGCAAGATATATTGTTAAATAACAGTATTTCATAAAATCCCCCTGCTTATATAGAGGATTGTGGTACTATCAGGTTCAAAATCCTCTGGATTCATCAGGGGTGAGAAGGCCTTAAAGTAGGCCTTCTTGGGGAGGTATTTTATTTTATTGGCATTTGTAACTGAATCACCTTAAGACTATCTGGAGATGTTATTATTTAAAGTTCTCACTTTATTTATAGCTTTAATATACTTTATGTATCGTCACTATTTCCCTCTGGATTAATTTGGTTTGAACCAGATACTATGAATTTTGCAAGAGCATTCAAGTTCTTACAGATCCTTTTGCCAGAATATGCAGCTTGAGGTTGATTCCAGAAGACATTCCTAAGCAATCAAAACTTGCTCCCTTCACCAAAATTTTCTGTCATATCTCTCTCTGTCTAGATTTTGAACAGTAGAATTTCTCTCTTTCTAGGTCAACAAAATAGATGACTTTTCTGGCATAACTCACTTGTGCATAACTGAGAGATCTGATGCTTTGTTAGTATCAGAAATGAGGTTCATTTATGAGATTGAGAGAACTTTCAAGTTCCGGTTTAACTCTCAGGGTTGCCTGGCAGATTCCTCTTTAGGTGCCTGGAATATTATTCTGATGAAACAAGATATTTCACTACGTTAGAATCTAATATGTTGGTGGTTTTTTGGTGTGGTTTTTTTTTTTTTTTGAGAAGAGAGAGTGAATTATCTCAGTAACTATTGACTTCTGAAATTAAATGCCAGAAAATTACTTAAATATCTACTTTTGATCAAGAACATACTCAGTTTCTGCCTTGCTTGTTTGAAAATGAAGATAGCAAATTGCACAACTAATCTAGATTTGCAATTTGATAATAAATGTATACATATTTTTGAAAACTGCAATTCCCTAATGAATGAGCTATCATTCAAATATATATAAACGCACCAAGTCTTAGAAATGGAAATCTTACTCTGGAAAAGAGGACACTTAAAGATCACCATTAGAATGGTGAAATGTCAGGGACCAATGATTTCAAAACACCCTTTCCATTCTACATTGCTTACTTCTCAAATACTGAGTTATAGCGGTATTCCTGTTCCCCTCATTCACCTATAACCTCAGAGTATTATAACCTTAGATATTTTTGCAGGTGTTTCAGCTCTGGTTCATTTAATGTTCAGCATTACTAATTATTTATGTCATGCTCTCCAAGTAGGATAAACTACTTTGACTTGAGGGAATTTTTGCTCTGTGACAGACTGAAAGTTATTCACCTTTCCCAGTTTCAAGCATGTGCAAAAAGTCACTAAATATTATTCTGCTCTAGACTTGTTCTGTTTGACCAAAGGAGCACTACACAGGAGAAAAATTAAAAAGATTCATACTAGAAAAGTAGAACATGTAGCACTCTTTGTATCAGGAAGGCTACTGTAGATAATGACATTGCTATTAGACACAGGTCACTTATTCAGAAGGAATAGGAATACTTTCACTCAGGCAGTCAGCTGAATCTGCAACTTTAGAAGAAAGAGAACTGCAAGTGGCAGTTTTTATGGAGAAGATTATCTTATAAAACAGGTGACATTTACCAACTCACATTGACTGCCAGGATCCACCTTAGGGAAAAGCCAAAGCACATCAGTAGTGACTTACTGCATTGCTGCTCCATGAAATATCACCAAAATTAAATCTCTCATAATGAAGGTATGAGTAAAAGGATATTTTACAGTGCAAATATATAGTGTGTATTCTTGCAATTTTAAATTAATTTTTTATTTTTAAATATCACAGAAATGTCTTTTTTCTTCAACTTTCATCATTTTTCAACATTTAAGATTATTTAATAGATATTTCATCTTATCCTGTCTTTTTCTTAAAAAAATCCAGTAGATTGAGAACTATGGCTTATACCAAATCAACTGATTGTAATTTGAAGACAATTATATCCACCATCAAATATCCCATCTTCAATTGCAGGTCTTCCCACTGTGCAGAAAGGTTTTACCATTGTTTTTTAAGAAGAGGTACTTTATTTCTAGACAACTGCCAATTAACTTGTCAGCCAAGAAAGTCTGCAGCACACACCAGAGAGCAATAGGCACAGTCTTGTTTGTTTGTTTGTTTTTTTTTTTAATTTTGGTTATTTCTTTATTGTTCTGGAGTCTATCCCTGCCACCTTTCATCTGTTTTCCTATAGAATACTTAAGAATACAAGTTTTGAAAAGACTGTATGTAAGTTCTTTTGTAGCACATATGTTGCCTTTTCTATCAAGCAAGTGCTTTCCTGTTACGGAAATGTTTGCAGTGCACCTCCCTCACCAACTGCCCCCAGCCCCCGGGCCTAGTAATTGATAGGGTAGGCCTGCACTTGTGCTTGGGTCAATGTGAAACTGTAAACATCATGAGTTTGTGATCCATTAACTGTCCAGCAAGTTGCTTTTCAGCAGTGTTGAATATATAAAGAACCAATGCCGAGAGGTAAAGTTTCTAACAACCACAGACTCCTTGCTACGCAAATGGGACTGAAAACCTCACTGAATGTTTACTGTTTGTAAGGGCGTCTTATTAGCTTCTCCTATGTGTCAGGGCTAAAATTTACATGGTTTTATGTATGTGCGTACATATATATATATAAATGTGTATGTATATGTATACATGTGAAATTGGGTAAATCAAACCATTTCACTGAGGTTTAACAAAATATTTAACAATGCCTTTTTTTAGAAATACAGAAAACATGCAATCGGGTCTTTTTTTTAGAGACATGTTTGTTTTCTAAGGAATAAAGGATACCTATCTCAAGCTCATATCCTGGACAGAATCACAGAATCACAGAATCTTAGTGGTTGGAAGGGACCTTTGAGATCATTGAGTCCAACCACATTAAAAACAAACAAACAAACAAACACACACAACAACAAAACAAAAACAAACCACAAAAACAACA
>JAOTQQ010000041.1:34147322-34157626 GCA_026546715.1 Gallinago undulata | reverse complement strand
GGGCCCAAAACTGAATGCAGTACTCGAGGTGAGGCCTCACCAGTGCCGAGTACAGAGGTACGATGACTTCCCTACTCAAGAGAACTATGTTTTTCTTTGGTCCCACTTTCTTAATTTGTTTCCCTTGTGACCACTGTCTCTTGATTTACAGTCCAAGATTTCAAATTAGAGACGTACCAAGTATTGTATGAAGCACATGGACAGACATAATAGTGAATATCTCCAAACACAAAATTTAATGCCCCCACCTACCTCCACTATATTATGCTAAACAAGACAGAACTAAAAAAACCCCTGCATTCCAAAATCAGACTTAACACATGTGGAGATAGTAAATATGATGTTACCTTCACTGATATTTGTGGGCTGGTCATGTTGGCAGAAGACTGATCTACTAAGAATTTCTTAAATAAGTTTGACTATAATGTGTAATTAAAGAGAAACCTAAAATCTAAGCATGCAAACAATCCCATTACTTATGCACGAGATGCATGAAAAATAGTATCTACTAAAAGTTCAATAAAAGCAAAACAAGATTTCACTACATTTTTTAAAAATAAATACTTTTTGCAACATTATTCAAGCTTATGCAGAACACGCATGTCAAAAATTCACCTCAGGACAGAATGGAAGTTTTGTTCATTGGTTAGCTGCCAAACTACTGTAATTCATGTGTATCTCATTATAGGTAACTGCTTCCTGACTTTAAGACATTTCCATACAATCTGCTATTTTGATGCTAGTGTAAAATCTCCAGAAACTACTGAGTGTTCTAGCTGTGTTGTATTGACTAATTCAATATCAAAAGGTTCTAATAATTTAGACTGAAAAATAGTTTGCTTATTGTCTCAAATATTAGCCTCCCCTGCAATTAATACAGGGACAGATTGAACCCACACTCTAGTTACTATGACTAAAGGAGTTCAGAAGGAAAGAGTATCAAGTAACTATCACAGAAAAGAAGTATTTATCTGGGTCAGTAACCATTTGATTTCTAATCAACAATTACATGAATTTCTGTGTGCTTTTCCAGAATAAAAACGTTTTGCTTTAAAAAAGATACTGCACATTGCAAAGTGAGCTGTTGCTAGGATTTCAGAATTAAGCAAATGCAAATGGCATTCATGTAAGTCATAAAAGAGGTTCTATTAGCACTTAGCACAAGATGAATGAAGAATAATCAAATAGTTGCAGCCTATGTAAAACAGAAAAAGAAAAGTCACTTTTCACTTTATTGTTGACAAATAAGGATTTTTTGTTGTGTGAATAATAACGTGGAAAAATAATTGCAGTTTTAACTTTTACATTTAGAGTCTATAAGAGTTTTGAAAGTAAAAAATGATACTTCTCAAAATGATTTTT
Organism: Gallinago undulata; assembly: GCA_026546715.1. Taxonomy (NCBI): domain Eukaryota; kingdom Metazoa; phylum Chordata; class Aves; order Charadriiformes; family Scolopacidae; genus Gallinago; species Gallinago undulata. Next base: position 34,156,264 of record JAOTQQ010000041.1, on the reverse strand, counting down.
ATTTTTAGAAATGTCATTATTTGAAAATTCTAGCTATAAAAATTCCTAAAGCTGCAGATATTTTGTGTTACATACTCACAGTGTTTCTGTCATCAGCAAGAAAAAGAACTTTTACAGGTATGATAATTGAGTTCCATCCTAGTAATGTTGTCCTGCTTTTAATTTTTGTTTTGTTAAACAGCAATTTTTGATGACTAAATCCATAATAGAGTATCTGAGCAATTAAAAGTGTAATTGGTATGTTCTTTCTCTTGTACTTTTGTCTCTATTTTAATTAATGATGCAATAAATTAAAAAATTATAGATTTGACTACTCACCTGCCTTTTCCTCCTTTGTAGATTCTGTAGTTGTTATTTGGTTTATAATTTTAAATTAACTTTTATCTGAAAGACTCTGAGAAATACATTTGGACAAAACTGCAGTGGGCATGAAGTACAAGGATGATTAAATATAATTATGACGAAGTCTTCATAGAACAACTGAAAATTGAGACTAGATACTGGAGGCTTTGGTTAGACACAATATATTTTCTTCCGGCTGTATGGGTGAGTAAGTCTGTAGTCTTTTTCTATTGCAGCTGTTCAGTGTTTTTAATTAAACACAGCAGCATCCCACCTGGCATGCCTTTACTACAGCCTTGTCCTTGATAGAACATTAAAGCAGTTTGACATCTGTCACTCTTGCATGTTGGTAGTTAGAATCCAAGAGAAATATTAATCTGAAACATTTCTGACAGATATTAGGGAATGTAACAATTCAAATAATAGAGAATTGTAATGATGTATATTCCTAGATGATTTTAAACTGTTAGGCTTCCAGGCCATTATCAGTTCTCCATGTTAATCATGATGTTACATTTTAGAATACTTAACTTGATAGACTGACACCATGAAGGTGATAAGACCAGACTTACAGCACCTGTACGCAGCAGTCATAGAAGTATTCTTTCATAAATTTGTCCAGTCACCTTTTAAACACATTGAGCTGTTACTACAACAAAGTGCAGTAAGGTGTTCTACAACTTTATTCCTTTTCAATGACCAACTGTTATGGAACTGCCCTTTCAATTTTCATTTCATGCATTTCCTTGTGCCTTGTAGTAGGAGGACATAACAAACAGTAAATCCACATTCAGTGACTCTATGCCACTTATTACTCTATAAAACTCTTTTTTTTTCTTTCCTTACTCATCCTTTGTTTCTATACCAAAAATTCCTGTTTCAATATCCCTTACACAGAGTCTTTGATTATCGTTATCCATCTTCTCTATTTTTTTTAATGTTGTTTGTCTTTTCCTTTGAGACAGAGAGATCTGAACTGCACACAGAATTCTAGAAGTGGCTGTGAAGAATGTGTGCAGCGGTATAATGTTTTCGTTATTCCTTTTTTAGTGAACTTGGAGTATTTCTACAGTAAGTACAGATTCTTCTGTGTCACATCTGAAATTTTCAAGTCAAGTTTCCTGCTTGCCAAATCCATTAATTTCATTACCAGAGTGAAACCACTTCTAATTTTGCATTTAAAAAAATTGGAAAGAGGAATGTTAAAGGGAAGCAAAATGCCAGAGATATTTCCTGAATAAGTTTAGCATTCATACTTAACTAATCTCCTCTACTTTATTTTGTCAGTTACTTACAAGAGTTACTAGTGGGGACAAATGATATTTAGAGTAAATATTTTCTTATAATAAAAGGTTATGATATTCAGAAGTGTAGTGCAGCAGGCATTCATAATACATAAAATTAATATATTTTATTAATTAATATTGAACAAGGTATTTTTAAAAATTATTTTACAAGTGTGTTTGTTCCTGAACTTTTTAAGAACTTTTAAGTCACTGATACCTTGTTTTGCGAACCTTATGTCTATCGTGGCTTAAGGACTGAGTTGCATTCAGGCACAAAATGTTTCAATTTCAAATGATATTTGAAGAACTCAAAAGGATACTGTTATTAAAAAGAGGTATATATACATTTAGCTCTCATCATACACATAGAAAATAAGTCCATAAAATATACCTTTCCTCAGAAATTTCCAAGCATTGTTATGCCAATTTTATAGATAGAAAATAAAATTCCAAAAATATGTGGGTTGTTACTGATCTTAGGTTGTCAGACATCTGGACAAGCTCCTTAGGCACAAGGCTTATTCACCTGTCAACCTCCTAGATGTAATTTAATTGGATGTGGAGGTATAATAACACAAAGATAAATAGAAACAGATATATATATATCTATATACACGCACATAGTTATATAAATCTGAAGTACAGATAACACATTCTGTCTGTGGTGTATAATTTACAGGTTATTGTGATTCCGTGAACCTTTATGTAGTAACATTCTCTCATAGGTAATGATAGGTAGTATCCTCATGGCTTTGTCATTTGACTTTTTTAAAGCAGAAACTTTATTCTCTGTGACATTTCTTGTGTGTGTGTGTGAATCTGTGGATAAATATTAGCAAACATGATAGAGGGGCAATAGTACAGTAAACAGTCAGATTCTATGCAAGTTCTTGTCTTGTCAATCTATCTTAGTCACCACTGAAATTAAATTTAATGAGATTAAATTTGAATAGGAATAAATGAGGTTTTATTTAAATGGAAACAAATGAGATAGTAGGAGAACAGAGCGGGACAGATCCTAAGCAGATCAAAAGGGAAATATTTTCTTAGTTGAAAGATTCCTTTGTCTTTTCTGCTTTTGGTGTTCTTGTTGATGGAGGTTGCTCTTCATTATCCACCAGTAAGGAGATTATAAAGTTATATACTCTGGTCACACTTTTGATATTTATGATCAAAGAATAGGACCTGTTTTGTTTTGCTGTAACAAAAATTCCTTAGTAAGAGAAATGGACAGTATGATGAAGACAAAATTTTATGTGAAAAAGTACTGTCGTTGTTGGTTTGATAATGTTTCTCCCTCTTTTACTCATGCCAGAGCCCCTGAAAATGCTAAGTAAATTCAGGTGTTCCTCATACCTGTGCTTTTTCATGCCTTTTGATCTTTCCTGAAACTAACATATACATGTAGTACTATTCGTACCTTTGATTTGTTTTAAAATATCCAGCAAATACACATTTTATATTCAAGATTTATGTCAAACCGCTAGTTGCTATAAAAGATAACTTTTCCCCCTCCATCTGAAACCCCACTTTTCCTCAGTGATAAAAGGAAACCCTTGTCTACGTCAAAGCCAAATTTTTCCCTTTCTGGTCTTTAAGATCTGTACTACATATTCATAACAAGTTTGGAGATGAGCAGCATTTTGATGGTTTGAAGAGATAGTTTGGCCATTTACGCTTTGGTATCCTGGTTTCATCTTCTCACATCTAAATATGCCTGCCTTCAAACAAGGTCCTGTCTTACATTTCTCAGCCCTACCCATGGGATCAAAGGAACAAAGAATAGCTAAGTGACCAAAATCTGAGGCATTTTCAAATAGGCCTGTGGTTCTACATTTGAGAGAGATTAGAATGTTCCTAATATATATGAATAACCAACAAATATATTCATAACAGTGAAGTTGGAATTATAAATTATGTTTACACAAATGAATTTAATTATCCTAAGTGAGGCATGCTTATTCTCAATATTAGTCTTTTTTAAAAAAGGTATTTTTTTACTGCATAGACCAGCATTCTTTTTTTTACTGCTGTTCCACTCTTCAGTGAAATATCTCTTCCACCTTTCTTCACAACTACCAGATATTGAGAGGAATATCATTGGAACAGAGATCTGTGCAGGAGCCTTTCTGACCTTTTGATTCCTGCCAATCTGAATGCCTGAATGCACTATTCAGTTGTTCATAAACAAACCCTAACTAACACCAGTATAGAATCTTTTTCTTGTCCCATCACATGTCGCTATTGGATATACCGCTTCTTTGATATTAAGACTATATCTTTGGAATTGCACTTTTTTCTTTTACATAGGCTCACTAACACAATGTCTTACTTTTTTTTTTCACTATTTAAACACCATAAGCAAGTTTGCGATGAAGTAAAACCTGCATCGTATCAATGTGGTCAGAAGTGACATTTTCAGAGAGGTAATATTTTTAATAGAGCAGGTGATATAGTCAGAAAAAGCAACTAAACTTTTGGATTAATTTCCTTTTCTCTAGGTCTGACAAATTAACAGTAAATTTCAAGGTAAAACCAGATTGTGATAATTTCTCTTAATGTAAAAATAGATGAATTATTATATTACTAATGTTTTCCCAAACCTGTTTGTCCCTGTCTTGCATACTGGTTTTTATCTGTTTCCCTCCCTGATTTCAGAAATCTCCACAGTAATTCTAGGAGGCTATCTATCTGTCTTTGAAGGGTAGTTAAAGTTCAGATAGCCATTGAGAATTTTATGTTTCACTTATGTTGACTTTAAAACTTGCCCTCATGTGAAGTGGTTTTCACAAATTTCAACACAGGATACTTTGTGGGGTTAAAAAGATTGTTTGTTGCTCATTTCTCCCCAGCATACTTAACATAATAACTAATTTAATCTGGGTCATGTGAATTACACCTGAAGACTTTTCTTTAATGATATGAAGAGAAAAGGCACAGACGTTGTTATGTTTTGCAATGAAAATATTTCCTTTCCCATTAGAGTGAATTTAATTTACAGTTAAGTTAGAACTTTATACATAAACCTTCAGCACCTGCATCCATTATCTTCCTCACATCATAAATCTGTATTACATCATTTTAGGAAAAGCTACCCTAGAGGGTGATAATATTTTCAGTGCTTGTTAGTATCAGCTATTCATTTTCTCTCCAATTCAGATTACAACTTTTTGAGCACTATTTTCAGGATGGCATAACTGTAGGAGACTAATAAAGTAAACATACTCAGTATGTTTTACTGCAGTTTAGAGTACTAAAGAGATAGCTAACCTGAACGAATGTAACTCATGTCAGAAAGGACTGCAGCAAGCACTTTCTGATCAGAGTCTGTATGCTGGAGTGACACAGTTGCATCTTCACCCTCTCAGAATACCAACATAACCAATAGTACAGTGCAATACACAGAAGAGTTTCAGAGGAAATCCTGAGGAGTTTACAGTCCATTAAGGCTGAGAGAGAGAACCAATTCATAAGAACGTAAATCTTTTTTTGGAAAGAATTCTGTAACAAAATTTGTAATATATATACATATTTGAGAATATAGGTGCTTCATTCTCTTCCCAACCAAGTGACCAACCACGATAACACACCAAATGACAGATCATGCTTTTATGCTGTGTCTGATGGAGCTGACAGACAGACATACAGCTCAGAAAAAAGAGAAAACACTGTTGAAATGTATCTCGTCTTTACTCTTGCTACTGTATCTCAAGATCATCATCAAAAAGAGGCAAGAACAAAGTTTGAAAATGGAATATTCCTCCTTCTGTGCTCAAGAGAGCTTGCAAAATATCTGCACTGACATAACAATAAGTTCTGAAACCTTTCTTTGCATTTAATAATTGTTTTTACTCTCCTTTAGTTATCTTCTTACCTCCTTTGACCCCTTTTCCTTAGTAAATAAATAAATATTTAATTAAAAAAGAAAGAAAGAGCTCATGTGGGAAAAAGGAAATAGCTAGGAAAGAAAACTTAAATCTTGAACCCAAAAACTGAAGGTAAAAAATAAATTTTGTGACTTTTTGCATTGCTAGAAAAGTGGGAAAATTCACTGAGATACTTTGTTTCTGTTTACAAATTTCTCTCCAAAGAGCCAAAGATTTTCATTATTTTACTCAGTCGAATGATAACTTTAAAAGCTGTATGTTTCCTAACACCTCTTTTTCTATAGAGGAGAAGGGGAATTACAAGAGCTAAAGTTATCCCACATTTTGGTGCTCAACTGTAGTCAATTCCTAGTTTCCTTTTTGCTTTCTGTCCTCTTCAATTGCAGAATCATAGCTGGTAATTTCTCATAGTTTACTTACACTTGAAAACTTGGTTTGATTTCTGTTTCTCCAGATAGCTGTGTTACCAAATGATTTACGTTCTTATATATTCTTTATTTCTACTTAGTATTGTTTCTGTCATAGCTTAATATTCTTAATGTGCAATACTTTATTGACAATGAACTTGCACATGAGTTATTACAGCATAATGCAGAGATATGGTATCATCGTGAGCAGATTCATCCAAAGTAGCCAAGGTATTATTTAGTAAAGTGAAGTTCAATGAAACTATAGCCTCATAAGCCCCAGGAGAAGCCTTTCAAACCTGCTTAATATCTTGGCTATTGCTAGTTGTCTGTAGAAATATTATTTTTAAAGCATCTGCATTTTGATGCACAGTATATGAGGCCTGTCTATATTTACAGCTGTAGAAACTGAGATGAATGGATAAAATTAGTTCTAAAACCTTCACAGATTTCAATTACACTGCTTTTTGCACTATTGACATATCCAAACTGCAATTTTCGCAGGCAGGTAAGGCTGACACTGCTTACTTGAAGGGATAGTTATAAGAGGAATAAAACCTTCTGAGACTGTACATTCTGGATTCATCCTAAATCAACTCATTTGACTATTTTCTTTGCAGAGGATAAAATGTGCATTCTCATTCTACAGACATCTCTTAACTGTATCCCATTGTATTGTGGAGAATGGAAAAAAGAAAGCTATATATAAAGTGAAGAGAGAGAAATGGAGTCAGAAATTCTTCTTTTAATTTGGTTAAGATATTCACAAATTATTTCCTGCTGCATATTCGTCTAAGTCTGCTCAGAGTATCTGTGGTAATATCCTCACTGTGAAACTAGTATCTGTGGTTTTGTTAACAAAAAAAAGAAACACATAAATCTGCTAGGATGTACTGACATGTCTTCTAGATCCAGGTATCTTTTGTCTTAAGTGTCAAAATTCTTCATTGTCACACATAACTTTGTAGAATAATCCAGTTACATTTTTTCCGGGAGTATTTTCTAGTCCCATCCCTCCCCAACCATTTTCAAGTATGTAATTTTAACATTATTATTTAGATAGAAAATTATGTTAGTCAAATATGAACTCCATCATCTAAAATAACAGAGCTGATAAAGTGTGAATTTTAGGTAAATGAGTTCTCTGTACCTTTAATCTAGTCTAATGAGATTGACAACTTTGAAATTTGTGGTATCAACATCTAATGTCACCATGCAAGTGTTAAGCTGATAGTATTGTTAACTGATACAATTATACCAACCAATCTCCAATAAAGATGAACTGACCTGAAGTTAAGAAGCTAACTCCCCACTCACTCCTAAGCTACTTAGCATCCTTATTGCACTCCCTTGTGTCTTTTCAAAGTCACTAGTAAGGTGAATGTCTGTCTCTTCTCCCAAGTAACAAGTGATAGGACAAGAGGAAATGGTCTCAAGTTGCACCAGGGGAGGTTTAAATCAGATATTAGGAAAAAATTCTTCACTGAAAGGGTTATCAAGCATTGGAAGAGGCTGCCCAGGGAAGTGGTTGAGTCACCATCCCTGGAGGTATTTAAAAGATGTGTAGAAGTGGACATGGTCTAGTGGTGGACTTGGCAGTGCTGGTTAAACGGTCAGATTTGATGATCTTAAAGGTCTTTTCCAACCTAGATGATTCTGTGATTCCATGAATAAATGCCAAAATTGAATACATATGCATTATGTCTAACACTATATCCCAGTGATCCTTGGATGTCTATCTGGCTGTTTAATTGACAGTCTTTTTTTAGTATCTAGGCAAAGTATTTGATCCAGCATATCTAAATTACTGTTGCTTGGCTCTACATACTTGTATGCAGAGATATGTGGTTCATATCAAGCAATTAATTGATTTAACATTAGATTCTTTTCTGTCACTGAGGTTGGACTTCTGTTGTGATACTCTCAAAGCTCTCAGGTTGAGTTATTCTGATAGTTTAAGTTTAATATTTGCTTTTTTGCTTTTTATTGCAACCATTGAAATGACGCTCAGTATTTTATAGTAAAATACATATATTCTATTTTGTATACTTATACTATTAACAAATATACAGTAGCTGCTCATGATTTCTACAGAAAGGTCTCAATATGACATAACTATGCTTCTAATGAAAAAGGGTTCTAATGATGATAAGAATATGACAAACATGGTAAAATATAGCAGTGATACAGAAAATGGTATTTTTTCCCAATACTTTTTGTGTCAGTCAATGACATACCCAGGGTGGCAGAAAATACCTGTAACACAGAGCTCTGCAAGACAGAGGCAGAGCTATGTGACAAGAATTCTTTGTGGTCAGACCTGGGAGGTCAGACATTATGTCATTCTTGATCGTTCTTTAGTCTGTAGGAGGCCTATCATTTTATTCTTCTCAGTGTCACAAATTTTGAAGTTTACCTTCTATACACAGAACTGTAACAGCTCCATAGCCATTAAACTAAGTAGCCCTTTATTTCCTGAGCTACTTGATACTGCAGTCTGTATAAAACTGTGGTTGTACCATGAAAAGCTAAGGAAAAGCAAAGCAAGAAAAATTGCTTATAGCTAAACCAAGCCCATATAACAGACAAGTCCATACAAGTTTAGAAATATTAAGACTAATAAATCTCACAGCTGAGGCCTAACAAATTCCACACAAAGCTTTTAGGCTGCTGTTAGCAGTGGCAATAATGTAGTATGGGGCTACAGGGCTACATGAATGAACAAAATACTTCACTTACTGTCCCCTCACTCTTCTGCCAGAGAAAATCCTGCACTGTCATCATCACTGTTCAAATACTTGCACAGGATTATTTATTTATTTTAACAAGAGGAGACTGCTCTTCATTATTGTTATTATAACTGAAGGAGAACCTGTCTTATCAATCCTACTCATTATCAGAGCTGCAAGCCAAATGAGTGGTCACATCCACATGATTTAGTCTCCTGACTTCATAGATTTGGATCTTTACATCTTAATGTAAATTGATCTGAAGCTTCTATATGGTATACGGTTATTACA
>JAOTQQ010000041.1:34136438-34147222 GCA_026546715.1 Gallinago undulata | reverse complement strand
CATTTTATTCTGAGGCATCTGTCTCACAAGAAAAGGAAGTTACCACAAATACACACACTTTATAAGACAAAGTATTTTTCAACATTTATTTACTAATTCTTTTTCTGGCCAAAATTCTTGTCAGGAAATAGTTCTTGGCAAAGAAACTAAGGGAAAGGATTTTTTTCTTTCTTCCTGAAGATTTTTTAAAAAAAGATGTGCTCACATTTGTCACCTAAAAAAAAAATTTAAAAAAATCCAGAGATGGACTAAGTCTTGTATTTTTTTTCACCCCAGTTAGTCCTAACAAGGTAAAATGCCTTGTAAATCTGAGTCCAGCTGCTCTCTCAGTTCTTCTGGTTCAGAGGTGATTACTCTGCTATATAATCCCATCTTCTGCATCTGCCAGTTTGGCAAACTGTAAATACCCTGGGTGTTCTAAAATGTTTTACTAAACTCATGTAAGTAGGAGTTGGTGTTGGAGAGGCCAGAAAAACATTGTATAATGAAAACTGTTACTACAAAGGCTTCTAAAGAGAGGAAATCCCCAAATATGCAAGAAAGATTTTTTTGCCTCCATATTAAAATTTCCTTTCATGTGGTTAGTTTACATAAGATGGCTACCTAGGGATATTCTTTACAATTAGTTGACATATTGTTTGTGTTCTTGTTGCTACCCTGTACATATAATGGTCTAAAATCAGATGAAAGAAGTTTTATCCCCCTCAATACCTGAGAGACTGCAACCCCCCTCCAAGTTTGCCATTTAAATCCCAACTGTGCTGTTGCCTTTAACTGTGCAAGACAGCAAGATAGCACATTTTGTAGATTAAACCAATAAACTAGCAAACATAAAAGAAACAAATCTCATAATTGTGGATTTCAATTAAAGAAAGGAGGATCAAAGCAAACATTCTGCTTGAAATTGCACAGCTGCTATCTACACAAAATGAGAAAAAAACCCCTTCTCCAGCTAGCCATAATTTTTAGGGTGGGGGAAGGAAGAGGGAGAGCTCAAACCCTGCAGTAGGAGAGATTGCTTATGCTTCTCACGTCCCAATCAGTATTACAGAAATATTGAGTAATAAATTCCCTGCCTCTCCTGATCTGAGAAGCTTCCACCATCTGTGAAAGACAATTTGTAACAGCTTTAGTATTAAGATTCAGTAAACAGACAATCATAAGCATTCTGCCAAACATTGCCTACATTTGGAAAAAAAAACATAAAGCAAAAGCATGAGTAACACCACGACCCCTGTATTGCAAAACTATCCAGCGACCAAAACAGCTTCAATTGCAAAGGCTTGCTTTTTCTATTTTTTTCCCCTTCTTTCCCCAATCAGCAAGGAATGCTGGAGTCTGCACAGAATTCAGCTACATCTGTGGGCTGTGTATGTAGGCCTCATCCTAATGTGTTGAATTATTATTGATGGCTGAGGCAGTTCTGCTCTGCTGGTGAACCAATAATGTCAAGGCAGTACCTGCAAGATTAATTATAGGAGAGAATGGGCTGTGGTTTCCAGGGACTGAGACATTAATAGAGACTGAGCATTAGTTTCAGGGGATTCAACAGACAGCTGAACAAATGCCTCAGACAATGTTATACATGCTAAATCCTGGCACTTACCTCTTAACAGTACTGAAAAAGAACTTTAGAACAATTGTGTTTAAACTGGGAAAACCAGAAGGCTCTATAAACCAGATGAAAAGGAAACAAAACAATACTGAGGTTGCCAAAGCAAGTTAGGTTCTATAAACGTCTGTGAGCATATTGCCTTCTGCAGTATAAAGAGACAATGACTAATTTATGTAGAATTAGCAGAACACACACACCCCCCCCCCGCTTTTGGTGACTGACAGTACCTAGGTTTTCAAAATACATGACAATCTGCACATGGAAATACAAGTTGGATCAAAAAAGAAGAATATTTTATGCTGTTTCTCTTGTGCCACTGCAGTGGAAATTTGTACTCCATGAAGCACTCTAGCTGTAGAGAACTGAGAATATTCAGTGGATGAAGCTGCAGCCATAGCAACAGCTACATAAATTTTCAGGCAATGACAAGGCACACAGTACAAAATTTAAGCAATATAACTCCTACACTGGCTTCCAAAAAAAAAAAAAAAGCGGAGAAGAGGTTGTTGAATGCTGTTTATTACAAAGTAATCATGCCTTCCGCCTTATCAAGACCCTGGGCTTCCTGCATTTTTCTCGTCTGATCAGAGGTGCAGCTGAGAGATTAGCTGTAACACTCTGTCTTGTCCTTTAGCTTTGGCAGGTGATATCCCTCTTCCTCTTTTTTGTTATCTCCGAGTTCATAATATTTTTGAAAGACCTTTGGGAATTTCGATGCACAATTTTCAATATACTATCCAACTACCCATGCTGTGTGCCTTTTTCTAGTTGTTCAATACTTTTGACAAAATAATCCCAAATTAATAAAACCCAGAGGCTAGTGTGGCTCAACATACCAAAGTTTAGGCTTATGAGACTGATCTCAAAAGGAAATGAAAAAACTTCACACTTCACTGATTTTCCAGTTTCACAAATGCTAAGTGTATCACTGCTTTTCTTCAAACTTAACAGCAACAGGAGAACTATTAAGCAAATGCACTTGAGGTTGAAAGATCCACAGTAGAAGGATATATTCAAGCCTCCATCTTTACGTTGTGTCCTGAGCTTCTGGATGATTTCTTACACAATGTTCTGTGAAACTCCACTGCCAATTTTTCTCTGGCCACAGATACAGGATAGCAGACCCAGAGGAACTTTGCACATCTATGACTGCCTGGGAGCTTTGCAAGCCTAAACAGAGGTGAAAATGAAGCTAACAAAAGGGATTCAAATCCTGCTCTGAAATGAAACAGCAGGGCTTTCAAACATCTTTTTACTCCATGCTGGAAAGAATAACAATCTTTAAAATATGCTTTCAAAATCAAACTATGTTAAAATAAGTAATTTCAGCTGGAACACACCAATTTTATTATTTTCTTTTTAGGTCTTTGTTTTAGTTACTGAGTCCATGACAAACCTTAAGGGTATTCTTTTGAAACAAACACAGCCTCACAAAGCCTTGCTGTTCTGACAAAGCGGAGAATACCAGTGAAATTATATTGATCTGAAAAGAATATGACCAACTTGAATAGAAAACTGATTTTCTCCCTCATAAATTCAATTCATTTTGGAGAAGAGTGATTTAGTTCATATTGAATAAATAAAAGTACGAAGTCTACATTCAGCACCTGAGTTTAGGAAAGCATCTCCTACTACATTGTTCCTAGGTGAGTTTTGGGAAGGAATGAAGTCCTGAAGCTAGATCTTGTTGAGCTGACCTACAGAAAAAGACAGTTTGGAATTTTTCAGTTTGTATCTTTTCTATAATGATTTTCATTTAAGCTGCTCAACAGTCACACAAATAATGCTCAGTTTCCTGTCATATGCCATGAAAAATTCGGAAGTATGTTACTATGTTTGTTATCATCCTGAATACGATCTCTTCTAGAATAATTAGTTAGCTAAAATGTCACATTATTACAAACCATATTTGAAGAAAGTGAGACATCATGGCTTCACTGTGTGTTTACCAAACAGTAGTTTGTGAGGGTGTAAAGAAACATGATGAAACTCTGTTATGTGGCAGCATCATTCTTTTTGAGGTTCTCTTTGAGCTTGTAGTCAAAGATTGTCATGTCTGGTGTTTTTCTTACTGATGATGTCTAAAAAGTTTTAAAACAGGAAATAAAAGTTCCCAAACATTATAAAAAACATTATCTTCATTTTGTGTAGGTACATCAAAAGTATTGAAACTTGAATAAATTTTTAGTCGTTGTAAAATCTAAGCTCCCATGAAGAGAAAGCTACTTGCCTCAGAGAATTTGGACTCCAAGAGAAGACAGGTAGGCCAAGTACATTTAGTCCAGAGCAAATCATAGGTAGGGTGGACTATTCAAAAGAAATTAGGCCTTTTAACAATCAGATTTACCATGCTGAGCGTTTCCACCAAATGGTGCAATATACCACTGAATGTTGTTGGCATGCAAAAATCACCAGAACTAAACAAGGAACAGATTTATGTCAAAACTCTAGAGCAAAAACTCTAAACATTTATAATATCACTTTTGAAGCCACATATTTTTTATTACCTTTCTGTTACCAAACTCTCAGGAAATTGCTTCTCTTCCTCACAGTGGAAAATAAGTGGTACAAATTTATCAGACACATCTTTGATCAGTGGAAACATGAATGGAAGCAGGTGGAAACAGTAAGAAAAAGGCATAGTCTAGATATTTTCTCCTGAGGTGTGGAAGGTGTTATGCAGGTCTGCATAACCTGATCAACTTCAATTTGCACTGTAGTGCAGTCCATCGTGCTAAAGTGATATCTGGGTTTTCATCCTTCCAAATATTACTACCTCCTGAAACTCAGTTCAGAAGGTAGAGCAGCATTTGAACAACATTAGCCAAGGTAACTTATATAGAGAAATACCAAAGTAAGGAGGCAAGGAATTACAGAATAGTCATTCCTAAATGAGAACATTCATCAAACTAAGAATTAATTATTTAGTGTAGTGGACATTATTACCAACTCCTCAGAATTGAAACAAGACGCTCTGTAAAAACACATCTGTAATAAAGGAAATAAAAAATCTGAGAAAAAGTGATGATTTTTCCTTTATATGGCTATTAAAATTGGAATTGTTTGGGTTATTCTCATACCCAGGCTTTTTACAAATGCATCTTTTTGTGTCATCTTCTCATCAATGCTGATAGTTCATCTCTTCTATCAGGAAAAACAGATTAAAAAGGAAGAAGAAAAGTTACAGATTATTAAATATTTATGCTAGTGGAGAAGAAAATTATGGTTTTGTCTTCCAAGAATTAGTGCTATTAGACTTATTATTTTTCAAATAATAAATAAATGCACTACTTTCTTTTAGAGTTTGTAACCCACTGTCTTGGTTGCTGTCTTACTATCAAAATAAGGAAAAATGGGAAAGCTTCATGACAACACTAGAGCTTGCTAGAAGAAAAAAGGTTGAAGTTTTATTTTGTGTTCATATTCTGAAGTTTAAGGTGTTTGATAATCCTAATATAAGCTTCTATTGAATACTAGCACTCTGCGTATAAGCACATTCTAAATTACCTAATATTTTGCATTTTTGAAAAGCAAGCTTTGTGTTCTTAAAATAAGTTGAACATAAAATACAATGCACAAATGCATTGGAAAAGTTCCAAGTCAGCTCTTCCTTTAGACATTTGTTAAGACTTCCTATAATTTCTGGCCAAAAAGAAATGTAGTACTCAAAATGAGGTTTGAAGTATCTTTTAAGCGAATTACAGCTGCTTTACTTTTACCTCTTAATGTGGTTGCGAGTTGCTTTGCCTCAGCACTGATACTGACACCTAAAGTTCTTCTTGTGCTGTCTGGAAAAGCTGTGAAGTCAGAGTTTAAAAATGATTCCTATGTTTTGCAAACATTAACTTAGTTAAGTAGAGTACATTAACTTATTTCAATCTATGATCAAAAGAGGTATATTTTCCAAAGACAAATTGATTTCTGGCAAAAGATGTAGTAGAAATTTACAGCACAAAAAACATTAACAGAATAAAACAGCTTTTAATCTTTACCCATTTTTCCTTCCCTCAGAGAGTAATTAGAATCCCACCAACACAACTGGCACACCAGCTATTGTACTGTGTTCCAGCTTCTCAGTGGATATTCACTATTTTTTAACTGATAAGAACAAATTATTTCTCTTGTGTGTGTGAACTTGTAGGGAAAAACTGCAGCTGTGTGCAATTTTTTACACAACTGTTCAGTGGTGAGCTCAATGAGCGATTTCACAGTTTTATAAATGTATTCATAAACTTCAGGGTCATGAAAAACAAACAGAATTCAAAAGTTTTTGTGCCTGTAATTGCTGTAGTCAAGTGCTATAGGTTAATCTAGATAGGTAGGAAGTTGTCCACTAAATAAAAGTGAAATACCTACCTTCAGTAATACATGACTAATATGACACAGCTTATTTGTGGCTCTGCTCCATGGAGGCCAGAGTCACCATTTTAACCCTCTGTGTGTATGTGACTCTGTGTGTATGTGAAGGCAAGGCAAGGCAAAGGACTATGATTGTTTTCCATCATGATCCTTTTTCCCATAAATGCTGGGGTTTTTTTAGTTTTGTTTTTTTTTTTTTTTTTCCTGAAAGTCACGTATACAGCACTGATGGGAGTCAGAGACAGAGGACGAATAAGAGCATGCAGGAAACCAGGCTGCAACTTTCCATTATCAGTTTTAGGAACATGTTCAGTTTCAGTATTTTGAGCCAGGAAATGAAATGGTACCTGGAGGAATACTTTTGAATCTTCCACAGGAGTGAATTAGTTTTGTCATTATCCTTGAGGTGATACAATTCTATTTTGCTTACAGTACTTAGAAGCTTTGAGCTGTCCATGCTACAACTTCACCAAAAAAGAAGGATAGTTTTTTTGGTAGAAATGTCCTTCTGTGACACAGGAGTCCTAGATTCTTCCCCTCACTCTAGGTAAAGCTTCTCATGAAGTCATAAACAATTAAGGATGTTTGCCAGTAACCAATAAGGAGAAATAAGACACCTGGGCAACCCAGGAAAGAAACTGATGTTTTAATACCATTTGCAATGAAAACCCATTTGGGATATACATCAGAAATTATATTTTATTTCCTTTTAAAATGGAAACAGATTTGAGGAAATATGAGACCTTCCAAAACATTTTCTGTTTTTAAAAAAAAGATGCCTTTTTTTTTTTTACAAAGATGTTGAGTTAGTCTCATAGAAGTACAGATTACTGTGAAACTGACTTCTCAAAGAATTTCTTTCATTGCAGTTTCCTATTTCTAGGCCAAATGAGACTGAATTTTAGGATTTTACAAAAGGTACTGTCTTTTAAATAGACTTCATTCAGAAATTTATGGTCTGTTTTACTTGAGATCACACATTCTTCTCATAGCATGTCAGGTGACTGAGAAACTGCCTTCTCAAGAAATTTCTCTTCCTGCAAAGTTTCTTATTTCTGGACAAAATGAGATTAAAAAAATAATAACTTTTGATTTGCTCCTCCAAGCAATCAAAAATGTTGTAGTTAACTGTAGTTAACTGATCACACTAGGTTATCTCATAACTGTGATGAATGTGTTTGCATTCATTTCTGGTTTTATAGCAGTCAGTAGGCACAGCGAACCGAAGATCAGTATATGGCAGAATAGGCAGTTCATCAAATTCACATACTTAAAATGAAGAAATCAATCACAATCCATTTTTTTAAAAAATATGGAATATTTACAGCTATTTAACAGCATCAAGCTCATTTTTAAATAAGGAAGTATGAGTACTTTCAGTAGCAGAAGCAAACCATTATTTTGGTCTTAATATATTATTATAGTTTGGTATAATCATTATGGAACAGATTCTCAGCTAATATAAACTGCCATGATTACACTAGGAAGTTATGACATGTTACACTGCCTGAGAATCTGCATTGAATGTCATACTCATTTGCACCTAATTTCAGCTACTAATTTTTTTTTTTTAGTATGAGGATTTTTAGATAACTACAGAATTAAAAAAAATCTTTTTAAGCTTTACAAAAACAACTTTGAAACTTACTATGATGTACAGGGTAGAGGCTACCAATTACTTCAACAACGTTTATTTTCTCTGATTTCACTCTATAGCTCTAGGCACCTGCTACAGCAGATAGAAGTAGCTTTTGATAGTTCACTAAAGCTATCATAGCACCAAATGACTTGAGAAAAGGGCTAACAGATTTCGTAAAAACAAAAAGATGGGAGGAAAGTAATGGGAAAAGACTTACACAAAGATGGCTTGTACCAAAACAAAACAAAAAGCTGCAACACTGTCTTCAGTAGAGAGATCACTGATGTATATTGTCCAGTACTCTTAATCTTGTCATGTGAAGGATCGTATAGTGGCAGAGAATGCTAAAACTGATTGCTAATTGAAGTGATAAGACCAGTTTATCAGCATCTTTCTGTCTTTCCAAAATAAACTTTGCTACTATTGCATATAAACTAGGTGCTGCAAAAACACCTGCTCTGACTCCCCACACTATTTAAAGAATATCGTTCCATAGCATTAAATTGCTTTTGAAGAGAGAAGTCATCAAAAAACACTCATTCATCATACTTCCAGTGCAACTTTGTCTGACCTACTGAATGTTAACCACAAAATCTGTGCATTTTATAGAAATACTATACTCCACTCTTCAGATGGTAAAAGATGATGAGGATAAAAGGGCAAACCAAAACCCAGTAGATTATAATGTTATCGTGAAAAACAATGGATTAGCTCTTGGAATTTCCACACTGCCCAAAGAGCAGGGAGGTGGGAATGGTAGGACTCTCCTTCCACTGATTCATACCCACACATACGAAAGGCTGAACTGAACTGACTTTGTCTGTCAGTAGGTTCATTTACACTCTGCTGTCACTTATTCTGCATATTCCAGCAAACAGCAAGGAAACTGTTTGGTGTGCTTTGAAGTCAATGGTGAGATTCTCTCTTTTTTTTACTGGGAACATGATTTGGTGAGAAGCAGATTATGTTTAGGAAACTTACTCTCCAGATTCATGCTTACATGAAGAAGAGTCATGATTTGGTAGGTCAGAAAAATTTAGTTTGCCAACAGACTAGCATTACCCTAATGTAAACTTCAACACTAAACTCCATATACATGAAAAATACTGCTTTGCAACTAGCACTGACAAATGTGAGGCGACACAAGGTTATCTATTACCGAGGCTCTGCAAACTACATATAAAAACAAAGCAGTTGGAAGTAGCTTGGCTCGAATATCTTGCCATCATTTTTAGAAGGGGTTGAGGATGGAATGATTCTGAACAGCTTCTCAGTACAGCTGTCACTACTGTCAGTATTACTTGAGCCACCACTGTGATAACTTGAACTCCCACCACCACTGCATGATTCACTATGCTGTTTGATCCTAGGAAACCTTGATGCTGTGCTGCGACTTCAAAGCTGCTGCTGTAGCTGCATGTGTGGAAGGTTCATCTGCTGTATCTAACAAAAGTACAGAAAGTTATTAACCCTTCTGTGACAGACCAAGTTTCTATTTCTTGTCACTAGATGCTGAATCAATGTGCTTTTAAGCTCCCAAATAATCTCAGCATATACTCAGTCCTGATCTCACTCTCTGGAACTAGACTTTCAGTTGGGGATTCATTATTGGGGGTTTCATTTAGGCATAATACTAATTTGTTTTCTAGAGTCTCCAAACTAGTACTTCCTGTCCATACATTAACTCCAAACTGCAAGATTAATACCGCTACTAGCCAAATACTAGATATCCCTTTAAAATACTTCATTTTCAACTGTTCTTGTTAAGATCAGAGTAGGATAATGAGAAATAAAAAATAAATCTTAAAACATTTTCCACCCACCTCTCCCTTCTTTCCAAGCTCAACTTTGCTGCCAATTTTCTCTGCCTCTTCCTCCACCATGAACAGTGCAGGGACATGTGGAATAGAGGCTGCAATCAGTTCATCACACCTCGTTTCTGCTGCTCCTTCCTCCACAGGGACAGGACTCCTCATGCTCTTCCTTTGTTCTAGTGTGTGGTGCATCTCACAGGAGACATTCCTTCATTAACTACTCTAACCCTTTCCCCAGGCTGCAGTTCTTCACAAACTACCCCAGCATGGGTTGCATTCCTTCAGGAACAGTCTGCTGCAGCATAGGTTCCCCATGGGTCCCCCATCAGCAACTCTGCTCCAACATGGGCTCCTCTTTTGCCGTGGGTCCACAGGTCCTGCCAGGAGCCTGCTGCAGTTTGGGCTCTCCACAGGGTCACAGCCTCATTTGGACATCCGCATGCTCCAGCAGGCGAATATTTGCTCAACCATTAACCTCCACAGGCTGCAGGGGGACAGGCTGCCTCATCGTGGTCATTACCATGGTCTGCAGGGAAATTTCTACTCTGGCACCTGGAGCAACTCCTACCCCAGCTTCTTCACTGACCTCCGTGTCTGCAGAGTTGTTTCTCTTATATATTCTCACTCCCCTCTTCAGCTGCAGTTATAACTAGATGGCTAGATGAGGGGAGAGCAGCAGATGTCATCTACCTTAACTTCAGCAAGGATTTTGACACTGTCTTCCATAACAGCCTCATTAGAAAATTAACAAAGTGTGGGCTAGATGAGGGGGCAGTGAGGTGGATTGAGTCCTGGCTGTGACAGAACTCAGAGGGTTGTCATTAATAGAGCAGACTCAAGTTGGAGGCTTGTAACCAGCAACGTCCCCCAGGGGTCAATACTCAGCCCAGTCCTGTTCAACATATTCATCAGTGACCTGAATGAGGTGACAGAGTGTATCCTCAGCAAGTTCACTGATGATACCAAACTGGGAGGGCTGGCCATCCAGCATGACCTGGACAGGCTGGAGGGCTGGGCAGAGAAGAACCTTAAAAGCTTCAACAAGGGCAAATGTAAGGTCCTGCACCTGGGGAGGAAGAACCCCAGGCACCAATATAGGTTAGAGGTGGATCTTCTGGGAAGTACTTCTGAGGAAAAGGATCTCGGAGACCTGGTGGCTGGCAGACTCTCCATGAGCCAGCAATGTGCCCTAGTTGCCAAGAGGGCAGTGTGGCCAGCAGATCGAGAGAGGTCATTATTCCCATCTCTACTCTGCATAGGTGAGGCCACAACTGGAATACTGTATCCAGTTCTGGGCTCCCCAGTTCAAGAGGGACAGGGAACTACTGGGGAGAGTCCAACGTAGGGCAACCAAGAT